>JAVJIF010002484.1:0-339797 GCA_038442645.1 Agave tequilana | reverse complement strand
AACATTACACCTCTAGCATTACTATCATGTTAAGTTAAACATCACACCTATGACAGTGACGCCCTCAGTTTTCCCAAATAAAACTGAGATGCTGATGAGTTAGGTTAATATCACACCTCTAACTCACGTCCTTGTCAAGTTAATATTACACTTCTGACAAGATTACTTCTAAACCGTTAAGTTAATATCACACCTCTAGCGGTAAAATCTCACTAGATTCCCCACGAGTCTAGTTTCATTTGATATTCTCCCCAACCGAGTATCAAATTCATTTTGGAGGCATTGTTGGTTAACATTACACCGATAAACAATGCTTCCATCAAAATCCCCAGCTGATCGTAAATCAAGTTAATCCCAAATCCTTGATAAAAGTTCAACTTCTCTGGGGGTACACACTCTACTTGTCACTTTCTTTTATAAAGTGGCGGGTCCACCCAAATCATTCTTTTGCTTCTAAAACAAAACATTCAAGACAACAGAAGAGACAAAAAGAAAAGTGTCACTTTTATTGATATTCGAGCATATGAAAGTGATACAAAACGCTCTCTTATACAATTAGATGAGTGTTACAATTAAGGAGTACAAGAGAAGTCCCTCTCTCTCTCAGAGGCCGTACTCACTCCTTGAAACCGCATCTGATCCCAGGTGCACAATTGGAACCGATTGCGCCATGGCAATGACGCAAAAGTCGAAAGCGCCCTAGCTGAGTAAGCTAAGAGCAATGGTGTTCTTGAGGTCCGGTGGCAACAGAAGGTCCTGCAACCCTTCGTTCAGGCGCGTCTTTTCCCTAGCAGACCATCCAACGAACATGGAGTCACTCCTGGGGTGAGAGAGGAAGTAGGAGTCATCACAAAGGATGCTACCCTCCACTAGGTCCAGCGGCAGCAGAAAGTCCTGCATTCATCACCATCCCTTTCCTCCAGCAGGCCATCTAACGAATGTCCTTGATGTCACTTCTGGGGTAGGGAGAGGAAGAGGATCTCATCCGCCGCCGCGCAACCGCCGGACCACCCTCGCCGATACTCAGCCTATCCGTCTCTTGCACCAGATCTGAAGAGACCTTGGCGAGGGTTGGTTCCTCGTCAGAGATATAATTTAATCTCACACAAACGACGAGGACCATAATTTAATCTCTCACAAACGAACGTTGGAGCAAGTTCGCCAGCCGGTATATTCTTTCTGGGGCCCAGCAAACTGAAAAAGGACGAGCAAGCCTACCTGCAAAGAATAAGCAAGAGTCAGAAAATCTGGAACTCAGTACATTTTTATAAAGGAAACTGAGTAACAGAACGCGGCAGCCATTCAAGACTTCAGACGCGGGAATAACCCGCACAGTCAAACAGACGCGAGTCAAACTGCCACGTATAAGATTCAAACGCGGCCTCAGTTTGTACCCGCGCCTAATGCACCAGACGCAAAGAATTTCAGAACGCCAAAATTGCCATCTCTCTGTTGGGTGAACAAGAGTTGCAAGATTCAGTCTGAAACGCGCCAAGGCAGTGGCCATGAAACGCAATGGGCAAAGCCAGCGTCAAGTGCCCGCGTTCAGAGAGAAGTCAAGTCACTGGCACAAATTCCAGAGAGGAATGCACCGGGACTCATTCAGACGGTTATGCCAAAGTTCAGGCTATACACATCATCGGGGGACATATACAGCAGAGACCTCTGGCCAGAGTTGGCCTCTCTGCACCCAAACGCAGGCGTCCAAGATGATCCGAGGGGGGTTCTTCTTGAAGAGACCAAACCGAAGCGTGAGAGCTCTGGTCATCTTCATCCTCGAATACCTTCATCCATGAGACGGAATCCCTATCAAGACACTCTTTTTTGAGAAGGTGGGACTTCTCAGAGCAATCCAAAGAGAAATAATCCAAGCTTGGATTATAGAAGTGGGAGCGCACCTATTATAGGCAGGCCCTAATAACTGCCATTAATGAGGGTTTAATTGGGAACCGTCACGCACGATTGTCAAAGCCCAGTGAAGGATGACGCGTGGAACGCCGCTTGGGAACCGTCGCAAGCGCCGGTTTTTCAACCGCCCGTATCGGTTTTGCATTTAAGGGCAGTAGTAACTCCTGAGTCCAATGAGGAGTTGACGCGTGGATAACGCCTTGGGAATCAACGGATGACTCGGAATCCAATCGAAGTGAAGACCTGACGAGCAAAGATCTCCTAAAATCTTGAGTCAGATCACATTAAACGCAGATGGAAAGCCGCGTCCCTTCAGCGGACAAGACTGCATCTCTTGCGTCTGCCCGATCCGCGCAAGACAGATTTGCGTTATTCAGAGTGGCGTTCTCACCTTGTGATTGACGCTGCGTCTCACCCAGGGACTGACAGCCGCGTCTTACTTTACGGATCAAGACCGCGTTCCGATTTGTGATTGACGCCGCGTCTCATCAAAAGGACTAGTAGAATCTAAGTTCTTATGAAATGATGACCGCGTCTCACTTTATGATTGACGCTGCGTCTCAGTAAAAGGACTTAGTAAAATCAAAATTCGGTAGACTGACGACCGCGTCTCACCCTGTGATCGACGCTGCGTCTCGTCAAAAAGGCTTGGTGAAATCTAAGTCCCCATAGATTGATGCCACGTCTCGCCAAGACCGCGTCTCATAAAAGAACTTAGTCCTACCTAAGTTCAGTAATCACGACCAGTGATCAAGAGTTGGACTCATCCACAACAGGACAAAGAAATTGGACAAAAGCTTTAAAGAAAACTTCTATTATATCAAAAAATGATAGAAGTAGATACAAACACTCTGATAAATAGAGTGTCCCTTTTCTTTACAAAAAAAGAAAAAAGAAAAGAAGGCTAATGTCCTGGTGCGCCAAGGAACGGATTTGTTCCTAAGGCGGTGAATCTCATGCTGGCGCGTCCTCTCAGCCTCCATGATAACCCGGTCCCGCAGCTCCGCCTCAGATAAGAAATTTCTGGCAGCCAGCTGCATCCGCAAAGATTCCACCCTGGAAGATTGTAGGGATAGACTCTCTTCAGCACGCGCCGTAGCAGCCCGTTGCTCCTCAAGCCCCTTTTTGAGGGAAACAAGTTTCTCTCATTTAGCGCAAGAACAGCTTCGCCTTGGCGATAATGTACCGACTTCTGAGGATGACTGCTCCGTGCTCTGCACATGAGCTCAGATTCCCTCGAATCTCCGGCTAATTTCTGAAATTCAGCCTTGGAATATTCAAGGTCACGGACCTCGGCAGCGATTTGTGCCTCCGCCTCCTGTCGCTCCCGTTCCTGATCAGCTAGGAGCCTAGTCAAGGTGGCCTGGGCTTCATCAAAAGAGCCAGCATCTTCAAAGATTTCAGCTCCCGCAGGTTATCTCCAAGTTGCTCTACCACCCGTAGGCATGCCTGGCAAGTGAAGGGCCTCCCGCCAATTCGACGCTCACGCCATATTTTCAAGAAGCCTCTGGGCGAACTGGAAGGTGCTGTGTCACGGAAGATGAGATCAATACATGATCCCATCGAGGTGAAGAATTGTTGCACCATCTGACGTGCCAGCTCCCCCATGTCTTCACCACCTAGAAGCTTCCCGACCCTTTTTCTGTCACGGGATAAGGGATATAGGGCGGGTCTTCTCGCACAAGAGCCGTGCCGGCCGTCGATGTGGCAAGAGCAAGACTACCCACTGGCGCTTCCTGGAGCGCTGCCTCTGCAGGAGCTTCCACGACCAATGAAGGAGTTGTAAGCACAACCTCTAAGAAACTTCCACCGAGAAGTGAGCTGTGTGGCCTTCTGGAAGGGTGCCGATCGTCAGACTCCCCACCTGAGCCCCCTCAGTCAGAGCCGCCTTACTAGGTTCGAGGTCCAGAGGCGTCGAGTCCTGTAGAATGGGAGTCTCCCCAGCTTCAGCAGTAGCCTTCTCCACCGGCGGAGTGAGAGCCTCCTCAGCCTCAATGGTTGTTTCCCCTCCTGGCAAAGGGGAAGGCTCCCCAACTTCAACAGCTGCCCCCACTGAGGTTGTCTCGGCAACCGAAGCCTCAATCCCCTTGGGCTGGGTCAACACTGTTTCCATCGCCTCGACATGCGAGGAAGTTGTACCTTCAGCAGGGATTATCGCCGGCGGTAACGCAGTCGATGATTCGCCCCCGTATATTTTCCCCTCCGAGATGCGTGAGAACTTACTGGGTCAGGAAAAGCGGGTTCATGGCTGTAGTCGACTTTATCTTCAAAGTCGCTTTCCGTATCAGACGCGGAAGACGACAGTTCAACGCAAAGGTCCTCGGTGACGGGGCCTTGCCACCAATCACCCCAGTGGTAGGACTAGGGTCGATTATCCGAGCGCTGGAAATGAAGACGCTAGGAGGTCCTGACCGCTGTGCCTTGTATCTCCCTTCACGAGCAGAAGAAGGCTCGGCCGAGCTGAGAACCCTGGAATCTGGACATTCCCTCCCACGAGTTGTTCTTCCTCGTCAGCTATAGTGGGTTTGTCAACCAATTCCCCCTCTTCCGCAATTTTACAGGTCCCTCTGTGCGACCTAGGAGCACGGATTAAACTGGGGAGATCTCTATCCTCTGGCGGTTCCTCAACCATGACAAAGAGGTCTTCAGGACAGTCCCCAACTCCAACAGAAATGTCTCCTGAGGGAGAGACTTCCGTTGCTAAGTCCCTCCGAGCCCTCTTCGAAACAGGACC
The DNA here is from genome assembly GCA_038442645.1 of Agave tequilana. NCBI lineage: Eukaryota > Viridiplantae > Streptophyta > Magnoliopsida > Asparagales > Asparagaceae > Agave > Agave tequilana. The sequence goes on along the minus strand of JAVJIF010002484.1, from coordinate 335,155 downwards.
AGCAGTTGAAGTGGGACCCCGACGGCGCTTACTCACCAATTCTTGAGCCTTGGCGGTAGAGGGCCCCTCCTGTGGCCCTAGCTTGGTTCTACTCCGGGTTACTCGGAGCTCCTCTCTTGAGCCTCCCTCAGCTTCTCTCTGAGATGCTCTCTCCAGCTCTTCTGGACCTTTAAATACTGGGTGATCATGTGCGAGCATTTGCCAGACTCCGACTGTGTTTGAGATAAGCATTAATGCCCTCAATACCCGTATACCCGGGGGCAAAATCCGGTGACTGGTTTACCCGAGAATACCAGGTGCAGAAAGTGAAGCTGGTAAGATTCTTCGGCTCCTCGACAGGCAAACGGAAAGTTGCCTCTGTCCCAGCCACGCTATAGTACCAGGCTCGAGCACCTTCGCACAAATTCCCATTGAAGGCAAGTTGTGTATTCGGATTGCCGACATAAAGCTGAGCATAGCCAAACTGTCGGGCAAAACGACTTGGCATATACGGTTCGATAGTGCAGGAAGTCCCTTGGCGAAACAGCACATATCCTGGTCGTATGTTGATCAACCACCGGAAGACTCCCGTGGACAGTTGGGTGAGGTCATCCGACCTATAGAATCAGTGAATTGCTCACCAAAAGATGCACCAGGAATCCCAGCGAAGCAGCGGTTGAGCTGGTAATTGGCGGCATTTGAGAGACGTCTCCGAATATCCGAATATAATAATATAGGTGTCACTCCAATCCGAGTTTTCCAGCGCCTCACAAAAGGGACAGGACTCGTACTCCCACGCGCCGTTGTCATCAAAGAAGGGCAATGCATCACGTACCAGGCCATGAGATACGTGTAAGGCAACTCAATTCGGGGGTTGGGGCGCCTTGCCGTCGGGTTTCCCTCTGAGTCAACATACGGCTTGCCTTGAGAGTCGACAGTCCTTGGAGCCTCGCATAGTCTCTTGGCTAACGCCCGCAACCACACTCTGAATGCCAGCCGCTAGAGGACGGCCATGGGCCAGGAGCACTGCTGGGTACACCACGTCGGCAATAACGACTTCATGTGGCCGTGTAGGTACCACACAACGCTTCAACCACAGCATCAAGAAGCCTGCCAACAGCGCTCGACTAGAGATAGAAGCCCGGGCCCGATGATGATAGCTTTCGAAAAGCGTATCAGGTTCGAAGCCATCCTCGTTCGAACCCAGTGGTGTATAAAGCCCTCGGAAGCTTGTGCGACCATGTCGTCAACTCCCTGTTCAGAGAGGGGAGCCAGTCGAGTTATCGAATGATCCTTCTTGCTGACGTTGCTGAATAGGTAATTGGCCCAGGATAGATGCCTAACTCCATGCGTCCTCCAACCAGTACCTGACCACAAATATGGAAGTGGCACATCACTTCCCAATAGGTCTCGTACACCTCAGGGGAATCCTTCTTTATAAGGTCAAGCTCCCTAGCAGTCGGGACATATTCTTCATAAGGGAACTCCCCCATCACCAGCCCCGAGACCTCATGCAACTCATGCAGTGCAAGGCCCATTTCTCCAACCGGGGTAAAGAATGTCCCCGTCTGATGGTTGTAGCGCTCCAAGATCCCGAAGAAGTTGTGAGAGCTCATTGGGATGCCCCATTGTACGGCCCTGACTGCTGAGTATAATCCCACGTGCTCAAGCAGATCTCCAAGATCGGAGAGGGCGAAACCCACCATTCTGCCCCACCAAGAATTCTCCGTGGAGTGGACCCATCCTGGCAAATGGAACTTGGCCGGATAATCACCTCTGCTTCTATGAACGAATTGAGGAAGGTGGTGGCAAGCTGCGGGATCTCTCCGACTGGAAGCTCAGACTTGCGTGACCCGGGAAACAAGCCGAGGACCGCCCGGTCATGGCAATCATGACGGTATACATTTTGGAATTTGAAATTACCAAGGGTAATCTCAGAGATATCCCGGGACACGTCCCACTTCATCTTCCGAAGGACGGACAGATGTTGGAGATAAGACAACGGGAGCATCCTCTCCATAGCGGGAAGGAAGTATCTCCTCTCCCCTATCTAACGGAGCCACCTTAATTCCCGTCATACATTGGTCTGCCACCGTCGCTGACATGATCTCCAAAGAAGAAAGCAGGCTTCTCCAGCTTGATGTGGGTATCCGTTGCGAAGACTGCATCGGTCATGAGCACCCGAGAAGTCCTCTCATTAACATGGGCAATCATTTCCCTGCGAACTGGCGACCTGTCAGCAGTCACAGGTATGGTCCTTCGCAGTGCAAAAGTCAGACGGTGGTCGGCACCACCCACGCGGCCAAAGTGGTGCATCTTGGCAAGTGAACCTGAAACATGCGGCACTGCAAAAAGAAAAAGACACTTGGTCAGATACTTTGCCAAAAATAAGGGAAGACGCTAAGTGTTCATAATTCAAAACGCAGCCGAGACACTGGACGCAGGAGTTATCATCCGCGTCCAGACCTGCGAACTTGCACCAAAACGCAGAAGAGATACTGGACGCAGGAATTTTTCGAAACCCGCGTCCAGACCTGCAAAGCCGCGTTCCGCAAACCAAGACTTATGAAAATTCTAAGTACTTGGACTCAAACGCCAGATTCTACAAAATCGGCGGTTGAAGACACAGAACGCAAGGATCAAATCCGCGTTCTGCAAACCAAGACTTTGTGAAATTTCAAAGTGCTTGGACTCAGACGCCAGATTCATCAAATCGGCGCCTGATGGCACAAAACGCGGCACAGAACGCATGGATCAAATCCGCGTTCTGCAAATCGCGTCCAGAGACCTTCACAATTAGAAATATTCTAAGTGAAGGATCCAGAGTGCAGAGTTCACCAGCGTCGGATCATCAGGCCCGCGCCCCGGTTATCATCTCAAGGACAGCGTCCGAGAATCAAACACGATCTTGTGTTAAAAGGTTCTTAGGGTTCTATGGCGGAACCCACGCCGAAGGTGCATTTTTACCTGAAAACACCCTCCTGCGCAGAGGAAGCATCTCTCTCAGCCTCGGCGACGGTCGCCCTTGAGGACGATGCAGTCGGTTTCGTCTTGGGAGCCATCGATGTTCAGAAATCCGAGTTCGAAGATGGACAGATGAACAAACAAGAGGAGGGAAGCTCTCTTTTCTCAGCAAATGCGTTCGGAGAAGAAGATGTGTCTGTCTCTAACTGTTGCCTTTTATAGGCACAGAGATTCGCGAAGATACGCAGCATTTGGCCCAATAAACGCTGCAGCGAATCGCTGCCTGACGCGTGGAGCCAAATCATTGTTTGAACAGGGAAGATCATGCGCGCGACCCCGCCACAAGTCAGAAGTTGACACGTGGAGCAGTTCATTTAATGAACCGGGAGATCCGCGCGCCAAGAGGCGAAATCTCGCCGTTTCCCCAGGCCAGCTGGCGGCGTAATCATGACATGGCACAGGTGCGCGCCCCAAAGTACGCGGCTCTTCGATGGACATGCCCCATCAGCATCATCATAAATGCACCCAGAAAATCGCGTCTGCATTTCAAGAGATGCGTCTCTCCAAAGTCCGCGTCCCCCCAAACCGACCAAACGTCGCGTCCACCCCATGGAAGTCGCGTCTTTAAAGCAGTCTCTGCTTTTTCAAAAAGGAACCTGCGTCCAGTCTCCTGCTTCTGCAAGTCAGTTCAACAGTACACTGACGCAAACAGACAACCAACCACTCCCAGCCAAAAGCGCACCCGTGACAGACTAAAAGCAATCGGGGAGGTCTAGACTGTGTATCTAGACACTCAACACGATCAACTCTGACGGCTTCAAAGAGTTCAACAGTACACTCACGAAGACCAATTCCAGATAAGATCAAGCCCGAAGCATCAACAGTCCAGTCATAAAGGCGAATATGGCTATGATCCAAAGTATTCCGAAATCCGTCCCATTCAACTGCGGAATATCAGAAACTTTGGAGGGGGTTCTGTAGGCTGTCTAAAAATGACTAAACAGACAAGCCATTAAGGAAGCAGAGTCTTAAGCTCTAGACGCGAGGAATCGATGCCCGCGTCTCAGCATTAAGACGCGTTGGCTCTACACCCGCGTCTCAACGTCCAGACGCGTCGGCCCGAAGCCCGCGTCTCAGCATCAAGGCGCGTCGGCCCGACGCCCGCGCCTCAGCGTCCAGACGTGAAGGCTCGAAGCCCGCGTCTCAGCATTAAGGCGCGTTGGCTCGATGCCCGCGTCTCAACTTCAGGGCGCGTTTGGCTCGACGCCCGCGTCTCAAACTTCAAGGCGCGTTTGGCTCAACGCCGCGTCTCAGTTGCAACTGCCCTGATTGCGGGGCCAGTCACCGCGCATGTAGCGGGTAGTGGCCCCTCATTCGGGAGCGTTTTCAGGAGGCACCTTCACCCCTGAGACCCCTATAAATAGCCTTGTTTGCTATGAAGAGGGGATCGAAGCTTGGGAGAAGTCGAGAATTAAGAAGGTCAAGGCATCATCAAGATCGATCAAATCCAGGCAAGAGGATCATCAAGAGGGAAGCACAACTTCAGCAACAGACAGAGGGAGGAGACTCTTCAGCGAGCTTACTGAGTACTAGCCGCTCTTCGCCTACCTCCTCTTTGAGAGTTTTGGTAGACGGAGCTGAGTTACTCTTTCTACCGACCGAAGAGAAGACCCCCGACGGTCCAGGACGGTCATCTGGTCAACGGAGAACAAGATTCACTCTCCACCGCCACACGAAGAAACCCAGCATTAAACAAAGGGGGGATTCAAGCTTCAACATCCTCCCTCCCTTGTAACTGGAAGGAAAAGTCTTGTTGTAATCTTTTCATCTGATTCAAAGAAATCTTTACAACAATTCCCTCTTTCTTTTTCCGGCGCAAACACACATCTCTAGGCTACAAACCGAGGTGGTCTTCCCACCAAACTCCCCTTGAAGGTGATGCATCCAAATTGTCATCTTTTAGACTCGGAAAACATCCACCTCAAGGCACCGTCACTCTCACGTCAAGTGAGAGCCCACACCTACATCAAATAAAATAGGGGTGGATTTTGGTACCCAAACTCTTTTGGGTCCATGGGGGTTAGCTCCTTTCCTAACCCAAACAAATTTATTTGCTAAATTTGAATCATGCATCCTATCATAACAAAATTTAGCAAAGTGGCCCTTACGTCCACAATGTGTACATGTGTACACATGAGCATACATAGTGTGGTGAGTGTGAGCGTGAGGAGCATGTGTATGCCGTAATTTGTATGCATGCATATTTGAAACTTGTTTCTTTCGAAATATAAATTCCAACCGTGAGTGGTTCATTGCACAATCGCTCAAAGTGGAGCCCAAACAATCCATACTCTTTTTAACAAACAAAAATCGTTTTCAATCCTAGAAGAAGAGGTGCATGCAATAGATACACTAGGAGGTGAAACTATACTAGCATGGCAAATATGTGAGTCTAAGTCATTTTTCAAAGATTTGTTTTTCTCAGAAACCAAATCCAAATCCTTTGAGATTGAAGCAATTTTCATTTTCAAAGATTCATTCTCTTTTAAGGTAAAATCAAGTTTTGAAGATAAGGTTTCATTTTTCTTCAAAATATCATTACAATCATTTTTATTTTTCAAAATCTTGTTTTCATTAAGGGCAAGTTCAAGTTGGATTTAAGTGAGTCACGTTCACTTGAAATCTCTTCCTTCTCTTGCAAAACCAAATCAAGTTTTGAACATAAATCCTTATTTTCTTCTTTTAGTCCAAAACTTTTCTTTTTCAAAAGATTATATTTTTCTAGCAATTTTTCACATACAATAGAAAGTTCTTCATTTAATGCATCGGCATTAATAATATCATCTCCTGAAGAACTAGCACTATCATCTAGTTGAGATTCCGAATATACCTCAAGGGAGTCATTCCCTTGGACCATGTAGCATTGTTGTTCGGATTCATCCTAACTAGATTCCATCTCCACATGATTCGTATTTTGAAGCACGGGAGAAGTCAACGTGTTCCACACTGCAAAGGCGGAATCACAATGAGAAACTAAACACAAATATTTTTGTTAAGCGTGCTTCTAAGTGCCTCAAAGGCTTGTGCATTAGCCTCTATATGCTTGCTATTACCAAGATAGGATTTCTTGGTAGCGGCAAGGAAAACATGCAAGCCTAGGGTTTTAGATACATACTCATCCTAAATTTTCACATGGAAATGTTGGAAACATCAAACATGGGAGAGGTCAAGCAATCCATGAGATGTGTGTAAACAATATAATTGTGCAAATGCAAATCTAGATTAGCTAACCGAGATCACACTCCTAGGTGGTTAAACCTAATATCAGGAGCGTAGGCTCTGATACCAATTGAAAGTACACCTAGAGGGGGGGTGAATAGGTATAAGGCTAATCTAGGACAAATAATGCGGAATTATAAAACTAATTGCAAACACACTTAGTATAACCAAAGAGTGTAGCCGAATCCCGATGCAGGGCTCTGGACTAACTCCTCTTGATTCCTCTGAATAAGAGTTGAGGTGCTATATAAAGCTCTCTTGGTTAACACAAGTATGGCACACATAATCAAACACAAACATATAAGATATGGCAATAAGATGCAATGCACTATGTAAGAGAGAGAGTTAGAGAAAGTGGATCAAACGCAAACACCGAGATATGTTTCGAGGTTCGAGCACACAGCTCTACGTCCCCGCCTTCACACAGAAGGATTTCCACTAACTCGTCCACACAGGACTTCCCACACAGGGAACCTCCACTGAGGATTTTGGGCAAATACAATATGGGAGTACACAACTCCTCTCTCCAACAAATACAACATCTACACTTAGAGGCAAGGCACAAAACCAACTCAATCACCTCACAAATGAGGGATAGGCACAAAGCCAACACAACAATAATCACTTCACACTTGAGGGATTTCAACACAATCTCCACCTCTCACTAGAGGGAGCTAAACACCACTTCCACAATCACCTCACACTTGAGGGATATCAACACTATCACCTCTCACTAGAGGGATATCATAATAAATGGAAGGTTTACAACTTGGTGGTCTCTCTCAACACAAACCACTTTTCCCACAAAAATAAGATCCTAATAGATAGGATAGATAGATAGCTCAAGTGTGAGAAATAAAGAGTTTGGAAACAAAACACAAAGAAAAATACTTGGGAAAACAACTAAAATAAGATTGAAATGAAGAACAAAACCAATATCTCAAAATCCTATTTTTCTTTGATTTTTCCAACCCTTTAAAAATAAAGATGAATCCTTTTTGGCTTAAAAACTCTTTTGAAAACTTGTGTGAAAATACTTGTAAAGATGGAAATTTTGCTCTCTAAAAATCTTATCGAAACTCTACTTCAAATGGGGTATTTATAACCCATTTGGAAATCTGCCCGTTGGCAGCTGAAAAGGGCAATTTTGCCCTCCGGTCGACCGGCCAACGGTCATATTTTTGACCGTTAAGCCCAGCTGTCGACCGGCTCGGTCGACCGAGAATGGATACATAGAGCAGAGCTCTCTGCCGGTCGATCGACCCGGTCGACCGGGGCCATTTCCAGAGAGCAGAGCTCTCTGGACGGTCGACCGTCCCGGTCGACCGGCCACCAGCCTAATGCTGGAATGCACGCTTGTGCACGTCAGTCGACCGCACTGGTCGACCGGTCCAGTCGACCGGCAGTAAGCCAGTCAGCTAATTTTGGGACTTAAAAACTTAGGTTTTTATCTTTTATAAAATCTCATAAAACCTCATAAATTTCACAAAAATCAGTTCAGTATAATACTATGATATACAAACATGTTTGAGTAAAAATCAAAACATGTTACAAATATTTTGAACTATTTTTGTGACATGGAAAATTTGCCTTAAACCAAAAACTGTATTTTCCAAAACTTGAATTTTTGAAATGGAAATCCGATTTTTCCAAAACACATGTAAATACAAAAACATGATATTTAAATAACTTTTAAGCATGTTGTATATGGATAGAATCCAATATACATGAAAGGTATTATATCAATGTTTTTGACATTAAATCCAAAAATAAGTTTTGTCTAAATACAAAACCCAAATACATGAATAGGCTATCAAAATAAGTTTTTCTAAATAGATGAAGCATATATGTATATAGATCAAATCTAATATACATTAAACCATGTAAACTTATTTTGATTCTATCTATTCATGAAAACCAAGATCAGTTAAACCAAAAACCGAAAACCAAAACATGAAACTTAAAGTAAGTGTGTGTGTGTTGTGAACTTGAGCATATCACACTATCTAATTTTTATAAAGATCTAAACTAAATCTTAACTAAACAAACCGAAGCCTTCTTGATGAACTCCATCTTCAAGTCGACTCGATCCAAACGTGATTCCCCGAGCTTGATTCCATCCGAGTACTGGATGTGAACTTGATGCTCGAGCTCTTGAATCACCATGTGAAGGCTCCAAAACACCTTTGTTGAAGCCAATCACCTACTAATATCTTGGTTAAATATCTGAAACTAAATATCACAAGATTATTAGTAAACTATAACTACATGAGTTAATCATCATCAAAACTAGAGTGGAAGGCCTCTGGGCCAACATGAAATTGGTTAAGTTCAAATTTGTGTGATGAAATTGAATCTTGATCAAAGTTTCCAAGACACCAAGACTCTTCGTTTCTATCAATATGGCTAGGGCAATCGGGAATAGTTGAACATGTGTTAGGTAGAGTTTTCTCATTTCTATCTTTCATTATGTTAATATAATGACTCATTTATGCTTCTAGCATATCGATAGATTGGAAAAAATATTTTCGGACTGAATCAGGTTTTTCATACTCCTATCTGCGTCCATAGGTTCTTCTTCTTGTTGTGGGACTTGGAACATGGAGTAAAGATCTTGCATTTGGGAGTCTTGTGAGAATTGTGAGTCCATCATTTTCAGCTTTGGTCCTTGGGACTCAATTACGACTTTTATACTTTTCATAACCTTAGATTTTCTTCTATTGGTTGATCATGACTAGAAAAATTATAGGCTGAATGTTGGAATGGTGGTTGAAAATATGACTCGAGGGAGCTGTATCCTCATTGATTCTATGAAGAGTAGTAATGAATATTCCAATCTTGTTCATAGTATTGGGACTGGGGCATGTATTGATTCGGATAAGACCAATCCGGCACACTAGGTTGGTTACAGTTATGATATGCCGGATTGGTAATATCTGAGTCAAAAGAGGTTGGGGTGTAATATGGATTATAATTAAAATTAAAAAAATTATTGTTATAAGTCATATCACATAAGAAATGTCAAAAACAAACAAAGAAAAATAAACAAATGGACAAAAGAAAAAATCTAGCCTAAGTTAGGGTAGATCTTAGACCTAAACGACTTCTAACTTGTTAGACTATCCACGGGGATATATTGTAGAATCTGACCACAAGTTAATCGGCCAGGTAGGAAAAAGATCAGTAGGAGGAATCCGTGCCTAAGCAACGGACCTAATTATGCCAAGCCATTATTCTTCGAGGTTTCGCCTCATCTATCCCAACCTTTGACACCGATTTGGTAAGAGCCAAATTCTAATCAACTTCGCCCTTAGGTCAGTCTCCTATTAAGTCCGAAATGTCCCTAGGGCCAACGTCTACTCAGTTTTACTTAGGTTTGGGTTAGTAGTGAGGAGATTGTGGGCTAAGGGAGGGTAATGACTTCCCCACCTTATCTTGTTTATAGGAAAAGCCCTTAAATCAATTTAGTGCAACGTGTAGATGAAAAGCAATACTTAAGCAATGTAAACAATTCAAAAGTGTTCCTATATTACATGCTATGTACATATAACTTTGCTCCAACACTCTTCAACAGTAATGTAAAATATAAACGAATTAGACACGTGCCTAAATGCAAAGTTTAAACTATTTTTAGCATTTAACAAACATCAATTTACTGTTGAGGTTAGAAAGTATGTATAGTGAGTTAAAAAAAACATAACTGCAGAAATTTAGCTTTGCAATTCAACCAACCTACAAAAAATATAGGTTAGTAGTTCACTCAGAGTGTCGCGTGAATGTAGCAAATCTGAGGGCTTTTAGGCTCTACTTTCTTGAGCAGAGTTCAGGGCCACTTATATGTCCAATGTAACAAAGATTTTCTTGATATCTATCACTGCACACCAAGAACAAAGAAGAAAGTTAACCAAAAATGTAAATTTAAAAAGAGAATTACTTACCGTCCCTCCCCGACAACAGCGTTAAAATTTGATTGAGTTCAAACCTGCACAAAAAATACAGAATTTCAGAACTTTATAATAGAAGTGTGCAAGTACTTAATACTACCGCTATAGCAAGTGGATATGCGGGTCGTGATCCACACGGAGGGACTAGCAATGGAAGCTTTTTGTAAGTTCTCTTTAGTTCACTAAAAATAGTTAAAGTTCTTCTCTTGTTCTTTAAAAAAAAAAAAATTAAGTTATGTTAATTTGTGAAGAAAGTGGTAGATTGAGAAGGTGGAGAAAATAGGAAATGATTTTATATAAAGAAATTAAAAAGAGTGAATAAAAGAGTTGGGAGATGGTAGTGATCTAAACTAAAGGATTAAAAGAAAGAAAGAAAAATAAAAGAATTACCTACCTCTTCTGGTTGATGACTTACCTTGGATCGTTGGCACATTTACCTTACTTCTGAGGCGATCAATGCATAATCCATAAGATCAAGCTCAATCCCCATTTGCGTTACATCATTAAGACGAACAAGAATAAAATGATGCAGAATCTGAGGAGGAGATCATCATCACGAAATATCGGTGGCAAACACACAACAAGGCTATGCTGATGCTACTAGATCGCTTGGATACTCATCAAAAATCAAAAGAGAAAAAGTAAAAAGAGAAGAAGAATATAAAAATAAAGAAAAATATAAACATGTTATCTTTTTATTGCTTGTAGAAATGTTGGAAGAAAGGAGGAGGTTACATTAGCGTCACTCTAAACATAAATCTCTCTCTCTCTCTTACTTACATGAATCTCAGTCTAGCTATGCTTACAAAGAAATAAAAGTTACATGAAAAGAAAAATAAAAACCTACACTAACCTAGAATAAAAACTAGCCTAAGAATCCTTCTCTGCCTTATGGCTCCCTTTTTTCTCTGAACAATGCAGTATTTATAGGTGAAATGGAGAGGTGAGGGTGTGAAAAGATAGGGAAGCAAAACACTCTCCATATCTAAACCAAATGGCCGCGAAGCCGCGTTTCCGCGGCTTGGATGTGGCTAAATGGCCACATCCAGGGAGCGACTGATTCTAGTTTGATTTCATCCCCTTTTGTCCAACTGAATTTCTTGTTTGATCTCTGATTTTGATCTGATCTTCGGTGATCCTCAAGCTAACCGATTTGGATTCATATAAATTCGAATTAACTGGTTTTATTTAATGTGATCATCCCTGACATGCATTAATTTTCAGCTAGAATCACCTCTATCCTCCTGAATATTTGTCTTCATTTTTAATTAAGATTTAAATTTAATTAAATCAGAATTAAGTGGGCTTTTGGGCTCACTTCCTTTCCAACTCCATTGGTAATGGGCCTGGATTTTATTAAACAAAAATAAGACTAAATACATGATTTATTAGATAATAAATATGGGAATGTGACATTATATATGCAATATAGGTGACTAATTAGCGGTTGACTTGCTCGGATAGTCGTCAGGGTATATCCCATATAGGCTAGCTCTGAGCATCCAACATGTGTGAGCCTCCATCTTTCAGGTACCCCCTGAAGTTACCGTCAGGGTGAAGATCCGTATAGGCTGTTGACCTGCTCGGGTGGCATCAGGGTATATCCTATAATAGGTTGGCTTCAAGCATCCAACGTGGGCGATCCTTCATCTTTCAGGAAGTCCCCGAAAGGGTCATTCGGGGTCACCGTCAAGGTGATATGATCATACACATTTATTACATTATTCTTTATTACATTCCTACATTTATCGTGTAATAAATCTGCTAAATTTTTGTCATAAATGTTTATTTTGCAGAAGATAATCATGGAGAGAAAGAAGATTAAATCAAATAAATGCCAGTTAAAATCAGATTTAACTGAATCTATTTGGTTAGCTGAGGATAATCCCGAATCTAGTCAGTTATACATGAATTTTGGTTAATCAATTTGGTTAAACTTGAAAATCTATTAGGATATCACCACATCCAGAACATAAATGAAGGATTGGGGCAAATATTCAGCTGAAGATCAGAGCAATTCAGAGAGATAACACTAAATGAAAACCGCTTAAACTCAAATTTCTATGAATCCATTCGGTTAGCTAAAAATCAATGAGGATATCGTCAAAATGAGAAGATCAAACAGAAGATCCAATTGAAAAAGGGGAAAAAGGATAAAACCAGACAACTTCTCCCCCTGATTTGTCCAGGCCGCGAATCCGCAGCTAGAGCCACGGATTCGCGACAATCTGGTGAGATTTGGGGGAGCGTTAGCTCCCTCTATCTTCAGACGCTCCCCCGTTCTGTATTTGCTATAAATACCTGCAAATTCTAAGTGTCTAGGAGATGATCAAGCAGAGAATATAATAGATTTTTGTATATGTTTAACTTAGGTTTTTCTTTCTCTTTTAAATGTAATTTTTATTTTTTTTATGTAACTGAGATCGAAGAATAGTTTCATAGGGGAACAAGAGTGATGCTTGTACTGAGAGTGACACTGGTGTAAGTATTCTTTTTTTTTTCATTGTTATTCAGTTCAATCAAAGTTTCTTCTCTACTCTTTTTATTGCTTCTCTCTTCTGTGTTTATGAATCCGAACAACTTCAATAGCTTCGAAGTTGCCTCGCCCTTGTAAGTGTTGTTGATGGCCTATGGTGATGAACAACCATTTCTATAGTAGTATAACTTGCACCTTCATTTCGTAGTGTAGATTAGGAATGGGGAAGATCTTATCTGTCATGCTTCGCTCGCCTTCAAGCAAAGGTACATCGTTGACAAGGATTCTAAGTAAGTCATCAACCGGAAGAGGTAGATAAGTTTTTTAGTTTTCTTTTTCTGTTTTTTAGTTTTCTTTTTCTTTCTTTTAATCCTTAGTTTATTACATCATCAACTCTAAACTCTATTCACTTTTCACTTTCTTTGTATAATTCTATTTTCTATTTTATCCATTTACTCCAACTTAAAACTTTCACAATTTAATATAAATTATTTTTCTTTTCTTTTAAAGAACAAGAGAAGAACTTTAACCATTTTAAGTAACTTAAAAGAGAACTTACAAAATTCTTCAATCGCTAGTCCCTCCTTGTGGATCACGATCCACATAGCCACCCGCTGGTAGTATTGAGTACTTGCACTTTTAGTCTTAAGTTCTGAAATTCTGTATTTCTGTGTGCAGGTTTGAACTCAATCATGAAGACCCATATAAACGGTTGACCTGCAGGGGCGGCCATCAGGGTATATCCCATTATAGGCTGGCTCCGAGCATCTAACGTGGGCGAGCCTCTGTCTTTCAGGAAACCCCTCGAAGGGTCGCCATCAGAATGAAGACCCGTATAGGCGATTGACAATGCGTGATTTGCTCGGGACAGATATTAGAGTTGGAACAGATTGAGATGGCAGAAAGTGATCTTTTTATTTAACATAATGTAACGCCCCGATCCTGGCGGATACGGAGACATTACTGCAACGTATATACGCAAGTCAGAAGTACCTTCACGTATATACGCTAAGCATCAGTACAGGCAAGAATCAGAGTACGGAAGCAAGTGGTGCATTATACATTCCAACACATGAGTACAATTACAAAGTTATCACCAGAGGTGATCCAATATTACATGAATATTACATCACTGACATGCGCAATTGCGAGATTACAAGCAGATGTACATGGATGAATAGTACAAAAGGGCACTCACGAGTTTACTAAAGGAAAACTCGAGAGGCACACAGGGGGCCTGGAAGAATAGAGCTCTGAACGGTCTGCTGGAGATCCACGCTACCACTGCGCCACTCTGATCAGCAACTGGAAGAATCCATAAGCTCCAAGCTCCATGACCTGGACATGAGGATCCAGGGGAGTCAGATGAAACTCCCCAGGCGAGTGGTGAAGCAAAAGCCAAGTGGCGAGCAAGGGTAAGCACATGAATAGAGATAAAACCAAATAAAGCCGAGGACGAGCAAATCTGATTGTATGGTTTCAGATCACGGCTCCATAAGACTAGTACGTCGAAGGAATAATCCAAACAAGGAAACCCTCATATATATACCCTTATCTTATGTCACCATAATCTAAGCACATACAACCCGACTGCACTCAGGGCATGATAAGATAATGAACAGGAGGCAGGTAGATACAAGGGATAAAGCAGAGCATGAGCAGTTAACATAATAATACTCATAAAACCGAAAATCCGAAGTAAAATCCAGGACAAGCAAATATGGTGAGGCATATCACAGATTCAAAGCCGTTTAAGCTACAGGCTTCAGTATGCGTCCCATTCCACATACCTCCACTTACAACTTAAAGAGCCGGTTATTAGACACTTTATTATTACTCGTCTTACCCTGATATCTAGCTATGTGAACTAGCGTCCCAGCACACATAGATCCATATCCGAGTAAAGCAAGGTTGTTATTGGAAACCGGCGGGGGTATCAATGAACTATGTTTACAGTGGGTCCCGTACATACCCGGGACCACGGCCCAGGATTGTTCCGTTGCATGGAAACGGAAGCCAGCCGCAAGGCTAAACAGGAGGGACTTATGTATGCCCTTATCATGATTCAGGAGGAGGGAGCCAGCACTCCCCTCGGTCGCCTGGAGGCCCACAGGTCAGACCGGAAGTTTTAGTTGCACAACATGCCTAATACCACTGTAAACACGAACACATATTGATAGCCGCAAGTTTCCCCCGACCCAATGCAAGTGGTTCCTTTTATGAATTATTAGATTAATTATCAATTTACGGGAAATAACAAGAGTAGGACATGATCAGGAATTCAGGAGTTCAGGTCACTGTATATAATACAGGATAACAGGTCACTGATCATGATACAGGATATCAGGTCACTGTACATAGTACTGGATAACAAGACAGGGTTCCCGTAAATGTGATAATCACAGGTCAAGTATATCATGCTGGGTGTCAAGTGATAGCATGACAGGATGATGATATTTGGCAGGTGACAAGTCATGTCATAACAAGGGGTCTTGCCAAGTAGTAGCATGTCAGGTGTTAGGTGATAATACATCAGTTGTCAGGTGATATACATGTGTTAAAAGTAATATGAAAACGACAAGTGGCATAGACAGGTGTCAGGCATGTAGTAATGGCATGGGGTAGAATAGTAACTGAGCACAAACAAGCGGAGCTGAGCAAGCTGGAAGTACAGACAGCAAACAGTATTTAACACTGGAGCGTCTGGCGAGGTTACCGGGACGACTCGACTGAAGTACGAGCGGTAAATCCGGCAGCAACTCGCCTAGACGAATCTAGTGGTAAAGCGCTGAACGCTGATCATGATAACCAGGCGAAGCCGAAGACCTGCCGGTCCCAATCACCTCTCTTTCGAGATAGTGAGTGACCGGAGGCTGTAGAACGGAAAGACCTGTCGGCCACAATCCAAAGGAGTGACCGGAGGTTGAAGGGTCCGGAAGCCAAGTATGGTATGAAGCAGTACAATATATCACAGGCATGGCATATGAGTACAAGAAGTAAACTACCCTAGTACAAGCATTCGTCACAGAGCAATACATGTCCAGATATAGGCACTCGGCCATACACAAATACAGGGACTCAGCCCAATACAAAATACATGGAAACAGGGAATAAAATATATGTCGACCCGACGAAGCGGGGAAACCCAAATGGAGGCGAGAGCGAGGACACTCGCCTAAATCACCGGAAAGCCGAAAAGTCTGGAATCCCTGGAACTCGCGCACGCGCCATAAATATAATAACATAAATATAGGGAGAGGAGACACAGGGAGACGCGGGTTCGTCAGTGGGACGCGAGGGTCGCAGACGCGGGAGTCTGCCTCGCAGGAATAACAGACGCGGGAAAGAGCAGACGCGGGGAATAGGCTCTGCGTCGTGCTAAATGCAGAAACGCGGGAAGCGCGTCAAGGGATTGCCCAGACGCGGGGTTAAGATCCGCGTTAGGAAACAAACAGAGGGGAGGAAAGGTGCTTCCTTTGTTGTGCCCGACGAAGGGATGTTCGGCCCCAATCCAAAAGGAGGGTACCGGCCCTAAGTCTTGCCAACGGAGAAGAACGCGGACGCGGGAATCACAAACGCGGGAGTCGCGTTGTGAAGACACCACAAACGCGGGGTTCGAGACCCGCGTTCAAATCAGGGCACGAGGGAAACGCGGACGCGGTCGTGGGGTCCGCGTCGCGTTAGCACGAGGAGATCACAGACGCGGTTATTAGCCCCGCGTCGTGACGATACAATAACGCGAGGGCCGCGTCAAAAGGAGGTCGCCCGCACGCGGGGGTGAGATCCGTGTCGGCAATTAATCAGAGAGAGTCAGGGAGGTCTAGAGAGAGAGATAATACATGAGAGAGAAAGAGAGGGGGGAGTCATGCTATTTGAATAAATACGAGACACCACTTAGAAGAGGCACTCATATCAGCCCTTTAATCAGACATGGGTGCCCAAAGCAAAACTGAACCCTGTGAGAGAGAGAGAGAGAGAGAGAGAGAGAGAAACGCGCGAGAGAGAGAGAGAGAGAGAGACGCGCGGGAGAGAGAGAGAGAGAGATGCGCGGGGGGAGAGAGAGAGATGCGCGGGGAGAGAGAGAGATGCGCGGGGAGAGAGAGAGAGAGATGCGCGGGGAGAGAGAGAGAAAGATGCGCGGGGAGAGAGAGAGAGATGCGCGGGGAGAGAGAGAGAGATGCGCGGGGAGAGAGAGAGAAAGATGCGCGGGGAGAGAGAGAGAGAGATGCGCGGGGAGAGAGAGAGAAAGATGCGCGGGGAGAGAGAGAAAGAGAGAGAAAAGGACCAGGGAGAAAACACAGGAGCAGGGGCTTTGCCCCCTCAACAACTGCACCCAGGGGGGCCTAAGGCCCCCTGGCCGCGCCCGAGGCCGCCGGCCTCACGCCGGCGGCGGTCTGCCCTCGCCGGGGCAGCGCCGGAGGAGAGGAAGTCCGGCGAGGAGGTGGTTGGCCGGATCCAAAAGGAGGAAAGGAAAGGGAAGAAAAGAAAAGAAGGAAGAAGAGAGAGGAGATGGGAGATGGCCGGAGTTTTGGGGAGTCCTCGCCGGCGACGAGGGGCGGAGGTGGTGGCCGGTGATGGGGTCGGCTGGGCTCTCTTGGAGGAGATGAGGAAGAAGAAATAAGGAGAAGAGAAGAAGAGAAATGAAAAAGGAAAGGAAAGAAAAAGAAAGAAAAAGAAAAAGTAAAAGGAGAGAGAGAGATAGTGATGGTGATGGGAGAGGGAATTAATGAGAGAGGGGGGTTGGTGTCTCCCACGTGGGGGGAGTGGGCTGAGTCAGTGGGGAAAGAAAAAGGAAAGAAAGAAAGAAAGAAAAGAATGAATTGGAAAAATAATAATATTATAATATGGTCGCGAAAATCGACTGTTCCAGAAAAATCCCCAAAAATACCCGAAGGTAGAAAATGTCATCCAGAGGAATAATACGAAATCGGTTTTCAAAAATAAAATCCCGTTTTCAAATTAAAAATCCGGAAGTCAGCCGCCGATACCGGTCCACACCGGGTCGGCCGGATTTTGATAAATTCTGAAAAATCCCAGAAAATGTATTAAGGAGTAAAATATGATTTTAAGAAGTAAAGTGAAAGCGGAATTCAGAAATTCAATCCCGATAGTCCCGGAATCAACCAGCGATACTGGCCGATACCGAATCTGGTGGAATTTTCATAAATTCGTAAAATCCTCAGAAAAAGTATTTAAGTAGGAAATGTGATTTTAAGAAATAATGTCTAAAGGCTCTTTTAGTAATTCCAATCCGTTTGTAAATTAAAAATCCGGGAATCGGTCAGCGGCACTGGTCGACACCGGTTTTGAAGATTTACAACTTAATCCAGGAAATTTCCAGAAAATCATAGAAAATCTAAAATATTGGAAAACGATGTTCAAAACTGAAATCGGTCAAATCGGAATAGTAGAAAGACCAAATCGAGTAATTCTCTAGGACCGGGCCCTCGGTTCAGACTAGGGCTGACTCCGAGTCCACGAATCCAAATCCAAGACAAAACGTTCATATGAATAATTCATAATACAAAACAAATACAAGAAGTAAATCAAAAAATACGATTGAAAAATCTGAATACGCAACTAAGTATGTATTCCGGGAGCGGGGTGTTACATTCCATCCACCTTACAAAAAATTGCGTCCTCGCAATTTCGATAAGGGGTGAAATGAACACAAAAGGATAGGAATGAGGATTATGCCAATCAAGATATGAATAACTATGAGCTGTTTCCCCCAGATTGACTGAACAGCTAACTCAGGACTAAAGCATCTCTGCACTTCTACCGTATATATACATCTTCTGACGGTGCCATAATAATACTGATCTGATGTCTGCTTATAAAAGAACACTGCCAGAACTTCAAAGGACTAACCCATTCTGAACAATATAAAGTGAGCTGACTTGGTAAGATAATCAATAATACTTCGATCAGACTGTGAGCTAAAGCTAATGAAATCCATAGTGCTGAAGTCCATATTATAATATAAAACCCTGCATAGTAAAATGTTGTCCTTCTGCAGTAGAATTACTGAGGTGCCAGAATACCCAAGATAAAGAAAACCTTGATAATGATGAGTATAAATCAAGAAGACCAATAATTAAGAATTTCCGTAAACTGGGCGTTGCTAATTCTGAAAGACGTAGCCAAGAATATAGAATAACTGTGAAGAATTCTGAATACTGACTTCTGAATGATAACCCGTCTGCAGATGAAACAGGAAGAAGATATCTGAGCCCTGCAAGATTTGTAGAATGGATTATTGACAAGGCTATGGCGATAGCTCAAATATAGTGATGGAACTCTGTTCAGCAGATCCATGAAAGCACGCTAGAAGAAATCCGAGGAATGGCTAGAGTGCCAAGCACTGAAGGGACTAGCCACGGATGAAACCAAGCCTAGATGAGGTTATCGCGTAACACAGCTCAGGTGTTAAGCATTAGGGTGCGGCGAGGCTAACGCTCTGCGAGACTCGCATATAGCGAAGTTCACGCGACGAAGCCAGCGCGTAACACAACGCTAAATGCTAAGCACCAGGGTGCAACGAAACTCACACCCGGTTAGGTTCACGGATAACTAGAACACGACCCTCGCTTGGCGAGGCTAGCGGAGCTCTTAGTCCATCAAATCCATAAAAACTGCCAGAAGTTGGTAGCTCTGAGAACATGATCAAGAAATCAAAATAACCGAAACGTGTCCAGAATGCTGTCTTCTAAATAATAATCTGACTGCAAATCAGTTCTGAGAACACCCGAATTCCACGAACATAGTCAAAGAAATCATGACCACAATTAGAGTAATAAAAATAGAAATTATCATAACTCTATCTGCCAGAAGCCCTGATTCTGAAATACTGTTCTATACTGACACTCCTCGCGAAATGATGCAATCTATCTGACTATATAAGTGACGACTACTCTGCTTGATGTACTAGTCTCCCATGATATATCCATAAATTCAAGAATATAATGCGAGGCCGAAGATCTGCCCAGTATAAGACAAAGTGATATACCAGAGTCGAGGAATGCCAGAACATAATGAGAGTGACTACATCTGCCCTGCTATTACCTCTCTAGCTACGCATATCTTAAGTTGGCATAAAGGTTATAAAAATCAGAATAGCAAAAATAGGAGAGATAGGAATCATGAAATAGGGAGAGAGATAGGACGGACTAGGATTGATGGTGATAGTGCAATGAGGAGGATATGATATAGAGAAGTTTACCAACTCCCGGACATGCTAAAAATGGGGACAATGGTTACGGTCAGTCCTTCAAGGATTCCTCCTTCAGATATTGAGCATCCTTCCTGTTCTTACTCCATCATCTTGAGCATCCTGACTTCCTCTTCAGTCAGATTTCATGCTTGCCTCCTTCTACCATGTGCCCTAACTCTTAGTCTCCTTTGTATACGACTCCATGCTAGATGCTGGGGATGAAGCGAGGTTATTCTGACAGTAGGTCCTAGATTCCCTCACGACGGTGATA
The DNA here is from genome assembly GCA_038442645.1 of Agave tequilana. Lineage (NCBI taxonomy): Eukaryota > Viridiplantae > Streptophyta > Magnoliopsida > Asparagales > Asparagaceae > Agave > Agave tequilana. The sequence goes on along the minus strand of JAVJIF010002484.1, from coordinate 315,029 downwards.
CTGGATGGGTTAATCTGATCGGTGTAATGTTCTCTGCTTCCTTGAACAGACCGTCACCTTTCAACTAATCTCTGAACCCGTGTATGACATAATTCATAACCTTTCTGGTGGTTGTGTTGTAGATGCCCAGCTCCAGACAATATCCACCGGTCATATGTTGTGGGCAGGGTTAGAGGGATGGCTTAGCTAGTAGGGCGTCCAGAGGCCTGTCTGAGCCTTTACTTCCATCAATTAAGAGGGTCTCTTCACCAACTTCATCTGCAACTCATCCTAATCTTTCTCCTCTGGGTCCATCCTACTTCCCGGATGATGACAAGAGAACTTGAGAATACTCCTTAGGCTGCTTGGGAATAAGAAACATCTTGATCCTCACCTTCATTTCTCACTAAAATATTGCTTGCTCAGTTCTCCTTGTCGGCCACATGTAAGACACCGACCGACTATACCTTAGGAATTTTGCAGTGTACTTATTTACAATCCAATCCCCCTACCGCAATTTGATAAATCATTCTTCCTATAGAAATCCTTCGAGGACTAGTCCCAAGTGTTGGGCTTTCCCAGTCTCGCTGCTCCCGCCAACTACTACATCCAGGCTACATCTTCTAACTGTATTTTGATCATTTTCACCTAGTTCTCGTCAGGGACCCAAGTTGACTTAGAAGACCCATCAGGTTTACTGACCACTGCTATGCATCCAGGGCTTCTCCATGCTTGAAAAGATTGCCGGCTGTAATTTCCTGAAATCTAACATGTCGCCTGGCTTCTGTTCCCGGAGTGCAACCAATGATCCTTGGTGCGGGACCTTCGCCTGTACTTGATCGTGTCTCATCATATCTTGCAGAGATAGTCTTAAATCAAGATTTTCTCCATTAAGGTTACCCTAGGAAGAACCAGAACCGTTATGATTTCCCCATCTTTTCATGTCCGAGTTGGTCCAAGAATAACAAGAAATTGAAGTATGAAAGGATGGGAGAACTTCAGAATTCAAGAAAAGATTATCAAGAGAGAATGGATAACTTTGTACTTGTAGTTGGATTGTATAACCAAGACTCATGCATTCCAGTTGCAAATTTCTTTACCATTAATTTGCCGTCTGGACGTACTGAGGAGGTGAGAGCCTAGGCTCTGATACCAACCTGTAACGCCCCGATCCTGGCGGATACGGAGACATTACTGCAACGTATATACGCAAGTCAGAAGTACCTTCACGTATATACGCTAAGCATCAGTACAGGCAAGAATCAGAGTACGGAAGCAAGTGGTGCATTATACATTCCAACACATGAGTACAATTACAAAGTTATCACCAGAGGTGATCCAATATTACATGAATATTACATCACTGACATGCGCAATTGCGAGATTACAAGCAGATGTACATGGATGAATAGTACAAAAGGGCACTCACGAGTTTACTAAAGAAAACTCGAGAGGCACACAGGGGGCCTGGAAGAATAGAGCTCTGAACGGTCTGCTGGAGATCCACGCTACCACTGCGCCACTCTGATCAGCAACTGGAAGAATCCATAAGCTCCAAGCTCCATGACCTGGACATGAGGATCCAGGGGAGTCAGATGAAACTCCCCAGGCGAGTGGTGAAGCAAAAGCCAAGTGGCGAGCAAGGGTAAGCACATGAATAGAGATAAAACCAAATAAAGCCGAGGACGAGCATATCTGATTGTATGGTTTCAGATCACGGCTCCATAAGACTAGTACGTCGAAGGAATAATCCAAACAAGGAAACCCTCATATATATACCCTTATCTTATGTCACCATAATCTAAGCACATACAACCCGACTGCACTCAGGGCATGATAAGATAATGAACAGGAGGCAGGTAGATACAAGGGATAAAGCAGAGCATGAGCAGTTAACATAATAATACTCATAAAACTGAAAATCCGAAGTAAAATCCAGGACAAGCAAATATGGTGAGGCATATCACAGATTCAAAGCCGTTTAAGCTACAGGCTTCAGTATGCGTCCCATTCCACATACCTCCACTTACAACTTAAAGAGCCAGTTATTAGACACTTTATTATTACTCGTCTTACCCTGATATCTAGCTATGTGAACTAGCGTCCCAGCACACATAGATCCATATCCGAGTAAAGCAAGGTTGTTATTGGAAACCGGCGGGGGTATCAACGAACTATGTTTACAGTGGGTCCCGTACATACCCGGGACCACGGCCCAGGATTGTTCCGTTGCATGGAAACGGAAGCCAGCCGCAAGGCTAAACAGGAGGGACTTATGTATGCCCTTATCATGATTCAGGAGGAGGGAGCCAGCACTCCCCTCGGTCGCCTGGAGGCCCACAGGTCAGACCGGAAGTTTTAGTTGCACAACATGCCTAATACCACTGTAAACACGAACACATATTGATAGCCGCAAGTTTCCCCCGACCCAATGCAAGTGGTTCCTTTTATGAATTATTAGATTAATTATCAATTTACGGGAAATAACAAGAGTAGGACATGATCAGGAATTCAGGAGTTCAGGTCACTGTATATAATACAGGATAACAGGTCACTGATCATGATACAGGATATCAGGTCACTGTACATAGTACAGGATAACAAGACAAGGTTCCCGTAAATGTGATAATCACAGGTCAAGTATATCATGCTGGGTGTCAAGTGATAGCATGACAGGATGATGATATTTGGCAGGTGACAAGTCATGTCATAACAAGGGGTCTTGCCAAGTAGTAGCATGTCAGGTGTTAGGTGATAATACATCAGTTGTCAGGTGATATACATGTGTTAAAAGTAATATGAAAACGACAAGTAGCATAGACAGGTGTCAGGCATGAAGTAATGGCATGGGGTAGAATAGTAGCTGAGCACAAACAAGCGGAGCTGAGCAAGCTGGAAGTACAGACAGCAAACAGTATTTAACACTGGAGCGTCTGGCGAGGTTACCGGGACGACTCGACTGAAGTACGAGCGGTAAATCCGGTAGCAACTCGCCTAGACGAATCTAGTGGTAAAGCGCTGAACGCTGATCATGATAACCAGGCGAAGCCGAAGACCTGCCGGTCCCAATCACCTCTCTTTCGAGATAGTGAGTGACCGAAGGCTGTAGAACGGAAAGACCTGTCGGCCACAATCCAAAGGAGTGACCGGAGGTTGAAGGGTCCGGAAGCCAAGTATGGTATGAAGCAGTACAATACATCACAGGCATGGCATATGAGTACAAGAAGTAAACTACCCTAGTACAAGCATTCGTCACAGAGCAATACATGTCCAGATATAGGCACTCGGCCATACACAAATACAGGGACTCAGCCCAATACAAAATACATGGAAACAGGGAATAAAATATATGTCGACCCGACGAAGCGGGGAAACCCAAATGGAGGCGAGAGCGAGGACACTCGCCTAAATCACCGAAAAGCCGAAAAGTCTGGAATCCCTGGAACTCGCGCACGCGCCATAAATATAATAACATAAATATAGGGAGAGAAGGAGACACAGGGAGACGCGGGTTCGTCAGTGGGACGCGAGGGTCGCAGACGCGGGAGTCTGCCTCGCAGGAATAACAGACGCGGGAAAGAGCAGACGCGGGGAATAGGCTCTGCGTCGTGCTAAATGCAGAAACGCGGGAAGCGCGTCAAGGGATTGCCCAGACGCGGGGTTAAGATCCGCGTTAGGAAACAAACAGAGGGGAGGAAAGGTGCTTCCTTTGTTGTGCCCGACGAAGGGATGTTCGGCCCCAATCCAAAAGGAGGGTACCGGCCCTAAGTCTTGCCAACGGAGAAGAACGCGGACGCGGGAATCACAAACGCGGGAGTCGCGTTGTGAAGACACCACAAACGCGGGGTTCGAGACCCGCGTTCAAATCAGGGCACGAGGGAAACGCGGACGCGGTCGTGGGGTCCGCGTCGCGTTAGCACGAGGAGATCACAGACGCGGTTATTAGCCCCGCGTCGTGACGATACAATAACGCGAGGGCCGCGTCAAAAGGAGGTCGCCCGCACGCGGGGGTGAGATCCGTGTCGGCAATTAATCAGAGAGAGTCAGGGAGGTCTAGAGAGAGAGATAATACATGAGAGAGAAAGAGAGGGGGGAGTCATGCTATTTGAATAAATACGAGACACCACTTAGAAGAGGCACTCATATCAGCCCTTTAATCAGACATGGGTGCCCAAAGCAAAACTGAACCCTGTGAGAGAGAGAGAGAGAGAGAGAGAGAGAGTAACACGTGGAGAGAGAGAGAGAGAGAGAAAACGCGCGGAGAGAGAAAGAGAGACGCGCGCGGGGAGAGAGAGAGAGAGATGCGCGGGGAGAGAGAGAGAGAGATGCGCGGGGAGAGAGAGAGAGAGATGCGCGGGGAGAGAGAGAGAGAGATGCGCGGGGAGAGAGAGAGAGAGATGCGCGGGGAGAGAGAGAGAGAGATGCGCGGGGAGAGAGAGAGAGAGATGCGCGGGGAGAGAGAGAGAAAGATGCGCGGGGAGAGAGAGAAAGAGAGAGAAAAGGACCAGGGAGAAAACACAGGAGCAGGGGGCTTTGCCCCCTCAACAACTGCACCCAGGGGGCCTAAGGCCCCCTGGCCGCGCCCGAGGCCGCCGGCCTCACGCCGGCGGCGGTCTGCCCTCGCCGGGGCAGCGCCGGAGGAGAGGAAGTCCGGCGAGGAGGTGGTTGGCCGGATCCAAAAGGAGGAAAGGAAAGGGAAGAAAAGAAAAGAAGGAAGAAGAGAGAGGAGATGGGAGATGGCCGGAGTTTTGGGGAGTCCTCGCCGGCGACGAGGGGCGGAGGTGGTGGCCGGTGATGGGGTCGGCTGGGCTCTCTTGGAGGAGATGAGGAAGAAGAAATAAGGAGAAGAGAAGAAGAGAAATGAAAAAGGAAAGGAAAGAAAAAGAAAGAAAAAGAAAAAGTAAAAGGAGAGAGAGAGATAGTGATGGTGATGGGAGAGGGAATTAATGAGAGAGGGGGGTTGGTGTCTCCCACGTGGGGGGAGTGGGCTGAGTCAGTGGGGAAAAGAAAAAGGAAAGAAAGAAAGAAAGAAAAGAATGAATTGGAAAAATAATAATATTATAATATGGTCGCGAAAATCGACTGTTCCAGAAAAATCCCCAAAAATACCCGAAGGTAGAAAATGTCATCTAGAGGAATAATACGAAATCGGTTTTCAAAAATAAAATCCCGTTTTCAAATTAAAAATCCGGAAGTCAGCCGCCGATACCGGTCCACAGCGGGTCGGCCGGATTTTGATAAATTCTGAAAAATCCCAGAAAATGTATTAAGGAGTAAAATATGATTTTAAGAAGTAAAGTGAAAGCGGAATTCAGAAATTCAATCCCGATAGTCCCGGAATCAACCAGCGATACTGGCCGATACCGAATCTGGTGGAATTTTCATAAATTCGTAAAATCCTCAGAAAAAGTATTTAAGTAGGAAATGTGATTTTAAGAAATAATGTCTAAAGGCTCTTTTAGTAATTCCAATCCGTTTGTAAATTAAAAATCCGGGAATCGGTCAGCGGCACTGGTCGACACCGGTTTTGAAGATTTACAACTTAATCCAGGAAATTTCCAGAAAATCATAGAAAATCTAAAATATTGAAAAACGATGTTCAAAACTGAAATCGGTCAAATCGGAATAGTAGAAAGACCAAATCGAGTAATTCTCTAGGACCGGGCCCTCGGTTCAGACTAAGGCTGACTCCGAGTCCACGAATCCAAATCCAAGACAAAACGTTCATATGAATAATTCATAATACAAAAAAAATACAAGAAGTAAATCGAAAAATACGATTGAAAAATCTGAATACGCAACTAAGTACGTATTCCGGGAGCGGGGTGTTACACATAATATGACTTACACATAATATCGTTTTAAGTGAAAAGAATTCCATTGCTTATTGAGCTGGTTCCCATCCTGATCAGCCTAGGTGCATGACCCCTTGCCTCCCTAAGCGATGATGATGTAGGGGCCCTCCCAGTTGGGTCCCAGCTTTCCTTGGTCCCTCTTTCAGATGCTCTGAATCACTCGCTTCAGGACCAGGTCTCCGACTTGAAATTTTCGACACCTTCTTGTGGTAAGCGGCCCGGATTTACTATTGATAGGTTGCAATGCGGTTTTGGACCTGTTGTCATCTTTCCTCTGAGTGATCTAGTATCAAGTGGAGCAGGGAGTCTTTCTGATCTTGGACCACCCCTTCCACTTGGAATGTCAGCATGTTAATATCGACCAGGATGATTGCTTCCGTTTCGTATGCTAGCCAGAATGGGGTTTCTCTGGTCGGGACTCGTTTAGTGGTCCTGTAAGCCCAGAGCACTCTGGGCAGTTTCTCTGCCCATTTTCCTTTAGTCCTACCCAGAATTTTGCATAGGCTGTTTAGGATGGTGCGGTTGCTAATTTCGGCTTGGCCATTGTCTTGAGAATAGTAGGGTGAGGAGAACCGATATATGATTTTGTACTTGCCACAAAAACTCGCCATTTGCTTGCTGGAGAAGTTCATTCCTTTGTCAGAAATAATGGTGTGGAGGAACTTGATAATCTGTTGCCCGGTGACTTTGGAGAGTGGCACTGCCTCAACCCATTTGGTGAAGTAGTCGGTGGCTACCAGGAGAAATTGTAATTAGGGTTGTGCTCGGGGAAGTGGCCCAACCAAGTCCAATCCCCATTGCATGAAGGGCCAAGGGTTAAGGTGTGGATGTTGGTGCTCGGTCTGTTTGACGCCGGAGTAAACCTTTAACATTGTGGGCACCTTTTCACATAATGCTTGGCGTCACTAAACATTTTAGGCCAGTAATACCCTTAGTTGATGACTTTTTGGGCGAGGGAGCGTCCTCCCATTTGATTCCCACAGTCACCGTCATGAATTTCCTGCATAAATCTTTGAGCTTTGTCTGGCCCGAGACATCTCAGATATAGGTCGGGGTGGAGGCTGGAGTTCGATTTCTTGTACAGGGTATCCCCGAGGAGCGTATACCTGGAGGCTAAGTGCTGGAGCTTTCGTGCTTCTGCCTTGTCACCAGAGAGTGTTCTGTCCTTTAGGTAGGCGATGATGCGGTCCCTCCACCCCGACGAGGTGTCTAGGTGTAGGATTTCCCTGGTTGGTTGCTGAACACTCAGATTGGCGATGTGATTGATGGGGATTTCACGCCTGAACTACAAATCTTTGGCTGCCCCAGGTTGGCAAGCGAGTCAGCGTGATTATTTTCAGATCTGGGGACCCACCTGAAGTTGCATTGGGGACCTTGGACTTCAATTTGAGGATAAGTTGTAGATACACAGCCATCCGAGAATCTCTTGCGATGTACTCCCCGATGACCTGATTGATTATCAGCGAGTAGTCACACCGAACTTCGAGTCTTGTGACCTCAATAGCGATGGCCGCTCGGAGCCTAGCTAGGATAGCCTCATACTCGGCTTTATTGTTGGATGTGAGAGAGCCGAGAGTGAAGAATTGTTTGATGATGGATCCTTTGGGGGTGATGAGGATGATCCTGATGCATGCTCCCTTACTGCTTGAAGCTCCATTCACATTCAGGATCTACCCTTCTAGTTGTTCAGCATGATCTGTTGTCTCCGAGGTGAAGTCAGCAATGAAGTTGGCTAAGGCCTGGCCTTTGATCACTGTCCTTGGCTCGTATCTGAGTCCGTAGAATCTTACTTTTGAGGCCTACTTCGAAATTCTCCCAGTTGCTTCTTGGTTTTCTATGACACTTCTTAGGCGGTGCTCAGTGAGAACTGTGATCGAGAAGGTTTGAAAATAGTGCTTGAGCTTCCTTGAAATAATGAAGAGAGCAAGCACCAGCTTCTCTAGCCTTTGGTATCTGGTCTGTGGGCTGTTCATGGAATGACTGGCGTAATACATTGGCTTCTAGATACCCTCATCTTTTCGAACTAGGGCTCTGCTCACCGCTAACTCTGAGACCGCGAGATAGAGAAATTAACGTCTCTCCCAAGGAAGGTTTTGACAATAGGGGTGGTGAGGCTAGGTACTTCTTCAGTCCCTGAAAAGACTTCTCACATTCCTCATTCCAGCAGAAATCGTCTCCTTCTTTAAGACTTGAAAAAATGGCATGCACTTGTCCATGGACCGACTGATGAAATAATTGAAGGTTGCAAGGCGCTCGTTCAGCGTTTGAACCTCCTTCACATAAGTGGGTGACTTCATGTTCAGAATTACAGATATCTAGTCGGGGTCGGCTTCGATGCCCCGTTGAGTGATCAGATATTCCAAGAACTTCTCAGAGGCCATCCCAAATGTGCATTTTTTGGGGTTGAGCTTTATCGCATATTACCTAAGGAGGTTGAAAGCTTTGTCTAGATGTTGGAGGTGATTCGCCCGCTATACTCTCTTCACCAACATATCATCGATATAAACTACTATGGTGCTCCCGATCAGGTGTTTAAAAACTTTATTGACTATTCGATGAACTCTCGGAGATATCCCTCATTTAGCAGGTCCTGAAGGTGTCGTCGGAGAGTTCGGCAGTCCACTGTACGATGGCCTCTCCTTTCATGGAAGACACAATAGTCCAAAGATTCAGGTCCTTTTAGGTTAGGTGGGAGAGGTCTGGCCAGACGCTTGACCCATAGCTGGTCTTTGATAGCATTGAAGATATGATTGATGGGTACTCTGAATGGGATGGGGTCAAGCTGCGCTTCGTTTCTTTTGCTAGACTTGGCAGCACGCCTGAAAGGCTTTAGGACTGCAGCGGAGTTGTGGCTCGGGTTCTTCATCGGGGGGGGACTGTGGCTTCGGCTTCTCGAACTCGGGCCTTTGTCTCGGGAGGCGACTAATGGTGACCCAAGTCGCCTCTTCTATCTAGATGTACTTCTGTTGGTCCAAAGACCATTTGCCCTAGTTTTGATGATAACAAAACATATGAAGTTATGTTTTCTAACAATTTCATTTAAATAAGTTTCAGGATTTTCATTGTTGCATTTGGCTTTTTCGATAAGACTCACACTGTTTTGGAGCCATAAAGATGATGATCCAAGAGCTTAAGCACAAAGAAAACATGTACATGAGATTCATCAAGCTCAAGGATCAAGATTGCAAAGAAATAAAGACCGTAGAAGATTTCTATATTTTGTATTTTTAGTATAGGATTTATAGTCCTGTTAAAACCAAGGTAGTAAGTTTGACAACTCTTGAGATTCACACACATGCACACATTTGGTTCATATCTCTAAATATTTTTTGAAAATACTTCAACATGGTTTTCTATTCAGTTTTTAAAATGAGTTTCGGAAAAACGGTTTTCCACTTAGAAAAGTAATTTTCACAAAATATAATTCTACTTAATTTTTGTGATGATATATGATCACACACTAGACCTATTAGGATACAAGAACTCTATTTTGTATTTATGATCAAAATATACTTTGTTGGAAAAGAGATGGACTTAAAAATATTTTTGAAAAACTATATTTGGCACTGAGTCGGTCGACCGACCAACCGTTGACAGAGCTAATTTGCTCTGTCAGCCGACCGAGCGGTCGACCATTTATTCACAATATTTTCGAGTGCATTGTTGTGCATAGCGGTCAACCGACTGAGACACTCTTTGTCTCTGTTTGGCATGGTCGACCGACCGGTCGATTGTTGGAGAGCTATGCTCTCTAGTTGTGTTATTCGATTGACCGAGCAGTCGTCCGCCAACCCCAACAGTCAGATTTTTGATCGTTGGTGGTCGACCAGCCCGTCAATCGACAGAAGGATTTTCTTCTGATTTCTGGCCCAACGGCTAGTTTCGATTTTATCTTTTATGGGTCACTTCCAACAGATTTATTGAGTTTTCTCTACTTGTTTTCGTCTCTTATAAATAGTGGTACTGTAGAAAAACCCTATTTCAAATTTTCAACACCCAAGAACAAGTTTTAGTGATCAAAATTCATTTTCTCAAAAGATTTTTATATTGAGCCAAAAATTCCATATCTTTATTTTTGATTGAGCTTTCCTTTACATTTTTACAAGCAATTCTCACCACACAATCTCAAAGAGCTTCATTTACTCCCCTTGATTATATGATTGTGTTTGAGTGAGCTTTTGTGATCAAGAAGATCACATTTTCTTATATTCTTAAAGTTGTAGAGGTTACGGTCTCGAGTGAGCTAGTGAGCTCGATTATAGGTGTTGCAACATCAAAACAGGACTTGCGGGTCCGTGAGTTCTTGCGGGAACTTGTATGGGTTGGCGATCTCGGGGGATCGATTCTAGTGGAAATCCTTCATTGCGGTGAAGGTGGGGATGTAAAGCGACGGTTCGAACCTCGAAACACATCTTTGCGTTTGCGATTGCTTTCTCTTTATCTCTTAACTCAACTCTCCCTATTATTGCATGCTACTATTTCTTACTTTATTGCAAGTATCTCTTGTGTTGTAATTGCCCATTGCTAGTTAGCTAGTAATTAATTTTATTCCACATTATTTGTCATAAACCTATAGCCATCACCTATTCACCCATTTTAGGTTATTTATAATTGGTATCAGAGCCTAACTCTAGTTTTTGATTTAACCACCTTAGGGAGATCCTTCATTTGGCTATATACATTTGTTGCATTTGCTACTTGTTTTCATGGCATCACACGACTTTTCTAGCATCAAGTCCCCACCCAAATTTGATGGGTTGAACTTCCCTATATGGAAGGTCAAGATGACTCTATTTCTTAAGTTCCTAAGAGTTAAAGTAGTCAAAGCCATTACCAAAAAATTTTTGAACCTTATGGCGATGAGGATACATGGTCCGAAGTAACCGCTAAGGACTATGAGTCCAATACCAAAGCACAATATGCATTAACACAAGTATTGAATGATGATGATCTTTCTCGTGTAGTAAATTGCAAATCCGCATTTGAAGTTTGGAATGATTTGCTTATTACTTATAAGGGAACGTCTCAAATCAAGAATCTAAAGTTGACTTGTTTCATCCTCAATATGAGAATTTTTATATGCTTGATAATAAATTGATTGATGAAATGCTTTCTCACTTCACTAAAATCGCCAATGGATTGTCTTCCCTAGGTGATGAAATCGTCAACGATCAAAAAGTGAGGAAAGTGATACGAGCTCTTCCCAAAGCTTGGGAAGTGAAGGCTACAACTTTGAAGGAGCTAAATGATAGAGAATAAATGGAGTTCTCCGGGTTCATCGAAAATCTCAAGACCCATGAGATGGAGATGAAGATACGAGAAAAAAGGGAGCATCCAAAGAAGAAATATATAGCATTCAAAGCTACTCCCTCCTCCATTGAAGAAGAAGAATCATTGGAAGATAGTGATGAAGACTTCGCTATGTTCATTAGAAGAGTGGGCAAGATGTTTTATAAGAAGGGGAGACAAAGCAACTTCTGAAGAGGAAGACCCCAAGGAAGATTTGAGAAAAAGGAGGAGATGGGTCCTTGCTATCATTGCAAGAAGACGGACCATCTTATTGCGGATTACCCTTCTCTATAAGCTACTACCTCCAAGAAAGTGCACAAGAAGAAAGAGGCTATGGTAGCCACTTGGGACGATTCGGAAACCAACCCGAAGAAGAAATCAATACCGCACACGTTTGCTTCATGGCAAACGGAGAGAAGACATCTAAGGTAAATCTTGAAACCTCTCTTGATGAAAATGAGCTTACTATGGATGAGCTAGCTCAATTTTTTGAAGAATTATAAAACCGCTATGAGATTTCAATTTGTCAAAATAAGAAATTGAAAAAGAAAAATGATATTTTAAAGAATAAATTAGATATTGCTTTTAAAGAGAAAAATAATTTATCTATTTATTTTTAAAAGACCAAAAAGGATTTCAATGATCACAAAATTGTTTGCAAGGGCAAAAACCCTAACATTGATTTTGATAGAAAAGAATTTTTGAGCATTCAAAAATGCATTGATGTTTTAGATTCTACTTAGAAGAAATGTGCCTCTGATATGAGTAAAAGTCAATGTTTCCAAAGGGCAAAGCCCAAAGGAAACTCACATCCGCTCATACACAACATACTTCAAATGCACAACATGGTTCACATACACATCAACACAATCATGCATTTATTTATGGCAAAGTATACACTTGTACACATTATGGCCGCAAAGGCCATTTAGCTAGATTTTGCTATGCAAAGTTGAATATGTTGAATAAAAATATCTAGTTTCGAGAAACTACTAACCCTATAGGACCTAAAAAGACTTGGCTATCAAAGAACACACCAAATGTGATTGATGTAGGTGTGTCCTCCTCAAGATGTAGGGGGAGATGGTGCCTTGGTGGTGGATGCATTGGAGCGCAAAGGATCAACCAATATAATGCATCACTATCAAGGAAAATAGGTGGGAGAACACCACCTCCTTTTGGAGATTGCTTATAGTTTAGGAACATCTCCACTTGAAATTTTTATTTCTAACTAGAGCTCTACATGCGTATGAATAGCTAGTTTTTCATTTGTGATAACATGTTCTATTTTGTAATAGAATTGATAGCATGTTCATATTTAGCTAGTCTTTTGACAATTCTATTTTGTTCAATCTACTAACCATTGATTAATTGCTCATGCTTGTAGTTTGTACCCATGTTCATTTTTTTTCATATGATATATATATGTGTGTGTGTGTGTGTGTGTGTGTGTATGTATATATATATATGTATATATATGTATATATGAATATATGTATATATATATATATCTGTGTGTGTGTGTGTGTGTGTGTGTGTGTGTACTTAGCTTCTTTTCTTGATCACATGCATGTACATTTTTTTTATGTGTATCTATCTTATATTTGGGTATTTTATTTAAATCAAAATTTGAGTAATAAATCAAGATAGCAATTACGTGCCTCAACTCTTATCTAGAGCAATGACGAGGAGAAGTTCAGAACCCGTTAAGGATATTCAGGTTCAAAAATCTTGTATTTTAATTGCTTAAAATATGAATTAAATAATGCAAAATATATTTTTATATATACAAAATCTATTTTGATATCATATTTATTCTTATACCATGCTTATATAATATTTGGACATCTATTTTTTACTTATGAATAGATTTTAGTTGAGTTGATTTCAAAAACCTATTTTATATAGTCAAAATTTTAAATTTTGGATATTCCGGTCGACCGATCTGGCCTGTGAATTTTTATTAAGGCCGGTCGATCGAGCGGTTGACCGAGATAGCCTGTTTTAATTTTACAATGCTCTCGGCCTTGGGCCGGTCGACTGAGTGGTCGACCGGCTGTAAGCAGTTTTGGTCTCGGGTAGGCCACGGTCGACCAACCAGTTAACCGATTTTCAGGTCTGGGCATTTTTTTAAGTCTTTAAAACCCTAGATCCCCTTTCACTCTTCATTATTTCTTCTTTCACTTTCTTCCACTGACTTCTTTCCCATTTTCTTTCTTCCCCTTTCTCCCAAATTCTTTCCTCTATCAAATCCAACCCTAAAATTTCTTAGATCTAGCTTTTATCCTTCGGATTCTTCGGTTTCAAGGTGGATTTTTCAAATTTTTTTAGGTAAACCCTAGTTTCTTCTCCAAAATTTCTTGCTTCATTTTTTTCATCTGTTTCTTTCAATTTCATGTCCTATTTTGTGATCTCTGTCATATTTACTTCCATCATGTCGAAACGTCCTAGATCGGAAAAGGCTAAACAACCCGAATTCTCCATGAATTTGTTTGTTTCACAAATGCTCAACACAAATATTCCATTATTCACAACAAAAACGTGATTTCGGGTCGTATAGTTATTTTAGCTGATTTTGATCATATTAATCTAGCGGAAATATTGAGAACTAGCTCCCTTGAATTTTTTGTTGCTATCAAAGAACATGTTTATCTAGAGTTAGTTCACTATTTCTACTCTAACCTATCTTTTCATGCTAATCACATTCGGTCTAGAGTCAAAAGCATTGACATTAACATCTCACTTGAAAAATTTGCCCGTCTACTTCACCTCTCATGTAAGGGTGTAGATATCCACAATGTTAACCTTCATAATTTGAATATCAGGACGGTGAGACTGATCTCACCGCTTCTCTTGCTTCACGGCGATGAGAAGTTGGCTCTAGTAAGGAACGAAGAGGTAAAGTATTACACTCTCACGCTCAAGTCCTAACTAAGATCGTGTTCTATAACCTCCTGCCAAAATCAGGAGAATATTGCCACGCCCACGGGTCCGCTCCACTTCTAATCTATTGCCTTCTGAAAGACATTATAGTCAACATTCTCAAGCTCATCATCGATTTCATGCTTTCTGAACATCTGTTGATCCCAAATATGAATCTTCCTTTTGGGATGCTTATCACTTGTCTTCTTAAACTCCTCAAATTTGACCTCTCGGTGGAAAAAGCTATTGCACTCTCTATTGACATCAATAGTACTCTTCTTAAGAGGATGCATGTAGGAAACCGTGCTTCTATTCCACCCCCTCCTGTTATTCCAACATTTGCATCCGAATCCTCCTCCGCTTCTGCAGATCCTTTCGCTGCACTCTCTGCACAATTTCAAGAACATTCTCTGAAGATCAACACACAACTTGAGAAGATATCGACACGTCAGGATGAGTTCTGACAAGAATATCGAAATGACTTGGCACATGTCTGCTTCTCCATCAGATATCTTCTGAGTTATGTAGATGAGAGCTTCGGTAGGCATGCGTGGCCTGCTCCTCTTCTAAGCAGTTACGCTCAGTCTCTTCCTACTACGGGTCTTCTTTTGATCTGTGGGTACCTCCCTCAGCACCATCCGGAGCGTCGGCTCTCCAGAACATCTTGATTTTCAGGTTGAGGAAGAAGGGATCAAATCCCCTTCGTTGATGTGATTGAGTCTTGACCTGCACACAGAAAAATACAGAATTTCTAGAATATAGTACAAAAGTGCAAGTACTCAAATGCTACCGCTATAGCAAGTAGCTATGCGAGTTGTGATCCACAAGGAGGGACTAGCGATGGAAGCTTTTTGTAAGTTCTCTTTAGTTCACTAAAAATGGTTAAAGTTCTTCTCTTATTCTTTAAAAGAAAAGAAAATTAAACTTATGTGAATTTGTGAAGGTGACAGATAGAAGGAGATGATGGTTTTAGAAAATAGAAAACTAAGTTAAAGTAAAAAATAAAAAGAGTGAATAAAAGAGTTGGGAGATGGTGATGATAAACTAAATGATTAAAATAAAGAAAAAACTAAAATAATTTACCTACCTCTTTTGGTTAATGACTTACCTGAAATCCTTGCATGTTTACCTTGATCTGGAGGCGATCAGGGCATAACTCATAAGATTAACTCCATCCCAATTCACATTACATCATCAAGACTTCTTCGAGCAAGTATGAATGATACAAACATAGGGAAGAATCCATCATCATGAGCTATCGATAGCACTCGCTAAGGCAAGGCAATATCGATGCTATTCGACTCACTTGGATTATCATCAAAACCAAAAAAGAAAGAGTAAGAAGAAGAAGAACATGAAAATAAAGAACCTAAAAAATTCATACTTTTATATAGAAAATGATAAAAGAAAGGAGGAGGATATATCAGTGCTACTCTCAACATAAATCTCTCTCTATCTCTCTCTCTCTCTCTCTCTCTCTCTCCTCTCTCTTACGTACATGAATCACAGTCTAACCTATGCTTACAAAGAAATAAAAGTTACATGAAAAGAAAACTAAAACTCTAAACTAAACTAGAATGAAACTAGCCTAAGAATCCTTCTCTGCCCAATCGTCCCCTGTGCACTGAGAATTTGGAGGTATTTATAGCAAATACAGAACGATGGAGAGCGTCTGAAGATAGTGAGAGCAAATGCTTCCCGTATCTTCACAAGATTGCGACGTGAACGTGGCATTTGCGGCGTTTCCCCAGTAGTATTGTGGTCAAATGGCCAGATCCAGAGGGTGTAGCTCCCTGATTTCACGATCCATCTGTTTGTTCAATTGGTTTCTCGATTTGCTCTACAGATTTGATGATATCTCTGTTTATCCTCAAGCTAATCGAATAAATCCAAATAAATCCGAATTTAACCGACTTCCATTTGGTATTATCTGCTCCGATTTACCCTGATCTCCTTAAATCTTCTGCCCTAATCCTTGATTTGATTTAATTCTGAATTAAATCAGAATTTAAATGGACTTTTGGGCTCGTCTCTCTTCTCTTTCTTTTAGTAAAGGCTTACATATAATTTAGACAATAAATAGGATTAAAAATAGAGTTTATTAAATAATAAATATGAGAATGTGACAATAGATATGCAGTATCAGCAATCGATCATGATGCTGACAAAAAAGGGGAGAATGATGGAGAATGATGGAGTTATCTAAGGTTTTTTTTATATGTTTTCTTTATGTTTTATTTAACTCTATGTATTTGGTACTCTTTCATGGATATGTGTTTTGTTATGGATTATGATAAATATGATATCATCTTTGTTGGCGAGATATGTATCTCTTCTTGTTGTTGATTTTCATATTGTGAGATATACATATTTTTTCTCTTTGTGTGGTGTGGTTTGTGGTATGTCGATTTTTATTATGTGTATCTCATTGTGTGTACCTTCCATCTACTACGTAATTTGGAGGATGACGGAATTGGAGGTTGGAGGAAACCATTTGTGCATACTATGTGTATTTTTATATTCTTGTATGCATAAATGAGATGCATAGTGCTTACATTGTAACATCATATACATATGCTTTAGATGTTGTATTTTTCTTATATGATATATTTGTTATATGCATGTGCTTAGGGGGAGCTTCACTCGAAATCTCCTTCCAATTTTTTTATAATAACTCCATTTATTTTGTCATCATCAAAAAAAGGGAGATTGTTGGCCCAAAGACCATTTGTTCTAGTTTTGATGATTACAAAATATATGAAGTTATGTTTTCTAACAATTTCATTTAAATAAGTCTCAGGATTTTCACTGTTGCATTTGGCTTCTTCGATAAGACTCATACCGTTTTGGAGCCATAAAGATGATGATCCAAGAGCCTAAGCATCAATAAAACATATACATGAGATTTATCAAGCTCAATGATCAAAATTGCAAAGAAGTTAAGACTAATAAAAGATTTCTATATTTTGTATTTTTAGTATAGCATTTATAGTCTTGTTAAAATCAAGATAGTAAGTTTGGTAGCTCTTGAGATTCACATACACACATATTTGGTTCATATCTCTGATTGTTTTTTGAAAACACTTCAACATGGTTTTCTATTCAGTTTTCAAAAATGAGTTTCAAAAAAATGATTTTCCATTTAGAAAAGTAATTTTCACAAAATATAGTTTTACTTAGTTTTTGTGATGATCTTTGATCACACACTGGACCTATTATAATACAAAAACCCTATTTTGTATTTATAATCAAAATATACTTTGTCAGAAAAGAGATGGACCTAAAAATATTTTCGAAAAACTGTTTATGGCCCTGAGCAGTCGACCGTTGATAGAGATAATTTGCTTTGTCGGTCGACCGAGCGGTCGACCGTTTATGCACAAGATTTTCGAGTGCATTGTTGTGCACTGCGGTCGACCGACTGAGACACTCTTTGTCTCTGTTAGGCACGGTCGACTGACCGGTCGACCGTTGGAGAGCTATGCTCTCTGGTTGGATTACTCGGTCGATCGAGTGGTCGACCGCCAACCCTAACGGTCGGATTTTCGACCGTTGGCGATCGACCGGCCGGTCGACCGACAGAAGGAATTTCTTCTGATTTCTGGGCCAACTGCTTGTTTGTTTTGTCTTTTCTGGGTCACTTTCTAACGGATTTATTGGATTTTCTCCACTTGTTTTCATCCCTTATAAATAGTGGTACTATAGAAAAACCCTATAACAATTTTTTGACACCCAAGAACAAGTTTTAGTGATCAAAATTCATTTTCTCAAAAGATTTTCATATTGAGCCCAAAATTTCGCATCTTTGCTTTTGCTTGAGCTTTCCTTCACATCTTTACAAGCAATTCACCATAGAATCTCAAAGAGCTTCATCTACTCCACTTGGTTATAGGATTGTGTTTGAGTGAGCTTTTGTGATTAAGAAGAAGTTCACTTTTTCTTGTATTCTTGAAGTTGTAGAGGTTGCGGCTTCCAGTGAGCTAGTGAGCCCGATTGTAGATGTTGCTGTTGGCCCAAAGGCCCATCACTCTAGTTTTGATGATGATCAACTCATGTAGTTATAGTACTAATTAATTAGTCTCAGATTTATGATCAAGATCTTAGTTGGTGTTTAGCTTCAACAAAGGACTTAAAGTCAAGTTTTGGAGCTAACACGGTATGATTCAAAAGCCTATGCATCAATACCACATCAAGTACTCAAGAAGAGTCTAGCTCTTTGGATCAAGTTTGGACCAAGTCAAGAGGAGAAGAAAACTTCAAGTGAAGACCTTCAAGATCAAGACTTGAGTCTAGGTTTGTTTTAGTTAAGATTTTATTTTTAGATAAAATGTAAAGGATAGAATAGTTGGTGAATTGCTCAAGTATACTATACACACACACACACACTCTTGATTTAGATGAGTTTTCATAAAAGAATTTTCATTTTGGAAAAGACTTTTCTTTTTGACAAAATACCGGTTTGGTTTTTGGAGTTTATTATATACATGTGTTTTTAACCAAAACCGTTTTAGTGCTTATTGTCAAAAACATAGATATTTCATCTTTTATGTGTAGTGGATCATATCCATACACACCATGTTTTAAATGTGTTTAAAATAATTTGTTTTTGTATTTGGAGAAGTTTTGGAAAAACCAATCTGGAAAAATACAGTTTTTGTTTTGAGCCAAAATTTTTAAGTTACAAAAATAGTTCAAAATGTTTGTAACATATTTTGATTTTGCTCAAACATGTTTGTTTATCAAAGTATTACACTGAAACTATTTTTGAAGATTTTTTGTGAATTTATAGGATTTTATTTTAAATAAAAAACCCAAGTTTTAAATCCTGTAAATGGCCTGCCAGGCTCTGGCGATCGACCGACTGGTCGACCGGACCAGGAGCCGCGGAACGGTCGACCGAAGTGCACAGACGTGCACAGGATGGGCCGGTCGACCGCCAGAGAGTGTCTGCTCTCTGAAAACGGCCCCGGTCGACCGGCAGAGAGCACAGCTCTCTGTATCCTAGCCACGGTCGACCGGCCGGTCGACCGCTAGCTCAACGGTCAGAAATCTGACCGTTGGCCGGTCGACTGGGCGGTCGACCGACAGGTCATCCTGGCTCCCAACGGCTAATTTTTGGAACCTATTTAAAGGGGGCTTTTGGGACTGTTTTGAAGAGGATTTTGAGAAGAGTTTTGGGCTAGTCTTGCATACCTATTTCAGTGGTTATATCTACATGTTTTAGAGCTACATTTTCAAATCAAAAGAGTGTTTATCAAGAGTGTTTTGTAAAGTGATTTCTTGTGTTTTTCTCCACACATTCTATCCTAGTTTTCTCACACAACACTTGAGCTATCCATTGCTATATCTACCTATAGGGATCTTTGTTGTGAGAGGATTTTAGGTGATCAAAGTGTTGTGATCACCAAAGTTCTACTTTGTACTTTGAGGAGGCGGACTTGCGGGTTCGCGGTGTTTCGAGTTCGTGTGTGAACTCTTTGTTTGAGGTGCGGCCTCGGCGAGCTAGTGGGCTTGCGGTGTGTTCTTGCGGGAACAAGAGAGGGACTAGAGAGTCCAAAGAGCTTGTAGGTGTTGCGGCACCAAGTGATCCGGTGGGATCGATTTTAGTAGAAATCCTTCAAGTGTTGAAGGCGGGAACGTAGAGCAAGTGTGCTCGAACCTCGAAACAAATCTCCCGTGTTTGCGATTGCTCTCTCTCTCTCTCTATCTCTTACTTGTCTTTATATCTTGCATGCTATTATTGTCTTTATCTTTATATGCTTGATATATTGTGTGCTTATTGTTATATGCTTGGGGATTGTTTGCTAACACTTGTATTCAACCAAGAGAGCCAACGCGGCACCTCAACTCTTATTTAGAGGAATCTTGAGGAGTTAGTCCAGAGCCCTTCACGGGGAATCCGGCTACTCTCTTGTGTTATACGTGATGTTTAGTTTAAGAAGTTTTAGTTTGCATCATATAAGTTTTAATTCCGCATTAATTGTCCATTAGATTAGCTCATCACCTATTCACCCCCCCTCTAGGTGATTTCAATTGGTATCAGAGCCACATGCTCTTGATTTGGGTCTTACAACCTAGAGTTAAAGATCCTCATTTTATAGCTAATCACAATATTTGTACACACACCATGGATTTCATATCACCTCCCACCTTTGACATTCTTAACATCCAAACTTGGAAGGTTAAGATGTCTTTATTCCTCAAAGTCCTAGGCATTCGTGTTTATTTTGCCACTACTAGAGATTCTTATTGTTTAAATGGCAAAAATATTGAGGCTAATGCAAAAGCCCTACATGCTTTAAGATCTACCCTAAATGATGATTATAATGTTGATTTGGCTTTTGTAGTATGAAACATCATCATCTCCCTTGGCGAACAAGAACAATACTATGCGGGGAGCGACTCGGATGTTGGAAGTGACGCTTCCAACGTGTGCTACATGGTCCAAGGGGATAACCCCCTTGAGGTAACTACCGAATCCGAGATAGAAGAGGATGTTGATATGTCCTATAATGAACTTGAATCTTTTTGTCAACAACTCCTAGAAAAATATGAATTGCTTAAAAAGGATAACAAGAATTTGAAAAGGAAGTTTGATTGCATGTTAAAAGAAAATGATTCTTTTAAAAATAAAGTTGCATGCATTGAAAAAGAAAATGAAATTTTGAAAAATGAAAATGTTTCCTTGTTTTCTAAATTGAATGATCTTTGTGAAGGAAACACTTCTTTGAAAAATAAAGTTGCTTTGGTGGAAAAACAAAAAGAAATTGCTTTAAATGAGAACACTTCTTTGAAAAGAAAAATTGTTGAAAAAGAAAAAGAAAATGTTTCTAAAAAGAAAAAAAATAATGATTCTCATTCTCACCATGCTTTACATGCCACTACTAATGAGATGATTTTT
Source organism: Agave tequilana (assembly GCA_038442645.1). NCBI lineage: Eukaryota > Viridiplantae > Streptophyta > Magnoliopsida > Asparagales > Asparagaceae > Agave > Agave tequilana. The sequence goes on along the minus strand of JAVJIF010002484.1, from coordinate 294,083 downwards.
GAAAAATAAAATAGACTGTTTGAGCTCAACTTTGAGCAAATGTGCTTTTAATCATTCTAGATTGGAGTCCTTGTTTTCAAAGAAACAAACTCCACATATTCATGCACATCACCTTCATCATGCATATGCACATTTTGCACGCCACGATCATACTCATACACATATGCATCTTAGAGTGTACAAGTGTACACATTGTGGCCGAAAAGGCCATTTAGCAAGATTTTGTTATGATAGAATAAATTCTTCAAATTTTGCTAATAAACAGAATGTTTGGGTTCCTTACAATACTAATCCTCATGGACCCAAAAGAAAATGGGTACCAAAATTCCCACCTTGTGCTTTTGATGTAGGTGCGGGCTCTCACAAAACGTGAGAGGAATGGTGCCTTGGTGGTGGTTGCACATGGACTAGATGGACACACATTTGATGCACCGCTATCAAGGAGGTTTGGTGGGACAACCACCATGTTTTGGAGATTTAGAGTATAGTTCATGTGTTGGTAACTATCTCTAAAACTCCTAATTTATTTACAAGCCTTTTCATATATGATATTTTTAGCATGTTCATGTTTTATTTGTTTTGTGCTTCATGAGGTATATAACTTGTTTAAATGTAGTTTTTGTCAAAAACTTATGTATATACGTGTACAAGTAGTGAACAACATTTGATTCATATACATTTGCACTTCATTGTTCATTTGTACTCACTATATGCACATGTATAGCCTAGTTTTGATGATTGTCTTATTTACACTTGTTTTGCCTATTTTCATGTTTTACTTCATGTATATGTATTTTGTATTCAAATCTAATAAATATACATGTATACCCCTTGAGTCATTTGCCTTCATGCAATTTATATTATGGACTCTTTGTATGTTTGGGATATGTATGCATATTGTTAGCTTTGGATAAATCATGCATATACATAGAAGTTTGTTTTTAGATGAAAAATGAATTTTTATGGATTTTCATATTTGTTTGATAAAATAATATTCATGTTTGTTTTGAGCATTATTGATTATTTTCATGAAAATGCTATTTACATGATTTTTGAACACTCACACTTTATTTGTTTAGTCATGACCTTGTTTTCATGAACATCTTTATGAGCTTTATTGATTTTGAGTGTCAACTCTTGTGTATTTGGTATGATTCATGAAAAACATATGATTTGATTTCATGTTTTGAAGGATCTTTAACTAGTTTTTCAAAAATTAATTTAACTAGTTATTTATTCTTCAATTGGTAGTGCTTGCTTTACAAGATATTTACATATTTAAAGCACAACATATGTTTATGCTAAGCTTAATTCAAATCTTATTTTTCAATTGATTTCTCAATTGATACTTTTTATATAAGCTTATGCATTATCTTCAATTGGTATTTTTATTGATATCAAAATGTACAATATACTTCAATTGGTATCGATTGATCTATTTATTTCAATTGGTATCCATATTTTTCATTGGTATCAAAATACAAAAATGTTTCAATTTCTATTTGGTATCACAAATGTTTCTTTTTCATATGATAACTATATCTTGTGATATCTTGATTTGTTGAAAAGAAGAATTTTAAAATTTGATATTGTTTAGGTACAATTTGTATCTTAAAAAGTTTTTGATTACAATTGGTATAAAAATTGTTTTGATATGTTTTATTTACAAATGATATCGTAAAATTTGTTTTAGCATTATAAAAATTTGATTTAAAAATATTTTGATATATATTGCCTATATATATGCAAAGGGAGCTTAACATCTCTTCTACATATAAATTCATGTTGAGTGTATCTTATATTGATGAGCTTGACAACTCTTCTTTATGCGATACACGTGTGAAGGGGGAACTTCACATCTCCTCTTATGCATTGCATGTTATGCGTTATGTGAGTTAGGGCTTGTCATCCCTTCTTCATGTAATGCATATATGTAGGGAAGTTAACTTAGCGTCTTCCTCTTCATGAATGTATATCGCATATATCTTTTATTGATTGATTTGAGTTTGCCCCTTTGTTGTTTTTGTTTTGTTTCTAACAAAGAGGGGGAGAACATTAGTTTGTGTTTACTTTAACCCCTTTGTTGATGATTGACAAAAAGGGGGAGAAATATTTTAGTATATATGCATGTTTTCCTTGCTTTATACATAAAGGGGGAGATAGATTTCTTGTTTATGCATATTGTTTTGTTTTGCAAAAAGGAGAAAAGAATTTGATGAGTTTTATGCTTGATTGGCATGTTTATCTCCTTATGATTGCATACATGTTTGTTTAGTCTTATGTGCTTCATTGCCATATATTATTGTTTATTGTGATGCATGAGTTAAGGGGGAGCTTCTTTGAAGCTTTACTTTAATCCATGCATATATAACTCTATGAGTATTGTCATCATCAAAAAGGGGGAGATTGTTGGCCCAAAGGCCCATCACTCTAGTTTTGATGATGATCAACTCATGTAGTTATAGTACTAATGATCTTGTGTTTAATTAGTCTCAGATTTATGATCAAGATCTTAGTTGGTGTTTAGCTTCAACAAAGGACTTAAAGTCAAGTTTTGGAGCTAACACGGTTTGATTCAAGAGCCTATGCATCAAGACCACATCAATTACTCAAGAGGAGTCTAGCTCTTTGGATCAAGTTTGGACCAAGTCAAGAGGAGAAGAAAAATTTAAATGAAGACCTTCAAGATCAAGACTTGAGTCTAGGTTTGTTTTAGTTAAGATTTTGTTTTTAGATAAAATGTAAAGGATAGAATAGTTGGTGGATTGCTCAAGTATACTATACACACACACACTCTTGATTTAGATGAGTTTTCATAAAAGAATTTTCATTTTGGAAAAGACTTTTCATTTTGACAAAATACCGGTTTGATTTTTTGGAGTTTATTTTATACATGTGTTTTTAACCAAAACCGTTTTAGTGCTTATTGTCAAATACATAGATATTTCATCTTTTATGTGTAGTGGATCATATCCATACACACCATGCTTTAAACGTGTTTAAAATATCTTATTTTTGTATTTGGAGAAGTTTTGGAAAAACCAATCTGAAAAAAATACAGTTTTTGCTTTGACCCAAAATTTCTAAGTTACAAAAAAAATTCACAATGTTTGTAACATGTTTTGATTTTTCTCAAACATGTTTGTTTATCAAAGTATTACACTGAAATTATTTTTGTAGATTTTTCTTGAATTTATGGGATTTTATTTTAAATAAAAAAACCTAAGTTTTAAATCCTGTAAATGGCCTGCCAGGCTCTGGCGGTCGACCGACCGGTCGACCGGACCAGGAGCCGGTCGACCGGAACAGTCGACCGACGTGCACAGACGTGCACAGGATGGGCCGGTCGACCGCACGGTCGATCGCCAGAAAGTGTCTGCTCTCTGGAAACGGTCCCGGTCGACCGGGCGGTCGACCGACAGAGAGCGCAGCTCTCTGTATCCTTGCCACGGTCGACCGGGCGGTCGACCGACAGGTCATCCTGGCTCCCAACGGCTAGTTTTTGGAGCCTATTTAAAGGGGGCTTTTGGGGACTGTTTTGAAGAGGATTTTGAGAAGAGTTTTGGGCTAGTCTTGCATACTCATTTCAGTGGTTATATCCACATGTTTTAGAGATACATTTCCAAATCAAAAGAGTGTTTATCAAGAGTGTTTTGTAAAGTGATTTCTTGTATTTTTCTTCACACATTCCATCCTAGTTTTCTCACACAACACTTGAGCTATCCATTACTATATCTACCTATAGGGATCTTTGTTGTGAGAGGATTTTAGGTGATCAAAGTGTTGTGATCACCAAAGTTCTACTTTGTACTTTGAGGAGGCGGACTTGCGGGTTCGCGGTGTTTCGAGTTCGTGTGTGAACTCTTTGTTTGAGGTGCGGCCTCGACGAGCTAGTGGGCTTGCGGTGTGTTCTTGCGGGAACAAGAGAGGGACTAGAGAGTCCAAAGAGCTTGTAGGTGTTGCGGCACCAAGTGATCCGGTGGGATCGATTTTAGTGGAAATCCTTCAAGTGTTGAAGGCGGGGACGTAGAGCAAGTGTGCTCGAACCTCGAAACAAATCTCTCGTGTTTGCGATTGCTCTCTCTATCTCTTACTTGTCTTTATATCTTGCATGCTATTATTGTCTTTATCTTTATATGCTTGATATATTGTGTGCTTATTGTTATATGCTTGGAGATTGTTTGCTAACACTTGTATTCAACCAAGAGAGCCAACGCGACACCTCAACTCTTATTTAGAGGAATCTTGAGGAGTTAGTCTAGAGCCCTTCACGGGGAATCCGGCTACACTCTTGTGTTATACGTGGTGTTTAGTTTAAGAAGTTTTAGTTTGCATCATATAAGTTTTAATTCCGCATTAATTGTCCATTAGATTAGCTCATCACCTATTCACCCCCCCTCTAGGTGATTTCTGTTGCAGCACTAAGAGAGGGACTTGCGGATCCGATGAGTTCTTGCGGGAATTTATAAGGGTTTGCGATCTCGCAGGATCGATTCTAGCGGAAGTCCTTCATTGCGATGAAGGCGGGGGACGTAGAGCGATGGCTCGAACCTCGAAACACATTCTTGCGTTTAGGATTGCTTTTTCTTTATCTCTTAACTCAACTCTCTCTATTCTTACATGCTACTATTGGTTACTTTATTGCAAGTATCTCTTGTGTTGTAATTGCTCATTGTTAGTTAGCTAGTAATTGCTTTTATTCCACATTATTTGTCATAAATCTATAGCCATCACCTATTCACCTTCCTTTAGGTGATTTACAACTTCTGCCCCCGGACGAGTATATCCCTCATCTTGGTGACATTATTCCTCACCAGATGTTTGTAGAAGGGGTTTGTGACTTGCATCCCGCTGATGAAGGCGGCTGCAGCTACGTCCTTATTACAATTGTATATTGGGCCATCTGGCTCTGAAAGTAGTTGATGTAGTTCTTCAGACTCTCTCGAAATTTCATCTTGACCGTGGGGAGGTGGTTTCTGTTCCTCTGGAATTCCCTTCGAAAAGCAAATTGGTTGAAGAATGCATCGGTCATGTCTTGAAAGTTACAGAGTGAGTTCCTCGGGAGAGAGTAAAACCAGTGGTAGGCAACTTCCTTGAGGCTGGACGGAAACGCTCGACATATGAGAAGATTGTTGTGAGCGTAGACTACCATTTTATCCTGATACTGGCGTAGATGTAGGAGGGGTCAGAGATTCCCGAGTAATGATCGAAGGTCGGCATCACGAACTTCTTTGAGAAGCGGAACGTGGTAATTTTCTTTGACAATGGTGAGTCGGATGGTCTTAACCCGCTGTACTCCATTCCTTTCGAAAACTACTAGCTTGATTGAGCCGCTTCTGGACCAAATCCGCGGTGTCCTCTATGTAAGGAAACTTCAGGGTTCGGGATCGTTCTGAGTTCCTGGAGTCTATATCCTCTTCGTAGGTCTCCGATCGGATGTGCCTTGAGCTTCCGGAGGAGTGAGAGGATCCCCTAGTGTGTGGTGGTGATGGAGGAGTGTGCACATTTCTCCCAGTAGTAGGGGAAGACTGCGACTTGTGCTGTTTTCCGATTTGCTTTAGCAGTCGCGCATGAACGCGGGTTGCCGCTTCTTTTTCATGAGCAGCCGCTTCACGTAGCTGGATCATCTCCGTTTGTTGGCTCTCTACCTACCTCTGCACGGTGAAAAGCGACTAGAGGAGTTGTTCACTGTTGAGCTGGGGCTCGGGTTCCACAGTCTGCATCTGAAGTGGTGAGACAGTATTGGAATGCGAATCTTCAGCGTTGGAGATGTGGACGTCAGATAGGTTGGGCCGACGGTCCTCAGGTTCAGCCGCTTCGATAGTTTCTCCTTTCCTTCAGGATCGGCGGAGGCGGCGACTGCAACCTGGGTGACACTCTTCCTGGAGGGAGCCATGTCGGTCGTGCAAGGCTGTTTAGAGGAAGGGGTAAGGTCTTGGAAAGCGAGAGACCTCAAGGGTATGGTTCCGAGGATCTCAACGAAAGCACCAAATGCGATGGTTGAATTCCTAAGGAATCAATTCACGCACCAAAATAATGGAGATGGATAGTTAAATAAAATCACAGCAACTACAAACACACAGAACTTACGTAGAAACCCGAAAAGGGAAAATCACACAGAGAGATAGGAGAATTTCACTATAATAATGATGATTACATGTGAGCTTCTCTAGTATGCTAGGGTTCCTAGATTCTGATCATGATGCCTTTCCTTATTGGGAGGGATCTGTTATTTATACAGGTAATATCTACAAAATAAGATCAGGAAGTCCCACTCAATTTGAATACTTAAAATCCCATCTTGATAGCAGTTGAGTTGAACATCCTGATCTGAATCGAGATAGGAGAGAGTTTATCTCTTTTTGGTAGTCCGCGCCTTACTGTAGATAAAGACGAGTTACCCTCGAGAGGTAATTGCCCGTTTAAATGATGATTAGGCTTAAAGATAGGGATCTTCTTTCAACTAGCTTTATCTCTTCTTCCACTTACCGACCCACTTGGAGTTTGAATTGGAAAGAGACTCTTGATCAGGTGTTCTAAAAGTGATCACGCGTCATGCATCCCTTGGTGAGCTATACACGTGTCACAATCTTAAGCGGGTCAGAAAGTGACCACTATAATGAGTATACACAAATCCAAATGTTCTCACTTTTGCTGAGATAGTAAACACTCATAGAGAGAGAGGCACACACTAAATGATAAATTTTTGTGTCAATATTTTAAGGACTAAACTGAATTTCCAAATGAGTAACGAGATCAAACCAACAAATTTCAAATGACAATCAACCACATCTTGAGCACCTGAAAAAGGTACCCGATTTGCCACTCACCATGGAGACCAACATCGAGTGCCAATTCGCCGGCGATGTGGTCATCAGCTTCCACCACCACCTCCACAATCTCATTGGGGCTTAGATCGGAAAGCACCTGGTCATCCCTCATCTCCTCCAGCAATGCAAGTAAATTTTGTTTTGCCGTTGCCGCCGATTCTCGGGCTCTCGATTCTCGGCCTCTCGATCATGGGCAGTAATATCCTCAGACTTTGACCACGATGAAGCAGCAAAGTTCCACGCGCACAGCTCCACAGCAGCTGCGCCCGCAACCGCCACCACTTTTACCGCCGCCGATGAGCACTCGGATTTCCCCATGCCAGAGCACCACGAGCTCCACCAGTCGGAGCTCACTGTTGCTTTGCTCGAAGCATAGCATGCACTGCTCAGAACAGAGCTCCTGCTGCTTGGTTCTGTTGCGGGCGTCCCACCTCCTTCGCCTCCATCCTCCACAAGTTGGAGCTTGCTGGTGGTTCTGTTGGGGAATTTAAGAGGGAGAGATGAGACCTGGGGAATTTGAGAGGGAGAATTTTTTGGGAGAATTTGAGAGGGCGGGATTTGATTTTGTTGGGCGGGAATTAATTTTTTTGGGAAATAACTTCGGTTCGTTTCTACAACCGACCTGTTAACTGACATCGTAAATTTTTCTTAAAAAAATTATTTTTTGAGTTTCTATGCGGGTCGATGTTGTAAGTTTTTGAAGATATTACAAAATTATCACTGTTTTTTTTTTTTTAGAGTTTCTTTAGGAAACTGACATCGTAAGATTTTTAATATATTATAAAAATGTTTCATCTTTATTTCACGTCATTGTGTTACTGTAACTGATGTCAAATGTGCGACATGAAAATTCAAATCTGTACTAGTGCGTTCAGTTAAAAAATTCTCACGGTTCTCTTCTAAATAGATCTAAATTAATTATTCTTTCTTCAAAGTCTTGCTACCATAATAGGGGGGGAGTTTTGATATAATGAATTTCGAACAATTTTTTTTTAAAAGGCCTCTGCGTTTCTTTTGCAAAGAAAAATCCTCTTAATTCTTCCAGTTCTCAACAACAAATGTACAAAACTCCCATTATCAAAAAAAATAATAATAATAATAATAACACCGTTCTCACTAATAATATATTCTCCTGTCAAAAAAGACTGATTTTTTTTCCAGTAAATTGTGAACTATTTTGCAATTATAAGGTTATTTCTGTACAAACTCAACTCAAACCTAGCATCTAACAAATTTATCACCAGTCACAGAAAATTAAGCTTAAAAAGTTCATATATTTTCCCCAATTCTTCAAATTTCTAAGAAAAACACTCACATTTCCATTACCTACAAATTTCTCAAACAAGCTGAACATCTTGAGGAAATAGTGGCCTAATTTGTAATTATCACTAATTGAAGAGAAGAAGAGCTGTGCTCATCGAAGGTACGGTTACCGCTGGAGAACTCGTGCGGCAACGATGGGCGTGACAGGGGGCTGAAGCAGCGGAGGAGCACTGTTATGGCCGAGGAGAATAAAATTGTGGATGACAAGATTTTCTCTTGTGAAAGAGAGTAAGAGAGGAGTCTGATGACGAAGGAGATGATGGTATATTTAAAATTCTGAAAAAATTATAAGTTTAGAGAATATAAAGCTATTTTTGGAGATTTAATGGGGGTGTGTGTAAGTTTTATGAATATAATTTAGTGGGTGTGTTTATCAAATTGGTGGGTGTCAATATCCACTCCTTTCGGTAAATCCGGGTCAATCCTTTTTTTGATCTCCTCTGCACAAGGAAGACGGAAGAGTCCCAAATTGTTTTCTCAGGTTCATTCTGATTTTTGAATGTGATCTTATTTTTATGATTCAGAGCAGATGGGCGAGTACTGTTTGATCAGAAGTTTCACTTGATCCTTGTCTTCATTCGTTAAACTTAACATGTTACATATGCCACCTACTTTTTTCATCCTTGGCCTTGTATTAGTAATTAAAAGCAATTTCTGAAATGGTGCGCTGTGGAAGTTAACACCTCTGTATCTTCTGCTTGTTAGGGTCTGTTTAGTTGTCGTAATTGACCGTAATTCGTAGGTCGTAATTGGTAAATTCTTTTATAGTTGTAAATGAGTTACATGTATGTAAGTTTTATGGTATTTGGTTGGTAATATAAAGTTATAAGTGGAAAAGTATATTGTATTTTACGGTATTTGGTTGTCGTAATGTGGGTAAGTGAAAAAGTTGACCACAAAATTAATTATTTGATGATTTAAAAAGTTTTATATTACAAATAAATATTAAAAATATTAAATATTAAAAAAAATTGGGACTTATTGCGGCAAGCTATAAACATTTACCACTTGTAGCTTATTTCTACCCTATCATCTTTTCTTTTCCTTTTTGTGAAAAAGAATGATGGTTGAAACTCGTTAGCTTCAAGAAGTCAATGTCAATGTGCTAGCTGTTAAAAGTCCTACTTCCTTACTTATAAGCTTCCTTGTAGTTCCATCATTTGGTTGGTAGATTTGTGAGTTGGTCAGAAGTAACGAGTCTTCAACCTTGATAATCTACAATTACTCCTCCCCCCTCACAGTTTTGATGTAAAACATTCCAAAATGCTCAATTGATGTTTCAGTTTTCTTTACCCTATCAAGACCAACATCTTTCTGTTTTTATTTATTTCTTCAATATTCTAACCTTATTGTGACATCAAGTTTAACTATTTATTACGTATGAAACTCTGTGTAGGGATCATTTAGATAAACTGTGTTAGTATTTTGAGAGCCTCATATTCATTAGAGAAGAATACAAATTTAGAGGGAGGTGTTACAAGCTTCAGAGATCAAGCATAGACATGTACAAAATCTTTGTATGTTATAAGTCGACTTATAAAGTCTATTAGTCCACTTATGTTTTAGGATAATCAACTCATACTTGGGTACAGTCGACTAGGCCTCACAACAGAGAGTTGAGGTTTCGGATTTTTGTTAGAGTAGTCGACTTATAAATTACTATAGTCGACTGGGGAATGCTATTAGTCGACTTATAGTCGATTAATATCGGGTTCTGACAGTTTCCTTATACAGTTCTGTTTATAATTTAGTTTGGACTCGAGTTTTCTTCTTTCTCTGAACAGTGCTGATTGGATTGTTGAACTTTGGGTTAGATCTTTCCCGTTCCCGATCTGCACTATGAATTAAGAGGCAAACTATACTAACAAAGGAATCCATCACCATAAGCCATCAAGGGCACTTAGTAAGGCAGATTTGGTGTTATAGGTTTCATTTGAATTATCATCAAAACCCGATAGAAGAAGAGTAAGAGAAGAAGAACGTAAAAACATAACTTTGATACAATAAAGTAAAAAATGGAAGGAAAAAATACTTACATCAGTGACACCCTCAGTACAAGTTTCACTCTCATTCCTCCATGAAACTCTTCTCTAGTCTCAGTTACATAAAGAAAAACAAAAATTACATAAATAAAAAGTAAAGACTTATGTTACAAACTAAAGTACAATCTAGCCTATGTTCTCTGCTGAATCGTTCTCTGTGGCATCAGAATTTGCAGGTATTTATAGTAAAAGTGTAATGGGGGAGTGCGTTTGAAGATAGGGGTAAAATATCTTTGCTCAACAGAAAAGATATTTTGATAAAGTTCGAGATAAGATTGAAGATAAATTTTTATTTTATCCTATAATCTTCAGTTAGATTGTGTCTTATCTCTCTAAATCTTCTGAATATACATCCTAACTATTTAGATATCCATTTGTATATTGATATGGTTGCATTTGAACTTCTGGATTTGCCTCTCTTTGATTCTTCAAGCTAGCCAAATTGATTATTTTAAATCCAATTTTAACTGTATTTATTTGATTTTATCTTCATATAACCAAATAAATCTAATTAAATCATAATTTAACTGTCTTTTATTTGGTCTTATCTTCTCTCCCTTCATTAATACAAATCTGCAAAATAAGACATTAAGATAAGAAATTAGTAAGATTTATTACAAGATATGTGTAGGAATGTAATAATAGATATGCAATAAACGTGTACAATTACAACTCCATACCTATCTTTGCTCGTCCTTGAGCAAAACAAAGAAAAATAGAGCTAACCGAATCTAACACACTTTTGTAGGAATCATGGTTGCACTAAGTATGTGTAACAAGCCGTTAAACCTCTAAGTTGTCCCTAAAGGACGAGTTCTATCTCTTGAGAGTTTTCAGTAGATTGCACCTACAAAATTTATAAAAAATAAAGTATTGGTATTTTGAAAATATATTTTCAAAAAGAGGGAAAATATTTGATGTATTATAAGATTTCAAGTAATCTATAAGTTGTAGAAAACCGAATTTTTCATTTTTAAACTTAGTCTCTATACAAAAACTTATTATCAATCAAGATAAGGAGTCAAACTATATTTCTCATCTAGTCTATTACTTTACCCTAAGTCATATGCACCTTTATGGCAGTGAAATTTTGACTCGAGATTCTTTAACTTTAACTCTTATATTTTATTTTTCATATTTTTGGTGGTATTATCTCTTAGTTCTATTAGGCATTCTAATCTACCCGTGTAACGAGTCTTTAAGTCGGTGACTCTCAAAACGGACGATATTAGGACACTGGGTGAGAAAACACCTAAAAGACTTAAGAACTCGAGCAAAGAAGATCACAAAACTGAGGGTTTTTATTTATAAGATGGATCGCTTTTAAGCGTGAATACTTATGCTTTATGAGGCAAAAATGCCTAGCTTAATCAGAGGATTTTTGATATATCTTATTTTTTTTCTTTTTTCTCTTTTTTTCATAAGGCATAAAAATTTTTATTTTTGAACCGTAAGTGTGCAAGTGTATAAAGTATGCATATTTTATCAAGATAAAAATCAAGACTAAATTAATTTTTCAAATTTTCCTCCTAACCCTAGAAATCAAATAAATAATCTTATTTTGATCAAATATAAGAAATCCTAATTATGATTCTCCTATTCCTTTAAATTAACTTAATTTCTTACAAAAAAAGGTCAAAATATTGTTTCTCTTTTTAAAAAGTTTTTAAAATCAAGGGAAATGTTAATATTTTTTTAATAAAAAGAAAACCTATGATATGTTAGAACCCTTTCCCACATCTATCTCATGCATTGTCCTCAATGTATGAATGAATGCATAAATGCATGAAAAAGAAGAAAGGGAAGGAAAATATTATCTTAAGGTGGTGGTTCCTGTGGTAATCGGATTGGGCCAAGTGTTGCTACCCAATCAAGATAATGTGGTGGTTCACGGAACCCACCTTTATTGACCACTTTTTTATTTACATATTTATAATCTCCAATATGAATAGGATCATGCAAGATCTTATCATGAAAATTGTCCCCTTCATATGACCAATCTTGAGAAATCATCAAGGAGTCATTATGGTCTATACCTATGTCTAACAAAAGAATGTGATTTGGTGATATGGTTAACTTGGGCTCAAGAGTGATAGGTTCGAGAACCATTACTAACTCGAAAAAATCAACTTTGGGTTCGAAGAGTTGAGTCAAAATCAAAGAATTTAATTTCACATTATTTTTCCATCAATGAAATATGACTATCCAAAAAAGTGAAAAACACCTAGAGGGGGGTTGAATAGGTGTTAATGCTAATCTAATGATCTTTTTAAACAAGTATGTATGTATGATGCAAACGGTCACTCAAAACAAGAAATTGAAGCCGAATTCTCAATGAAGGGCTCTAGAACTTCTCCTTTTCTTATTCCTCTAGATCATGAGTTGAGGCGCGTAATTGCTTTCTTGTTGAGATGAGTAAAGACCGGAAAATGCAAGTGAATGAAATGGGAGCAATAATGAAGTGCAAGTAGAGGTATCATAAGATAAAAGTGTAAAGCAATGAAAAACAATAAGGAAACCAATCGCAAACACAAGTAATTTGTTTCGAGGTTCGACCCACCGCTCTACGTCCCCGCCTACACCACCGTGAAGGATTTCCACTAAATTCACAAAGGAAATTTACAAGAGGTCTACACAAGACCGGAGTACCGAACTCCCACCAATCCAACCTCTACACAAGCGGGATCTCAACACAAAGAAAATACAAGTAACAAGGTGATCAAAATGACCACACACTTCTCTCTTACAGCTCTTATAGAATAGGATTGATTTTTGGCTCAAGAAGTAAAGTGAGAAAAATTCAGTTGTAAAGAAAGTAAAGAAAGCTTGAAAACCACTGAAAAAACTTAAACCAAGAATGCACTTAGGAAGTGAGAGCTTTGAAAACTTTTCTTTTCTTTTTGGAACTCAAAACAATAGGGATTTTCTTGAATTTAACAAGGGACCAATGCCATCTATTTATAGGGATTAGAAGAGATCTAATCATCATATAAACTAGGTTAATAGGTCAAGTAATAGTCTAAGGAAATTCAGAAATAGCTGAAAGATCTGTCAACATGAAATTTAGAAAACAGTTTTCAAGAAACTAGCCGTTGGGGCTGTTCGCGACTGTCGGACCGGCTCGGTCGACTGACAGTCTAACTGGCAAACCAGCCGTTGGGCTCGGTCGACCGGAGGCTAAATAAAAAACATATCTTTGTTCTGTCGGTCGACTGACCCGGTCGACCGACAAAACCCGAGAGCAAGGGTCAGTCGGTCGGTCGACCGGTCCGATCGACCGGCAGACGTGCACAAACGTGCACGCCAATGCCACAAGGCCCGGTCGACCAGTAAGGTCGACCGTTTAGGCCTGAACTAGATGCGGTCGACCGCCCGGTCAACCGTTGGGCCTGAAACAGTTTTATTATGGGAAAAAATTTAAACTTTGAAGAATTTTTAAATTCTTTTTAAATGGCTAGATGATTAAGTGGCATGCTATAAGGGATGGTATACATGATATAAACTAGATGTAAAAATATAAAATATTTTGAGTCATGTATATTAATCAAGACATGCACCTAACTCAACTAACCAAAACAAAAACCGTATTTTGAAAAATGAAAAATGTGTGTGTGTTTTCTTGAGCCAACTTATCATAACCTCATTCTTTAACAAACTAGTTCTTACAAAGATTCTAGGTGACTACAAGTTCTTCAAATTAGGGCTTCTCCATATGCAAGCTTGAATTCTTGAAATCGAATTGAATCAACTTGAGTCAAAAATACCTTCCTTTAGGGAAGAAATCTTGAATCCTTAGAACCCTAAAACACACTTAAATATTAAAATATAATTAGTACAAATAACTATATATGTTTTGTAATCATCAAAACTTAACAAGCGGGTGATTGTAACCTTGGACCAACAATCTCCCCCTTTTTGATGATGACAAAACATATGAGTTATTTTAAAGAATGGAAAAAATGGGAAAGGAGCTTAGAAGCTCCCCCTCAAAACATGCTATATATATGAATGGCTATATACATGAATGAATAGTAAAAACAAGAACTTGGCATAAATAAAAAGACATAAGAATTCAAAACATATAGTTTCAACAAACAATAAATTAATATATAAAACACATAACTCAAAACTCATAACTCATAACTCATAACTCATAACTCAAAACTCATAATTCATAACTCAAAACTCAAAACTCAAACCAATAAACTAACTTTTTCTCTCCCTTTTTGTCATACATCAAAAAGGGTAAACATTAAAAAAAAAATTCCATGATTCCATAACACAAACATTTAATTCACCACAAATAAAAGAAAATCTAGTATAGTCTAGTGGTTTTGTAAATATATCGGCAAGTTGAAAATCGGTAAAAATATAATCAATGTCAATATCACCTTTCTCATAATGATATCTAAGAAAGTGATACAGAATGTCAATGTGCTTAGTCTTACTATGTTGATTTGCATTTTTAGACATATGAATAGTACTAGTATTATCACAAAATATCTTAATATTGTCATAATGCAAATCATAGTCAAGGAAAGTATGTTTCATCCAAAGAACTTGTGCACAACAGCCCCCGCCACAATATACTCTGCCTCGGCGGTTGAGAGGGCTACCGAATTTTGTTTCTTGGAAGACCATGAAACAAGACAATTACTGAGAAATTGACATGTTCCACTTGTACTTTTCTTATTCACTCTACAACCCGCATAGTCGGCATCCGAAAAACTCGTCATTGAAAATTGTCCGATCTTCGGATACCACAAACCCATTTCAATGGTGCCCTTAAGGTATCTAATAATGCGTTTTACCGCAATCAAATTGGACTCTTTAGGACACGATTGAAATCGAGCACAAAGACATACACAAAACATAATGTCTGGCCTACTAGCCGTTAAATACAACAAGCTACTAATCATGCTACGGTAAAGTTTAATGTCTACATTTGCACCTTATTCATCCTTGTCAAGCTTTGTGGTGGTAGCCATGGGAGTTTTGCTTGTCCTAGCCCCTTCAAGTATTTCTTTTAAGAAAATCATAGTTATGAGATAGTTCCTCAAAAGCTTCTCCTAATTCATCTATAGATAGTCCACAATCAATGAAAGTATTAGGAGTTACCTTGCTTGTGCTTTCATTTGCCATGAAGCACATGTTAGCGGTGTCGACTTTCTCATCGGATTCACTCTCTGAATCCCAAGTAGCCTTTAAAGCTTTCTTTTTGTATAGCTTCTTGGAGGTGGAGGGTTTGCCTTTGTTTTCCAGACATTCCGCGACAATGTGACCCGGCTTCCGGCAATTAAAGCAAATGATTATCTTCTCTTCTTTACTTTGCCATCTCCTTCTATTTTGGAACTTTGCCTTATTATACATTCTCCGAACGTTCTTTACAAGAAGAGAAAGATTTTCATCATTCTCTTCTTCATCATCCTCGTCGGAGTAGGTGAAAGAACTCTTGAAGGCAATAGCTTTCTTCTTGAAAGGTGCCTGATCGTACATATATTTTGCATTCTTTTCATTACACTCCTATATTTATCGTGTAATAATCTGCTAATTTATTTGTCTTAAATGTCTATTTTGTAGAATATAATAATGAAGAGAGAGGATTAAACCAAATAAATACCAGTTAAAATCAGATTTAACTGGATCTATTTGGTTAGCTGAGGATGATCCCAGATCTAGTTAGAACAAATTAAGGATTGGGCAAATGTTCAGCTGAAGATCAGAGCAAATCAGAAAGATAACACCAAATGCAAACCAGTAAAATTCAGATTTTTATAAATCCATTTTGGTTAGCTAAAGATCAATTGAGGATAATATCAAATACAGAGAGATAAATGGATAGAGAGAAGATCAACGGATGAGATGAAGCAAGTTTGACTCAGATTCTGACTGGATACATTTGAGTATTTGAATCATAACTTTCGCTACCGAATCTCAAATCTGATGATTCAAGATGATCCAGAAAGAGGACTTATAAATCTACAACTCTTATGTTGATTATTATTTCTAATTCTGTAACTTGATAAGTGATATTCAGCAATCAATACGCTAACAAACTGCAGATCAGAACTGAATATCCACATCAAATCAAGTTTGGAGATAAGGGAGGACTCAAATTCAGAAATAGCCAGCTTTCCCTATCTTCATACTCCTCTAACCTCTGCATTTCTTCTATAAATACCTACAATCTCAAAGGCAAGAAGGGGAGGACCATCTCAGAGAGAGAGTTTAGTTTAGGTTTTTCTTTTCTTCTTCAATGTAATTTTTATTTTCTTTATTTTATTTTATTTTTAGGATAGAGAGCGTTACATAATCAAAAGAGAAGAAGAGTTATTGTAGAGTGACACTATTGTAATCTTTTCTTCAAACAATCAATGGAGGTTTCCCACTTTTCTTCATTGTGCTCGATCTCGCCGAAGCCTTTCTTTCCTTTATTCTTTTCTACTAGTTTGCTTTACTCGATGCTAAGGTAAATTTCATTTTGATTCAACAGTAGAGGTAAATATTCTTCTTTTATTTCTTTTTATTTTTGATTTTTGCATCAACACTTTTCTTTATCTCCTTCTGTTTCTTTTTCTTTTATAATTAAAATAAAACAACACCACCATCTCTTCTTCTACCATCTTCTTCTTAACTTAACTTAATATTTTAATTTTCTTTTTGTAAACTGAGAAGATAAGTGTTAACTAGTTTTTGTAAATTAAAAGAAGAAACTAGGTTACACGGTAGAATTGAGGACCTAACATTGTTCTAAATTATCATATTTTTTTGTGCAGGTTTGGCTCGATCATAATTTTGGCGTCGTTGCCGGGGAGGGACGATAAGTTACTCTCTTTAAAAGTTTACATTTTTAGTTAACTTTCTTCTTTGTTTTTTGTACAGATTTAATAACAAGAAATTCTTGCTGCAGTGGACACATAAGTGGCTTTGGACTCTGCTCAAGAAAGCAGAGCTAAGAAGCCCTCAGATTTGCTACATTTCAGTAGCAAAACTGAGTGAACTACTAACCTATATTTTTGCAGGTTGGCTGAATTGAAAATCTGAATTTCTGTAGTATTTATCTCCTTGTTTGACTTACTGTATATATATTTCTAACACAATAGTAAAAAGTTGATTGTAAATGCTAAAAATGATTTAAACTTTGCATTTAGGCATGTGTCTATTTCATTTCATTTTCTATTTACTATAGAAGAGTGCTGGAAGCAAGGTATGTGTGCATAGCATTTAGTACAAGGTTCATTCTTATATGAAATATTGCTTAAATGTTACTTTTTTTTTCTATATACTTGCACACTGCACTAAATTGACTTAAGGGGTTGTCCTATAAACAAGATAAGGTGGGGAAGTCATTACCCTCCCTTAGCCATAAACAATTTCCTCACTCACTAATCCAAGCCTAACTAAAAATGAGTAGACGTTAGCCCTAGGGACATCTCGGACTAAATTAGGAGATTATCCTAAGGGGGAAAGGTGTTGAAATTTGACTCCTACCAAATCAGTGTCTAGGAAGGGGATTAAGGGCCGAAAGCCTGAAGGTTGGTGGTTACTTAATTAAGGAACGTCTTTGTCGGATAACCTCCCACCAATCTTGTCTTGACCTGGCTGATTAGCTTGTGGTCAAAGTCTACATTATACCTCTCATGGACAGTCTAACCAGTTAGGAGTCGTTTAGGTCATAGGTCTACCCTAACTTAGTTTAGAATTTTTTTTTTTATTTGTTTGCTTATTTATTTGTTTTTTTATATTTTATTGTGTGATATGGCTTATAATAACAATTTTTCTAATTTTAATAGTAATCCATATAACACACCAACCTCTTTTTCGGATAATACCAACCTGACATATCATAACTCTAACCAACCAAGTATGCCAGATTGGTCTTATCCGAATCAAAATATGCCGCAATCCTAGTACTATGAACAAGAATGGGATAATCATCACCACTCTTCACCGAGTCAGTGGGGATACAACTCCCACGAGTCTTACTATCAACAACCTTACCAACAAACCGCTTCATATAATTCATACCAAGACCAACCTATAGAAGAGAAATCTTCTTTAGAAAAGACTTTTGAGGCCTTCCTTGAGTCCACACGACAAGTA
Source organism: Agave tequilana (assembly GCA_038442645.1). Classification (NCBI taxonomy): domain Eukaryota; kingdom Viridiplantae; phylum Streptophyta; class Magnoliopsida; order Asparagales; family Asparagaceae; genus Agave; species Agave tequilana. The sequence continues at coordinate 275,785 of JAVJIF010002484.1, read as the reverse complement.
CAAATCATAGCGGACTCAATTCTCTCAAATAATTCCCAAATTCAAGATCCTTACTCTAATTTTCAAGTCCAACCACAACAAAAAGAACCGGTTGACTTAGAAAAGACTATGGAATTCATGATTCAGTCCCAAAATGATATTATTCAATCCCAAATGGATCGTCTCCAATCTATCAATATGCTAGAAGTAAAAGTGAGTCATTTGGTTAACATAATTAATGATAGGAATGAGGAAACTCTGCCTAACACATTTTCGACCACTCCTGATTCCCCTAGCCATATTGATGAAGAATCATGGCATCTTGAAGATTTTAACCAAGACTCAATTTCACCACAAAAATTTGAACTTGACCAATATCAACCCATTGATAAATTGGCAAGTTTTCATTTCAATGAGATTGAACTTGAAGATGAATGTGATACCGATTCTCAATATCGTGATTCAGTTCCACTTTTTAAATCTATGTTGACTCCAGTATCCTTACCCGATTCGGACTTAATTCTGAAGCCAACACTGATTCCTATCCCTATAGAGCTTGAACATGAACCACTTATTTTAGATAGTCACATTCCATTATTGGAAAATGAATGTGAATTTCAATTCTATGATTTGGACCAAACTCATAAACCAACTCCTACTCTCGAATCTAAACTTGATTTGAGTTTTCTTTCCGAGTCCGAATCGGTTCCCATTCTCTTTATTGTTGAGCCTAAATCATCCATTCCACAAAATCACATTCCATTGTTGGATCAAGGTTTAGATTAATATGACTCTGTGATGATATCCCAAGACTGGTCATATAACCGGGAAAAATTTCAGACTAGGATCTTGTATGATCCTATTCATATTGGGGATTATAAAAATGTTAATAAGAAAGAGGTGATGAAAGGTGGGTTTCATAAAAATTCACAATATCTAGATTGGGTAGAAACGCTTGGCCCAGTGAGACCACCACCGGAACCACCACCTTGAGGTGACAATTTCCTTCCCTTCGTCCTTTTTCATATATTATTGCATTTCATTCATACATTGAGGACAATGCATGAGTTAAGTGTGGGGGAGGGTTTACTAATATGCTAACTTCACTAATCTAATAAAAAAAATCTTTCTTTAAAACTTTAAAAAAAACTTTCTTTAAAACTTTTTGAAAAGGAAAATAATACTTTGACTTATTTTTGTAAAAAAAATTAAGTTAATTTTAAGGAATAAGAGGATCATAATTAGGATTTCTTATACTTGGTCAAAATAAAATTATTTGTTGATTTTGAGGTTAGGAAGAAAAATTGGAAAAGTAATTTAGTCTTAATTTTTACCTTGATGAAATATGCATACTTTACACACTTACACACTTACACTTAGGGTTCTAAAACAAAGATTCTTATGCCTTATTAAAAAATATATATATACATATATCAAAAAAAAATTTCTCTGATTAAGCTGGGTGTTTATGCCTCATAAAGCATAAGTATTCACGTCTAAAAATGGTTCACATAAATAAAAATCTTTGGTTTTGTGGCCTTGTTTGCTCGAGTTCTAAGTCCTTGGGGTGCTTTCTCACCCGGTGCCCTAAAACTGTCTGGTTTGGGAGTCACCGACTAAGGCTTGTTATATGGGCGAATTAGAAAGCCTAATAGAGCTAAGGGATATTACCGCCATAAATTTAAAAAAAAAAGGAAAATAATAAGGCATAAGAGTTAGAGTTGATGAATCCTGAGCCAAATTTTCACAGTCACAAAATGCATATGACTTAGGGTAAAATAATGGACTAGACGAGAAATACAATTTTCATCCTTACCTTGATTGAAAATAAGTTTTTAAATAAAGACTAAGTTTAGGAATGACTAAGTTTTGATAATCCTATGACTTATAGATTACTTGAAACTTTACATTAATACTTCAAATATTTTTTTCCATTCAAAATGCATTTTTAAAAAAAAATACTAACAATTCATTTCTTTTTCTTCATGGATTTTGTGGGTGCAATCCACTGAAAATCCTCACGAGACAAAACTCGTCCTCTACGGGTAACCTAGAGGTTTAACGGCTTGTTGCACGTGCTAAGTGCAATCGTGATTCCTACGAAAGTGAGTTAGTTTAGTTTTTCTTCTCACTTTGATTTACTCAAGGATGAGTAAAAAATAGGTATGGGGGTGTAATCGTATACATATTTTGCATTCTTTTCATTACACTCCTACATTTATCGTGTAATAAATCTGCTAATTTCTTTGTCTTAAATATCTATTTTGTAGAAGATAATAATGAAGAGAAAGAGGATTAAACCAAATAAATACCAGTTAAAATCAAATTTAACTGGATCTATTTGGTTAGCTGAGGATGATTCCAGATCTAGTTAGAACAAATCAAGGATTGGGCAAATGTGCAGCTGAAGATCAGAGCAAATCAGAAAGATAACACCAAATGCAAACCAGAAAAATTCAGATTTCTATAAATCCATTTTGGCTAGCTAAAGCTCAATCGAGGATAATATCAAATACAGAGAGATAAATGGATAGAGAGAAGATCAACGGATAAAATGAAGCAAGTTTGACTCAGATTCTGACTGGATATATTTCAGTATTTGAATCATAACTTTCGCTACCAAATATTTAATCTGATGATTCAAGATGCTCCAGAAAGAGGACTTATAGATCTGCAACTCTTATGTTAATCATTATTTCTAATTCTGTCATTTGATAAGTGATATTCAGCAATTAACACGCTAACAAACTACAAATCAGAACTGAATATCCACATCAAATCAAGTTTGGAGACAAGGGAGGACTCAAATTCAGAAATAGCCAGCTTTCCCTATCTTCATACTCCTCTAACCTCTGCATTTCTTCTATAAATACCTGCAATCTCAAAGGCAAGAAGGGGAGGACCATCTCAGAGAGAGAGCTTTAGTTTAGGTTTTTCTTTTCTTCTTCAATGTAATTTTTATTTTCTTTATTTTATTTTATTTTTAGGTTAGAGAGAGTTACATAATCAAAAGAGAAGAAGAGTTATTGTATAGTGACACTATTATAATCTTTTTTTCAAGAAACTTATATTGAAGGTGACAATCAATGGAGGTTTCCCACTTTTCTTCATTGTGCTCGATCTCGCCGAAGCCTTTCTTTCCTTTATTCTTTTCTACTACTTTGCTTTACTCGATGCTAAGGTAAATTTCATTTTGATTCAACAGTAGAGGTAAATATTCTTCTTTTATTTCTTTTTAGTTTTGATTTTTGCATCAACATTTCTCTTTATCTCTTTTTGTTTCTTTTTCTTTTATAATTAAAATAAAACAACACCACCATCTCTTCTTCTACCATCTTCTTCTTAACTTAACTTAATATTTTAATTTTCTTTTTGTAAACTGAGAAGATAAGTGTTAACAAGTTTTTGTAAATTAAAAGAAGAAACTTACATAACGCTTCCATCGCTGTCTCTCCCTGTGGATCACGACCCGTTAGCCCTAGGCTACACAATAGAATTGAGGACCTAGCATTGTTCTAAATTTCTATAATTTTTTGTGCAGGTTTGGCTCAATCAGAGCCATCTCTTCTCTTGCTTTTCTTTCCATCTCATGGGTCTTGAGATTCCCAATGAGACCGATAAGCGCCATTTCTTCCTTGTCATTAAGCTCCTTCAAAGTTGTGACTTTGACTTCCCAAGATGCAGGGAGTGCACGGATGATCTTCCTCACTTTTTGATCATTGTCAATAGCATCACCTAAAGAAAAAGTCCATTAGTAATCTTTGTAAACTTATTAATCATATCATCTATGGTTTCATTCTCTTGCATAGAAAAGTTTTCATATTGGGAACGAAGAAGGTCGATTTTTGCCCTCTTTACTTGTGAAGTTCCCTCATGAGTGACAAGTAAGTGAGTCCAAATCTCATAAGCGGATTTGCAATGAATGACTCTAGAAATATCATCGTCATTAAGAGCTTGAAACAAGGCATAGTGTGCCCTAGCATTAGCGTCAAACTCTTTCGTGGTAATATCGGACCACGTGTCCTCATCACCAAGGGGTGCATTAAAAGGTTTGGTCACCGCCTTTGCAACCCGGCTTCCTAAGGATTGCAAAAACACGGTCATCTTAACCTTCCATATGGGAAAGTTAAGGTCATCAAACTTGGGTGGGGTCTTAATTCCTTCGGCCATTTTTACTAAGTGTAAGAGAATGAAAAATAAATAGAGTGATTAGCAATATAGGATCTCTCTAAGGTTGTTAAGCCAAGAGCCTAGAGACCAAAGCTCTGATACCAATTGAAAAACACCTAGAGCGGGTGAATAGGTGTTAATGCTAATCTAATGATCTTTTTAAACAAGTTTGTATGTATGATGCAAACGGTCACTCAAAACAAGAAATTGAAGCCGAATTCCCTGTGAAGGGCTCTAGAACTTCTCCTCTTTGATTCCTCTAGACTATGAGTTGAGGCGTGTAATTGCTTTCTTGTTGAGATGAGTAAAGACCGGAAAATGAAGTCAATGAAATGGGAGCAATAATGAAGTGCAAGCAAGAGGTATCACAAGAATGTAAAGCAATGAAAAACAATAAGGAAACCAATCGCAAACACAAGTAATTTCTTTCGAGGTTCGAGCCACCGCTCTACGTCCCTGCCTCCACCACCGTGAAGGATTTTCACTAAATCCGTAAAGGGAATTCACAAGAGGTCTACACAAGATCGGAGTACCGAACTTCTACCAATCCAACCTCTACACAAGAGGGATCTCAACACAAAGAAAATACAAGTAACAAGGTGATCAAAAAGACCACACACTTCTCTCTTACAACTCCTTATAGAATGAGATTGATTTTTGGCTCAAGAAGTGAAGTGAGAAAAATTTAGTTGTAAAGAAAGTAAAGAAAGCTTGAAAACCACTGAAAAAACTTAAACCAAGAATGCACTTAGGAAGTGAGAGCTTTGAAAACTTTTCTTTTCTTTTTGGAACTCTAAACAATAGGGATTTTTCTTGAATTTAACAAGGGACCAATGCCATCTATTTATAGGGATTGGAAGAGATCTAATTATCATATAAACTAGGTTAATAGGTCAGGTAATAGCCTCAGGAAATTCAAAATTAGCTGAAAGATCTGTCAACATCTAATTAAGAAAACAGTTTTCAAGAAACTAGCCGTTGGGGCTGTTGGCGGCTATCGGTCGACCGGCAGTCTAACTGACAAACAAGCCGTTGGACTTGGTCGACCGGTTAGTCGACCGGAGGCTAAATAAAAAAACATATCTTTGTTCTGTCGGTCGACTGGCCCGGTCGACTGACAAAACCCGAGAGCAAGGGTCAGTCAGTCGGTCGACCGGTGCGGTCGACCGGCAGACGTGCACAAACGTGCACGCCAATGCCACAAGGCCCGGTCGACCAGTGCGGTCGACCGATCAGACCTGAACTAGATCCGGTCGACCGCCCGGTCGACCATTGGGCCTGAAATAGTTTTATTTTGGGAAAAAATTTGAACTTTAAGGAAATTTTAAATTATTTTTAAATGGCTAGATGATTAAGTGGCATGCTATAAGGGATGGTATACATGATAAAAGCTAGATGTAAAAAATGTAAAATATTTTGAGACATGTATATCAATCAAGACATGCACCTAACTCAACTAACCAAAACAAAAATCGTATTTTGAAAAATGAAAAGTGTGTGTGTGTTTTCTTGAGCCAATTTATCATAACCTCATTCTTTAACAAACTAGTTCTTATAAAGATTCTAGGTGACTACAAGTTCTTCAAATTAGGGCTTCTCAATATGCAAGCTTGAATCCTTGAACCCGAATTGAATCAACTTGAGTCAAAAATACCTTCCTTTAGTGAAGAAGAAATCTTGAATCCTTAGAACCCTAAAACACACTTAAACACTAAAATATGATTAGTATAAATAACTATATATGTTTTGTAATCATCAAAACTCAACAACTGGGTGATTGTAACCTTGGGCCAACAAAAAGGTGGTCCAATTTCAAAATCTATGGATACAGGAATTAATGTTGGCTCGATAAATGGGTCCAACTTGGGTAAGGATATCAGAGTCAACATAAATTCAAAAATTAGAATTGAATCACAAAGTTGTGGGTCGGGGTCACATTCATGTTCATGTTCAATTTTATTAAAATAAAAACTTGTCAATTTGTCAATGGGTTGATATTGGTCAAGTTCAAGATTTTGTGATGAAATTGAATCTTGGTCAAATTCTTTAAGACACCATGATTTTTCATTCCTATCAGTATGGCTAGGACAATCAGGAATAATCAAAAATGTGTTAGGTAGATTTTTCTCATTCCTATCTTTCACGATATTGATCAAATGACTCATTTGTGCTTCTAGCCTATTGACAAATTTGAAAAAATCATTTTCGGACTGAATCAGATTTTACATACTCCTATTTAAGTCCATAGGTTTTGTTGTAGAACTTGAAAAATGGAGTAAAGATCTTGCATTTGAAAGTTTTATGGGAATTATGAGTCCATCATTTTAGTTTTGGTCTTGGAACTCAATCATGACTTCTATACTCTTAGTCACCTCAGATTTTTCTACTATGGATTAATCATGACTAGGAAAATTTGAAGCTGAATGTTGGAATGGTGGTTGACAATATGACTCGGGGGAATTATATCCCCATTGACTCTGTGAAGAGTAGTAATAATTATTCCAGTCTTATTCATAATATTAAAATTGGGGGATATTGTGATTCAGATAAGACTGGCATACTTGGTTGGTTAAAGTTATGATATGCCGCGTTGGTAATATCTGAGTCAAAATAGGTTGGGATGAAGTATATATCACTATATCCATAGGAATAATCACCAAAATGTCAAAAACAAAAGGCAAGCAAGCAAACAAACAAATAAAGAAAAATAATCTAGCCTAAGTTAGGGTAAACCTTAGACCTAGACGACTCATAACTGGTTAGACTGTCCATGGAAGGTATATTGCAGAATCTGGCCACAAATTAATTAGCCAGATAGGGCAAGACCAGTGGAAGGTATCCGTGCCTGAGGAACGGGCCTAATTATGCCAAACCACTGTTTTTCGATATTTCGCCTCTCAATTCCCAACCTTTAAATACCGATTTGACAAGAGTCAAATTCTAACAACTTCCTGTAAGTACACCTAGAGGGGATGAATAGGTGTAAAGCTAATCTATGAACAAAAATGCGAAATTTAAAACTTAATTGCAACACACTTAATGTAACCAACGAGTATAGCCGAATTCCCGTTGAAGGGATCTGGACTAACTCCTCTTGATTCCTCTGAATAAGAGTTGAGGTGCTATATGAAGCTCTCGTGGTTAAACACAAGTGAGGCACACACAAACAAGCCAAGCATATAATATATGAATGAGCAATATGAAATGATGCAAGGCACAATGTAAAGAGAGAGAGAGTAAGAGAAAGTGGATCAAAGGCAAACACACGGATATGTTTCAAGGTTCGAGCACACAGCTCTACGTCCCCGCCTTCACACAGAAGGATTTTCACAAACTTGTCCACACAGGACTCCCATACAGGGAACCTCTACTGAGGATTTTGGGCAATACAATAACCGGGAGTACACAACTCCTCTCTCCAACAAATACAACCTCTCACAGAGGCAATGCACAACTCTTCAACACCTCTACACTTAGAGGGTTAGGCACTTAGCCAACACAAATCAATCACCTCACATTTGAGGGATTCCAACACAAACTTCACCTCTCACTAGAGGGAGCTAAATACAATCTCCAGCTCTCACTAGAGGGAGCCAAACACAATCTCCACCTCTCACTAGAGGGAGCCAAACACCACTTCCACTATCACCTCACACTTGAGGGATACCAACTCAATCACTTCTCACTAGAGGGATATCACAAAGATGAAAGTTTACAACTTGGTGGTCTATTTCAATCACCAACCAATTCTTTTCCCACAAAATAAAGATCCTAATAGATAGGATAGTAGATAAGCTCAAGTGTGGAAAATAAATAGTTTGGAAACAAAAACACAAAAAAAAATACTTGGGAAAACAACTAGATAAGGTTGAAATGAAGATCAAAACCAATATCCCAAATATCCAAATTTTCTTTGATTTTTTCAACCCTTTAAAACAAATAAAGATGAATCCTTTTGGCTCTAAAAACTCTTTTGAAAACTTGTATAAAAAACTTGTATAAAACACTAGAGAAGATGAAATTTTTGCTCTTTAAAAAACTTGTTTAGAAGCAACTCAAATGTGGGGTATTTATAACCCCCACAAAATTCTGCCCGTTGGCAGGCAGAAAGGTCAAAAATGACCTTGCAGTCGACCGGCCGGTCGACCGACCACGGTCAAAACATCGACCGTTGAGCCTGTCAGTCGACCGCCCGGTCGACCGCGCCCAGAACCAGAGAGCAACGGCTCTCTGGCTGGTCGACCGCCCGGTCGACCGGAGAGTGGGTTGACTTCAGTCGGTCGACCGGCCAAGCAAGCTGGCCTGCGTGCACGTCCTGGGCATGTCGGTCGACCGCCAGGGCCTGGCAGATCTGGTTATAGAATTTAAAACTTGGGTTTTTATAATCTAATTAAATCCCATAAAATCTCTAAAACTCCACAAAAATAAGTTCTTATATTATCTTTGAAGTACAAACATGTGTGAAAAAATTCAACACATATTTCAAACTATTTGAACCATTTTTGTGTCCTACAAATTTTGCCGAAAATCAAAATCCGTATTTTCTAAAACTTGGATTTTTGAAATGAAAAATCGTTTTGTCCAAAACTCATCCAAATACAATAACATGATATTGAAACAACATTTAAGCATGTTGTATATGGATATAATCCAATATACATGAAAAGAGTTATATCAATGTTTTTGACTTAAAATCCAAAAATACGTTTTGTTAAAATACCAAAACTCCAAACTCATGAAATAGACTATCAAACTAAGTTTGTTTAAATAGTTGAAACATAGATGTATATAGAACAAATCTAATATACATTAAACCATGTAACTTGTTTTGATTCTATCTATTTATGAAAACCAAGATCGGTTAAACTAAAAACCGAAAACCAATAAATATGAAACATGTGTGTGTTGTGAACTTGAGCATATCACACTATCTAATCTTTACAAATGGATCTAAACTATAAACTAAACAATGTACCGAAGTCTTCTTGTAGAGCGCCGTCTCCAAATCGACTCGATCCAAACGTGATCCACCGAGCTTGACTCCAAACGAGTGCTAGATATGAACTTGACACTCGGGTTCTTGAATTATCATGTGAAAGCTCCAAAACACCTTTGTTGAAGTTAATTACCTACTAATATCTTGGTTAAGTATCTGACACTAAACATCACAAGATTATTAGTAAATTATAAATACATGAGTTAATCATCATCAAAACTAGAGTGGAAGGCCTCTGGGCCAACACTTCCCCCTTAGGTCAGTCTCCTATTTGAGCCCAAGATGTCCGTAAGGCCAATGTCTACTCAATTTTAAGTTAGGCTTAGGTTAGTGAGTGAAGAGATTATTTATGGGCTAAGGGAGGGTAATGACTCTCCCACCTTATCTTGGTTAAGGGTATGCCCTTAATTGTATTCGTGCAAGTGTAAAAGTATATAAAAAAGCAACACTTTAAGTAATATACATCACTCAAAATATATTTTTAAACTATATGCTATGCACACATACCTTGGCTCTGCATTCTTCAATATTAAATAGAACATGTAACAAAATAGATACATACCTAAATGCAAAGTCTAAACTGTTTTTAGCATTTTCAAACACCAAGTTACTGTTGGCTTAATTTAGTGTGCAGTGTAAGTTAAATTTGGAAACTAAATACTGCAGTAAACTAAAACTTTCAATTCAAGCAACCTGCAATCAAACAGAATGAGTAGTTCACTCTAAATGCCGCGCTAATCGGCTTTGGCCGTGTTTCCGTGGCAATACAAAGAGCAACTATATTCTACTTTCTAAAGCAGAGACACAGTGCTGCTATTTATGTCCTACAGCTGTTAGAATTCAGAAATTAGTACCTGCACACTAAAACAGAGAAGAAAGTTAACCAATAAAGTAAATTAAAAATAATTACTTACCATCCCTCCCCAGCAACGGTGCCAAAATTTGATTAAGTATTTACCTGCACAGAAAAACACAGAATTTCAGAACTTAAGAATAAAATGAAGGTACTTAATACTACCGTGACAGCAAGTGGCTATGTGGGTCGTGATCCATAAGGACGGACTTGCGATAGAAGCGTGTTGTAAGTTTTCTTTGTTTACTTGAAAAGGTTAAAAGTTCTTCTCTTTTTCTTGTAAAGAAAAAGAAAAAAGAAATCTATTATTAAGTTAAGAAGAAAGTGATAGAATGAGAAGGTGGAGAAAATGAAAAATGAGTCTATACAAAAAAGTGAAAATATTAAATAGAAGAGAGTTGTGATTGGTGGTAATCTAAGGACCTGTTTGGTTGTCGTAACTGGCCGTAATTCGTAAGTCGTAATTGGTAAAGTCTTTTACAGTTGTAAATGAGTTACATGCATATAAGTTTTATGGTGTTTGGTTGGTAATATAAAGTTGTAAGTGGAAAAGTGTATTGTGTTTTACAGTGTTTGGTTGTCGTAATGTGTAAGTCGTAAGTGAAAAGTTGACCACAAAATTAACTATTTGATGATTTAAAGGTTTTAATATTGCAAATAAATATTAAAAATGCTAAATATTAAAAAAATTTAATATTAACATAAAAAAATAATACAAATTTGCATGACCACAAAATTAATTGTAACTGGGTTGTAAGTGATTGGTAATTGGGTTGCAAGTGAGTGGTAAATGGGTTGTGTAAGTCTTTTACGAATTACGGTCCAAACAAACGCCGTAGTTGTTACTGAGTTGTAAGCCATTTACGAATTACGGACTTTTACGCGAAACAAACGGCCCCTAAACTAAAGATTAAAAGAAAAGAAGAAAAACCCTAAAACCACATACTTACATTTTTCGGTTGATGACTTACCTTAAATCCTTGGCAAAAACTTACCTCATCTTGAAGGCGAGTAAAGCATGACATATAGGATCTTCCCCGTTTCCGATCTACACTATGAATTAAGGGGCAAACTAAACTAATAAAAGAACAATTATCCATCACCATAAGCCATCAAGGGCACTTGTAATGGTAAGACAGGTTCAATGCTATAGGTTTCATTTAAATGATCATCAAAATCTGATAGGAGAAGAGTAAGAGAAGAAGAAGAACCTAAAAATGTAACTTTGATACAATAAAGTAAAAATGGAAGAAAAAAAGAAAAAATTACACCAGTATCACCCTCAGTACAAGCTTCACTCTCATTCCTCCATGAAACTCTTCTCTAGTCTCAGTTACATAAAGAAAAATAAAAATTATATAAATAAAAGTAAAAATCTATGTTACAAACTAAAGTACAACCTAGCTTATGCTTTCTACTGAATCGTTCTCTGTGGTCTCAGAATTTGCAGGTATTTATAGCAAAAGTGTAATGGGGAGAGCGTCTGAAGATAAGTGCAAATCTCTTTGCCCAACAGAAAAGATGTTCTGATAAGGTTGGAGATAAGGTTGAATAAAATTTTTTATTTTATCCCATAATCTTCAGTTAAATTGTATCTTATCTCTCTGAATCATCTGAATATACATCCCAATCCTTTAGATATCTTTTGTATATTGATAGGTTGCATTTGAACTTCTGGATTTGCCTCTATCTCCTTGATTCTTCAAGCTTACCAAATTGATTCTTCTAAATCTGATTTTAACTGTATTTATTTGGTTTAATCTTCATATAACCAAATAGATCCAATTAAATCAAAATTTAACTGTCTTCTATTTGGTCTTATCTTCTCTCCTTTCATTCAGACACACCTGCAAAATAAGACATTAAGACAAGAAATTAGCAGGATTTATTACAAGATAGATATAGGAGTGTAATAATAACTATGCAATAAACGTGTACAATCAGTCATGAACGAGGAGACAACTGTTGGTCTTTGGTGTAGGCTGGAGAGCCTTTACATGATGAAGAGTTTGTCGAACAAGCTCTTTATGAAGAAGAAGTTATGTACACTTATTCTACAACATCTTAATGCTTGTAATAGGATTTTAAGCGACTTGTTGGCTCTACAGGTTAAGCTAAAAGAAGAAGGCAAAACTCTTCCGTTACTCTCTTCTCTTCCATTAACTTATGACCACTTAGCAACCATCATCATATATGATAAAGAGACTTAAGAGTTAGAAGATGTCAGGCAGATACTCTAGAACAACAAGCTGATGAAGAAGATAGATTCTAAAGAGGAGGCTTCATGACTTGTTGTCAAGGGCCAGAGGGAGACATCACAGAGTAAGGAACCTAGAAGGGATCCAGAGGCTTCTAACAGTTTTGCTTGATATTTTTGCAAGAAACCAGGGCATATCAAGAAAAATTGTATAAAATACAAAGAGACGCTGAAGAAGAGAGGCAGTAAGGATTCCAATAAGGCTAGTATCAGTAGAAAGTCTGATTAAGTTAGTGTTGTCAAAGAAGCAGATGAGAATCTATGTGATATCTTGACGGATGAGTCAGGAAAGAGAAAATACTCAGATTCTTGTATACTTGACTCGGGGTGCACACACCACAAGAGCTCAAAAAGGGAGTGGTTCAGTACTTACAAATCTTATGATGGAGGCTCTGTCCTGATGGGTAACGCCATGTGTGCAAGATGATTGGCATTGGCAACATCCGTATGAGGATATTTGATGGACATGTTCAAACCTCACGAACGTACAACATGTTTCAGACTTAAGGAAGAGTCTTCTCTCATTGTGAGCATTGGAAGCACAGGTGTGCAAAATTTTAGTGCAAATGAAGGTATAAAGTTACCAAGACCTCCATGATGATTCTCAAAGGAGAACAAACTATAAACTTGTACAAGATGAAAGGAAGCATTATTATTAGTGATGCTTCAGCAACAACAAAGAAAAAGGATACTACAAGGATTTGGCACATGCGTTTTAAACACATTAGCGAGCGAGATCTTCAAGTCCTACAAAAAAAGGTGCCCTATCAGGTATCATATATTGCAAACTCAATTTTTATAAATTTTGCATCATGGGTAGACAGTGTAGAGTAGCTTTCTCTACATCACAGCACAAGACAAAAGGCTTTTTAGATCTCATACTCAAGAATGTGTCAGGACTTTCGCCAGTAGCATCCATCAGGGGTGCTAGGTACTATATTACATTCATAGATGATTTCTCCAGGAGAGTTTGGGTGTATTTCTTGAAGTAGAAAAATGTAAGTATTTCAGAACTTCAAGGAGCAGAAAACTATGATAGAAAATTAGAATGGGCGAAAGGTGAAAGTCCTGAGGTCCGACAACGAAGGCGAGTATACCTCCACGGAATTCAAAACTTACTTAGCAGGTAAGGGCATCGAACACCAGCTAAGTATTCTAAGACGACCAAAATAAAATGGAGTATCAGAGCGCATGAACCAGACACTTACGGGGTGTGCCTGTCGTATCAGGTTACAAGCTGACATGTCGAAGGATTTTAGGAAGAGATGGTGATTCATGCGATTTATATGATAAATAGGTCACCATCAACAGTCATTGATCCTCAGATCCCAAAAGAGATACGGCGAGGAGAGTCTGCAGATTATTCAATCTTACAGATTTTCTGTTGTTCAGCGTATAGTTTGGTTGATAGTCTGAAAAGGAACAAACTGGAGTCCAAGTCTAAGATTTGTATCTTCATTGAGTTCATCAAAGGAGTCAAAATTTAAGACTTTGGGATCCTGAGACAAGGAGTGTCTTTACCAGCAGAGATGTGGTCTTTAACGAAGAATCATGTTACAAGAAAAGTCAGAGATAAAGGATAAAGCGCAAGGTGGAGCTTTAGACAGTTCGGCAGACACTCAAGAAAAGGAGTTGAGTTCTCAGAAAACCATAAAAGCCCTGACGGGTCAAAAGAGGACTCCACAGATTCAAATGGAGATGAATAGGAGGCAACGTAAGAGCAACCTAGACCGTTGAGGCGGTCAGTCAGAGTTCCAGTGGCTCTAGCAAGGTATGGCTGGGAAGATAAGCATGTCTCCATCGCATTAGTAAAGAAACTGAAAATCCCAATAGTTACAGGGAAGCGATCAAGGCAGATGATCACGATAAGTGGATTACAGTCATAGAGCAGGAGATGGAGTCTTTGAATAGAAATCAAATATGAAAATTAGTAGATCTTCCAAAGGACTCCAAGATAATAGGTTGCAGATGGGTCTTTCGCAAGAAGGACAATGAGCAATACAAAGTAAGATTAGTTGCTAAGAGATATGCTCAGAAAGATGGCATTGACTACAATGGTATCTTCCTTCCTGTAGTTAAGCATACGTCCACTCGAATGTTATTGACGATAGTAACTCAGTTTGATCTAGAATTGGAGTAGGTGGATGTTAAAATAATATTTTTGTACGGTGAGCTGGAAGAGAAGATATTAGATGAAGCAACCTGAAGGTTATATTCAGGAAGGTTAAGAAAACAACGTGTGTCTCCTAATTAAGTCCTTCTATGGACTTAAGCAGTCTCCCAGGTAGTAATACAAGTGGTTCGACTTTTTATGATCAAGGCCAGATACAACCGATGTGAGTATGACAATTGTGTCTATGTCAAAGTAGAATGATGATCTGACATATTTGTTGTTATATGTGAATGATATACTGATTGCTGCAAGAAATAAAGCACATATCAGAAGCTTAAAGTTCAACTTAAGAAGGAATTTGACATGAAAGATTTGAGAGAAACCAAGAAGATCTTACGTGTGGAGATCACTTGAGACAGAGACTCAGGCAGACTTTAGCTATTCTAGGAGAACTATATTCTCAAGGTGTTGGAAAGATTTAACATGGTAGAAGTAAGACCAGTCATCACTCCTTTGGCAGGTCACTTCAAATTATCCTCCAAGTAATGTCCACAATCACCAAAGAGGAGGAGGAGATATCTCGAGTGCCATATGTTAGCGCCATGGGATCACACATGTATGTTATGATCTGCACTAGGTCTGACTTAGCCGATACAGTTAGTACAGTAAGTTAGTTCATGTCAAATCCAGGAAACAACACTGAGAAGCAGTAAAATGGTTGCTACAATATCTGCGAGGGACTGTGAGATTAGACTTAGTGTTTCAGAGATTGAAAATAAGGAAGCCTAGAGAATTATAAGGTTATGTTGATACAGATTATGGATGGGATCTTGATTAGCGAAGATCTATGATGAGCTATATGTTCATGGTAGCTGAGTACATCATTAATTGAAAGGCAGAGTTGTAAGGTACTGTTGCCCTTTCAGTAACAGAGACAGAGTACATGGCAACAGTTAAGACGTTAAAGGAAGCATTGTGGTTGAGAAGATTGGTCAAGACTTTTGGTATAATGTAGGATTCAGTTCGGATTCATTGCGACAGTCAGAATGTTATTCATCTTGCGAAGGATCACAAGTATTACAAGAGGACCAAACACATTGATGTGAGGTATCATAAGATACGTCAGTGGGTCATGGATAACAAGATAATCGACTTGGTAAAGATCAACACGAAGAAAAATCCAACACACATGATGACAAAGACCATCCCGATGGAGAAGTACAGATCATCTATAAACTTCATCAAGGTTCTCTAAAGGTAAGGTGAGAATGGGCTCTTAGAAGAGAGCTATGTGAAGTCATAAAAAGGGGAGAAAGTATGATAAATAAAGCGGATGCCAATTTCTACGAAGGAACTCAACGGACATGAGTCAAGGTGGAGATTGTTAGTATTTTAAGTGTCTCATATTCATTTGAGAAGAATACAAGTTCATGTGGAGGTGTTACAAGCTTTAAAGATCAATCACGAACGTGTACAAAATTCATGCATGTTATAAGTCAAATTATAAAGTCTATTAGTTGACTTATGTTTTAGGCTAGTCGACTCATATTTGGGTATAGTCGATTTGGCCTCGCAACAGAGAGTTGGGTGTTTCGGATTTTTGTCAGAGTAGTCGACTTATAAATCACTATAGTCGACTACGGAACATTATTAGTGGACTTATAGTCGACTAATATCGGGTTCTGATAGTTTTCTTATACAGTTCTATTTTCAATTTGGTTTGGACTCGGGTTTTCTTCTTTCTCTAAGACGATGCTGATCAGATTGTTGAAGTTTGGGTTGGATTAAGATCATTATAGGGCCTATATAAATCCCTTGAGAGTGGCCTTTTGAAGGTAAGTTAAGGAAAGTCAATAGAAGTCAAGTTTAAGAGAGATTCCACCATTGAGAATTGTGAGAGAGAAATCTTTTTTTAACTCTTGTATTTTCTTCTCTGTTTTCAATAAAGTTTCTCCTCTTCTCCTCGTGAACATAGGCACTCTTGTCGAATCATGTTAAATCTGGTGATCTTTAGTTGTGGGGTGATTAGTCTCAATTGCTTGCTAGTAGTAGATTTTTTATATTTTTGCTGTCGAGTCTTCAACTCGGCGTTTCTCTGTTATTGTATCGGCGTTGATCAACAACACTATGTCAGAGAACTTTGATCTTCACCGTGAACATAATGGAATACTTGCTGACAATTGGTTAGTGTAGAGACCCCAAGCTAAAAGTGAATAGATATAATCAAAGAAACCTGATAGGAGGTCAATCTTCTGATCAATTTTTCTTTATAGGGTTTTTACCATGCATATCCTTGTGTTTTTAGAGAAATAACATATTTCACCTTATCTCATGTATATTTTCCTAGATGACCGGTTGTTTTGAAATATTCTGCAAATATCCCCCTTTTGTGGAATTGATCTCAATGAAAATTTGAATAAATGATAGTTTTAAGGAACTAAAATATGATTCACTTAAGTCTTGCAACAAAGAAAACAAAACAACGCTCCATCTCAATGCCATTTCAACAAGAACAAAGTTGCGCTTGTCTATTAAACCTAACACTAATTTTGGATAAATTAAAGGGAAATTAACTTAACCATAATGTAATTTATTTAAACTTTCCATAGATTTATTTTCACTGAGTATTGATTGGTAGAAAGGTATATTGCAATAATTTGTCATGCAGGGAATATGCAAAAAACAAGGTGAAATATGTAATTTTCAGAAAACATAAAACATGCTGAAAATTCCTCTTCATATTACAAGAATTAGATTATTGAACCAAGGTAACTCCTCTAATCGATTATAGGTTTAAAAGAGTGTGGTTAAATAAAAATTGAATCAGGGTAACTCCTCTCATGGTTATAGCATTTGAAAATGGACTGGACCACCTCTTTTGAATTTCAAAGGGTTTTGGTTTTGGAGAACACAGGATTCAATGATTTCCTGGAAGAAGTTGGAAGTCGTGATTCATATTCAAGGCACCAGGTGCCTCAATTTGAAGCTGCAAGATTAAATTGATGGATGAAGCTATATGTACAATATAAGATGAAATGTTTTATTTTGGCTGTTGGTGCCTTGAGGAACTGGGACAATCACAGTATGAAAATGGTTGAACTAGTAGTTTCTATTTTCTTCTCCAGGGAAGCAACTGCTATTGTGTTCTAGATGTTGAGTGGTCAGTTGGAAGTGACCAAAGGGTGTTCTGCATCTCTCATTTTAAGTTGGCATGATATTTATTGGTATCTGCTTTGATTCTGTAACAATTTATGTACAAACCCGCAAAACTTATTGCTTCCCTTTATTCCTCAGTTTCATTCTTTTGGAATCTGAAACAGGTGGCATTTTTTTATCTTGCAGTCTATGAAGATTACTTGTGTTGTGTGCAGGGCCTGTTTTCTTGGTTTTCAAAGACCCAGGATGATTGTAGAAATTGTACATGTAAGCATACTAATTAGACTTTTTCTCCGTATGTGATAAGTATACTAATTAGTAAGCTTCTCGCCTTGTAGTTCAACACAAACTATGACTTTTTGGGGGCTGCATTGCAAACTGTAGACATCCACTTGAAGGAAGAATTGCGGAATGACGAGACTTTAGGAAGGTTTCTCAGGAGATACATACCATCCCGAGGGCCTCTCCAACAACAAAAGTTTATCTTAGTTAATTCTTCTAGCAACTCGAAGAACGAGACAAGATACCATTAATACTGATTTCTTGACTCACTTGTGGGTCTTTTATTTTGTTTTAATTTATATTATAAAATCATAAACCAAACTGGTAAACTATAGTCTTTTTTACGATGCAACATTAAAAAGTAAAATACTCGACCTATTCTTGTTTAAGTGATTTGTGAATAACGTCAATCCTTAGATATTTCAACTATAGATTCTATATGCCTTGCAACTCCCACTTTTAAGTACTAGTTTATGATTGGCCGTCTATGAATCATGGACATCTAGAAATATAAAAGCTTTTTGTTTTTTAGTTTTGCACCCCTAGGGTTTTGGGACCTGGGCCATTGCCCTGGTGGCCCTGGTTGTGTGACTTCTCCGGTTTTGCCACGAATTTTCAAAAAAAAGGTGAAAATATCGAATGAAACCAACAGTGTTTCTCCGTCAAGAAGGCAATTGGCTTGTGATTTGAATGGTGGATACATGATATAACTATGGCCCATATGGAGTGGTAATCAACAATTGGCATGCATCTTACTGTTACTGGCTTTGTATTCTTATTGTAGTTAGATTGTTCAAAACATTCTAGTCCAAGATTACCATTTGCTCTCTGGATGCTGATTGGTTCTGCAAAGCAAAGAGAAGATGATGTTCTGCAATGCAATTTATCTGCTGTTACTTAAAAACGTACGACCCTTGTTATACATCATGCTATTGCATTTAGCAAACTACAACGTGAGGTTCAAAGATAACCAGAAAATTGCATTTATCAAATTCCTTTCTGATGTTTTGCTATTAATCTGACGCTGCTTACATTATCCATTTGGGCAGGAGCAGCAAATTTTAGCCTCCTGATAGACTGATACTCTCTTCATCCAGACTCTGAAATGCTTTAGGTCCCTGTTCCTAATTTGCTTTTACTACATTTTCTAGTTACTGGACATGACTAAACAACAGCATGGTTTCTAGGTGTATACTGATTCTAATGTATATTGGAAGTATCACATTGATTTTTTGATGTACTTAATATGATATTAACTTTATAATATCAATTGACATTGGAGCTAATATGACTGATATAACTGTTATTTACAGTTGTTGTTGATATTAAAAGTCATTGGATATTTGAAACGATGAATAAAAGATTGTTAAATGAGAAGAATCTTTCGTCTCTGCTCATAGAGATTAGTTTAGAGATTTAATCATAAGATTTTTAAAGAGAAGAATCTTTTGTTTCTTATTGAGACTAGCTGTAACAAAAAGGATTCAAACCTTCAAAAAGTTATTAGACATTGCAAGAAAGATCACACCCTATCTGTTAGTATTTTGGGTGCCTCAAATTCATTTTCAGAAAAAATCAGGCTAAAATGGAGGAGTTACAAGCTTCAAAGATTGAGAATGGATATGCATGAGAAGATGCGCACAAGATTTGTACACAGGATAAGTCGCTAATGCAACAGACTAGTCGACTTATCATACAGTTAGTCGACTAATGATGGGCAGTTTAGTCGACTAGGTCATAACAGAGAGTAAAGGACTTCAAATTAGTTGACTGATACATCAGAGGCAGTCTAGTCGACTAATCTGTCAGAGTAGTTGACTAGACAGGCGATTCTAACAACTTTCTTTTTGGGTTCTTATTACAATTCGAGTTTCCTTTTTCTTTGACGTCGTGTTGTATGTATTGCTGGAGTTTCTGTTGAGTACGATGATCTTAGGAGTCTCTAAAAACCCTTTTGGGGTGGCCTTTGAAGGCAAATCAAGAAAAAAAAAAAATCAATTTTTCCATCATTGAGAGTTGTGAAACAGTAATTTTTTCTCTGTTTTCAATAATATCTCTCCCCTACTCCTTATGGATTAGGTATATCTTGTCGAACCACGTTAAATCTAGTGTTATTGTGTTTGTAATGATTAGTCTTATTGCATGCCAGTAGTAGATTGCTTCCACACTCTCGCTATCAAGCCTCTCGGTGTTTTCTCTTGTTGTGACGATATCACAACAATTGTTATCAGAGCGATGCTAGCAAGAGGGCCACAACAACCAAGTTAGAGGTGGAGAAATTTGATGGAAAGTCCAACTTCTTACTGTGAAAGATGCGAGTAATGACATTGCTCGTGAAGGAGGGCAAACACAAGGCCTTGCTTGGTGCTGAGAAGTAGCTATCAAAAATGGAGAATGACGAGTGGAATGATATCAACTTCGACGCTAAGGCGACAATCATATTATGCCTATCAGGTGAGATCCTTTATAACGTCATGAACGAGACAACTGCTGAACTTTAATGTAAGCTGAAAGTCTTTACATGATGAAAAGCTTATCAAATAAGCTCTTCATGAAAAAGCAGTTATACAACCTTCAAATGAAGGAAGGTACGCCTATTCTACAACATCTCATTACTTTCAATAAGATTTTGAGTGATTTAGAGGCTCTGGAGATAAAGATAGAAGAAGACAAAGCTCTTATGTTACTCTCTTCTCTTCCAACAAATTTGACCACTTGGCGACTACCATCATGTATGAAAATGAGACTTAGAGTTGGAAGATGTCAGACAGATATTCCGAAACAATGAGCTAATGAAAAAAATAGATTTCACAGAAGAGGTCTCAAGATTGGTTGTCAAAAGATAGTAGAGGAGATCACAGAGTAGGAGACTCAAAAAAGATCCAAGTGCTTATTACAGTGATGTCTGCTACTACTGCAGGAAACCAGGACACATCAAGAAAAAAATATTTCAAATACAAGGAGATGCTGAAGAAGAAAGGCAGTAAGGATACTGATGGGGATAGTACCAGTAAAAAATCAGAACAAGCCGGTATTGTTGAAGAAACAGATGAGGATCATGCGCTGTCCTGACAACTCAATCAGAAAAGAAAAGTACTCAGATACTTGGTTACTTGACTCAGAGTGCACATATCATATGTGCCTAAAAAGAAAATGATTAACACATACAAACCTTTCGATGGAGGCTCGATCCTGGTGGGTAACGATGCCGTGTGCAAGATTGTTGATATGACAACATCAATATGAGGATGTTTCATGGAAATGTGTGAACCCTCACAAATGTGCGTCAAGTTCCGGTTCTAAGAAAAAAATCTTCTCTCATTGGGAGCATTAAATGTTAAAGTTACCAAGGGCTCCATGATAATTCTTAAAGGAGAACAGACTAAGAACTTGTATAAGAACATCAGGAGTGTTATTGTCAGTGACACTTTAGCCGCAACGAAAAAAGAAGATACTACAAGACTTTGGCGCATGCATCTTAGACAAATGAGTGATCAATATCTTCAAGCCCTACACAACAAAGGAGTCGTACTAGGTATCAAATATTGCAAACTCAGCCTATATAAATTTTTCATTGCATTATAAGTAGACAGCATAGAGTAATTTTCTCTACATCACTGCACAAGACAAAGGGCTTACTATATCTCATACACACGGATATGTGAGAAACTTCGCAAGTAGAATCCATTGGGCTTAAGATACTATGTCATGTTCATAGATGACTTCTCCAAGAGAGTTTTGGTGTAATTCTTGAAGCAAAAATCCGAGGTATTTCATAAGTTCAATGACTGAAAAACTATATTGGAGCATCAGAAGGGGCAAAAGGTTAAGCTCTTGATGTCTGATAATGGAGACGAGTATACAGGCGCAGAGTTCAAAGCTTACTTGGCAGGTGAAGACATCGAACACCAAGTATTTCAAGGCAAACATAACAGAATAGGATAACAGAGCACATGAATATGACACTTATAGAGCGTACTCGCAGTATAAGGTTACGACTGACATGTCAGAACAATTTTGGGCAGAAGCGATGAGTCATGCATGCTATCTAGTAAACATGTCACCATCTACATCCATTGATCATTAGATCTCAGAGGAGATATGACAATGAGAGTCTGTAGATTATTCAACCTTATGAATTTTCAGTTGTGTAACCCCCTGCTCCCCGGTGTACGTATCACCGTATCAGTACCCGATACGACGTATAAAATTGATTTGACCTCCGTGATAGTCCGATTGAGTTGATTTCAGTTTCAAAAAAAAATATTATCTAATATTTTAAATTTTTCAGGATTTTCTAGAATTTTTCTGGATTATTTTGGAAAATCTTCGTAGTCGGTGTCGACCGATACCGATAACCGGCCTTTCGATTTTTATTTCACAAACGGAGTAAAATTTTGAGAATTCGCTTCACCGTATACCTTAGAATTGTATTATTTACGTTTGGGTATTTTGGGGATTTTTCAGAATTTATCGAAAATCCGGCCAAACCGGTGTCGCCCGGTACTGGTGACAGCTTTCGGGATTTTTAATTTGCAAACCAGATAGAATTTCGTTAAACCATTTTCACCTTACGTCTCAAGATAATATTCTCTATTTTCTGTCATTTTTGAGCACCGTTCGGAGCTGGTCGAATTTTGGGATAATACTAATAAAAATATTATTTTTATTAATTTCTTTTTCTTTTCTTTTTCTTCTTCCACACTCTTCATCTCCTCCACCGCCTTTGACCATCTCCACCGACATCTTTCTCTCCTTTATACAATCCCTCCTCTCTCTCCTCCTATGGAATCTCTCTCAAATCTCTAACCCTCTCGCTCTCTCTAAAATTCTCATACTTTTCTCTCTCTTTCTCACCCATAATTTCTCTCTCTCCATGGCCGATCTCCACCCACCGCCGACTCCAACTCCGGCGACCCCGGCCAAGCGCCGGAGGCGCCGCCGCCCGAGGTGCTGCCGCGCCCCAGCCGCCGCCGGTGGCGCGCTCTCCGGCTGGCACCACCGCCGCCACCCCTCCCTTCTACATCTTCTTCTTCTTGGCTGGAAACCACCTGCCCCTCTCTCTCTTCACCTCCTCTCCGTCTGAACCACGGCTGCACCGCCGGCGGCCGGGACCGCCGCCGGCGGGTCTCCCCTTGCCGCTGGCCTCCCCTTGCCGGCGGCCAGCCCTGCTGGCCGGCTTGCGCGCGCTGCAGCAGCAGCAGCAATAGCTGCTGCTTCTTCTTCTTCCTTTGAGTGATTTGGGTTCGGGTGTAAACCCGAACCCATTAACTCCTATTGGGCTTAACCCAATACCCATTTGAGTTAAGTTAAATGGGTTTGGGTTTGGATCGAAACCCAACCCGTTAACCCGTCTACCCGCATCCAAAAGATAATTTTGCATAAAAACCCCTCGTTACTTTTTATTATTTGCATTTAATATTTTTATTTACATATTTAACCCTTTTGTCCTGATTTAGTATTCGGGCGATATCGGGAGCATCCGGACTCCGATTCGGGCGATTCTGGATCCGTTGCGATCGTGGGAAAGAGAGCTATAGTCCTATGGTCAGTTTTTGAGTGTTTTTCTTTTATAAATTATATTTTATCATGTTTATGGATATATCATGATTATGGATAAAAGACGGTAATTATTCATTATTCACTGGTCATGATTGGACGGTCATTGACTTAAGAATAATCTAGAAGATTGTTAGGTATTTCCTGAGTTAATATGAGATAATCATAGTAACAAGACATACAGACATAGATCACTCGGACACAGATATCATGCATGTACCGCCACTGACCCACGGACCACTAGGTCACCATATTAGTGGATACTATTACTCCATGTAGTAGCTCACAGTACTTGATGACACTACACTGTTACTAGACATGCATGCTAGACACCGTTACTATAAGACACTGTCGACCACTGTTCCTACATATATTAGTGCTACGCAGGCTTACGGCTACACGGATTCTGTAGTCCACTGCTCATGAGAGTAGACACTGACCACTGTTTTACCTGTACATGTTACACAGATACTATGACACGGCACACTTGTTATTTCGTAGGCATGGCCCACCGATACGTAGCGGCACCATTTCACGAAATATCGTTATGTCATGTATTGTTATCCTCGGTACATAGATTCTCGGCATATCACTGCATAGACTACTGCATTTCATATTAGCATGATCATTCATATTCGCATGATCATCATACACATTAATGTCATGCTGACATATTACAGTTACACATGCCTGTGTTATTTCCATCTTCTTGTCATATGGATCACCATGCTTATTACATGTATTATTGTTCCATGTTCCCGTATTCATGATATATGATTGTTTCCTGTTACTGATATGGATTTCCCGATACTGGACATGAGAGTTGTTGATATGCGATATGTGGAATCCCACATCTATTGTTCTTGTTACATTGTTCTCGTTATATTGTTCCCGTTATATTGTTCCCGTTTCTCGTTATATTGTTCTATGCTATCAACAGAACTCTGGTCCAGTTATCATGTTACTCGTATCATGTACAGTAGTTATTCTTGTTACATTGTATACTTGATATAACAGATCATAAAGCTAACTTGGGTATGGGGGAGACTTGACGGTTAATTAGATCTTATCGGGTGATGTACTAGATCCATATTGTTTTCCCACTGCAGGGGACGGTAGTGCTACCTACCAATTGCTCCATGAGCTCTTGTTACTTGATTCATGCTCCCCTCTTAGCGGAGGGCCCTGGTCTTAGCAACCAGGGGCTTGTTTAAGGTCGTGATCCCGGGTATGCACGGGATACATCCACCCGATAAGAACTCCTCGACCATGGTTTCCAAGTAACATAATAAAAACAGTATACACAATAGTGACGTCGGGAACACTTGTTATTTGGTCACTCTCTTGTTTGGATAATGGTACCCGTAGGCCATGTCCGGATGGGTTCGACTGGAGTGCGGGCTCCAGTATGAACTGCCAGTGGTATGGGACACTGGAAGAGATTGATTAAAATATCAGGTGGTACTGATTGCTACTATTGTATAGATAACATGACTTGCATGATACATGTTTACTTCTTGTTACTGTTCCTTGCCTGATACATGTTTCCTACTGTATAGTTGTACGTATCATCGTACCTGACCATTTATCCAATATCATACATGTATACTTGTTACTCTAACCGATACATGTTACTCTTTCTGTAATGGCATACTATTTATGCATATGTGCATATATTCTATTTTCTGTATACCTTGCATACATCATTACTGTCTATGCACCACACCGTATACTAGTTAGTTAGCATATGCCCATCTGCATGTGCACTGCTATCCTATCACCACTAGCATGTACACTTGTCACCACTAAATAATATTATACATTATATAAACTGGATACAATTAGAGACATGACCTGATGATAACCGGTTAGGTGGTTATGGTATTAAAAGACGACATGTCTGTTATTTTCACTGCTTACATGTTTATATATTTCTATCGCTTAGGATATGCTTATTATATGGTAGACACCATCATGTATCTATAGTAGTATCATGCTTGTAGTACTATAGTATATATTACTGCCTCCTTCATTTTACCACTCACTAGGTCGCTTTCTGACGACCCTAGTTTGCGTGCCCAGATTGGAGATCCGCGTACCGAGAGTGCCTTGGAGTCACATGGGAGATTCCTCCTCTGGCCTATTCATAGGTATCTTAGTAATTTATTTCTGCTATCTTATTTGTCCCTATTTTTCATATCTGTTATGATCGCTGACCTCTTTCTGTAGGTATTCTTGTACTTATTTCATGCTGGACCTCATGACTATATGGAGGTAATGTACTGTACTGAGGCTTAATGTACGCGTGAGCGTGTTTTCACCTCGCGTATGTACGTCGCCATAACGTCTCCGTATCCTTGGAATCGGGGCGTTACGTATGTACGTCGCCATAACGTCCCTGTGCCTGCGGGACCGGGACGTTACAAGTTGGCCGACGTGTAGTTTGGTTGATAGGCAAAAGAGGAACAAATTAAAATCCAAGTCCAAGAGATACATTTTCATGAGTTCACCAAGAAGTTAACGATTTCAGACTTTAGGATCCCAAGACGAGGAGTCTCTTTACTAGTAAAGATTGGTCTTTGACTAAGATTCAATGTTGAAAAAAAATCAGAGACGAAAAGACATAAGGTGGAGCTTCAGACAGTTCAACAGATTCTTATGTATAAGAAGTTGAATTTTCAGTTGGCCCTAACAAGCCTGACGGTTCAGATGAAAACACCTCGGATTCAGACAGTGATGAGAAAAAACTACTCAGCAGCAACCTAAACCGTTGAGGCGGTCAAATAAAATTTTGGTGCCACCAATAAGATATGGCTAAAAATATGATCATGTCTCATTCTCATTAGTAAAAGAAACAAGAGATCCTAACAGTTACATGGAGGCGATCGAAGCAGATGATAATGACAAGTATATTACAGCCATAGAGTAAGAAATAGAACCTTTTGATAGAATTCAACTATGAGAGTTGGTAGATCTTTCAAAGGACTCCAAGACAATAAGTTGTAGATGAGTCTTTTGCAAGGACATTGAGCAGTTCAGGGCAAGGTTAGTTGCTAAGAGATATACACAAAAGAAAAGAATTAACTACTATGAGATCTCCTCTCTTGTAGTCAATCATACATGTATTTAGGTATTGTTGGCGATTGCAGCTCAATCTGATCTAGAGTTATAGCAGTTGATGTCAAAATAGTATTTTTGTACGGTGAGCTAGAAGAGAGGATATACATGAAGCAACCTGAAGTGTATATTCAGGAAGGTCAAGAAAATAAGGTGTGTCTCCTCAAGAAGCCCCTCTATAGACTTAAACAGTCTCTCATACAGTGATACAAATAGTTCAACTCTTTTATGATCAAGGTCATATATACCTGATGTGAGTATGACAGTTATGTCTACTTCAAACAGTGTCATGATGATCCGACATACTTACGGTTGTATATGGATGACACGCTGACTACTGCAAAGAATAAGGTATATATCAAGAAGCTTAAAGCTCAGTTGAAGAAAGAACTTGACATGAAAGATTGAGAGAAGCTAAGAAAATCTTAGGCATGAAGATCACTCAAGACAGAAGTTCAGACAAACTTTGGCAATCCCAAGAGAACTATATTCTAAAGGTGTTGGAATGGTTTAGCATGGCAGAATCAAGACCAGTCACTGCTTCTTTGACATGTCACTTTAAGTAATCCTCCAAACAGTGTCCATAATCACCGAAAGAGAAGGAAGAGATGTCTCGAGTATCATCGCTAGTGTGGTGAGATTACTCATGTATGTTATGGTCTGCACTAGGCTTGACTTCGCCTATGCAGTTAGTAGAGTAAGTTGATTCATGTCGAATCTAGACAAACAACACATTGAGAAGCAGTGAAGTCGATGCTACGATATCTACAAGTGACTACGAGGCTTGGAGTCTCAGAGATTGAAAACAGGAAAGCCTAAAGTGTTACAAGGCTATGTTAATACATATTATGTAGGAGATCTTGATTAATGAAGATCTAGGATGGGCAATATATTCACGGTAGCTCAGTGCGTCATTAGTTGAAAGGCAAAATGGTAAGACACAGTGGCTCTTTCAACAATAAAGGCAGAATACATGGCAGTAGTTGAGACATATAAGGAATCTTTATGGTTGAGAGGATTGGTCGTGTAATAACTCTAATATATAATAAATAATTTAATATGTATAGCAGTATTTTAATATGTATATATGATTTGTATTAAGAGTTATTATTATTTTATTGGGTTTTCAAACTAATAGTTATAAATTTCTATTATTATTATTGGTGATTATTAGTAGTAGATGTTTTTACTATTATTTCGTTATAATTATTATTATTTATTATTGTTGTTGTTATTACTAATATTGTTATTGTTATTAATATTATTATTATTATCCTTATTATTTATTTTAATTATTATTTACATGTAATCTTTATGAATTAGTATTATTACTACTATTAGTATCGCTACTATTATTATTATTTTGTTGTTGTTCCTCTTACTAATATTTTATGTTCTTTCTCTTAGCCCATGAATTCTAGACCCAAACCCAAAACGCAATAAGAAACCAAATCAAAAATTGAATTCCTTTTAGTCCCTTATCTCTTTAAATTCATGAATACATAAAATAAAAGATAATTATTTTTAAATTCATGTAAAAATTTTCCTATCCTAAAACATATCAAATTCAAATTGGTAGATTAATACTTAAATTTGTGGGCACATCTAAATCCTAATTAAAAACTAATTTAAACTTAACCTAAATACTAGAAAAACATGATAAAACTCATCTTATATGGCTATCTATTAATAAATCTGAAATTAATTCATTAAACAAAACAAAACAAACCAATCTACTCTAAGAGGAGGAGAAGGCCATTACCTATCAGACTTTGGAGTTTAATTGTCACAAGGCAAGTACCTAGTTCCCCTTCCCTTTCTTGATTTTATTTTGATAGGAATTAAATTCAGAACTTGCATAAAATTTCCTTCATGATTTTGCCTCTTATATGTGCTCGTCTATGCGATTTTGATAAAAGAAGTGATTTTCTTTCAATCCTTTATAGACTAATTTCTATCATGTGCATGTTCTCATCCATGTCATATGCTGGTGTTTTATTAATATAAAATCATTCAAAAATTAAGAGATCAACTATCATAATTATCACCTTTTGTAATTACCATAAAACTTTATTACCACAAAATTTGTACATATTTATACAAATATACGGTACATCAGGGGTATCTATTTGTCAAATCTTGATCAATTACATGAAGATTATGGGACTTTATAAGGAGATTAGGACTTATTTATAAACATTTATGCTAAAAAAAAGAAATAAAAACATCTTCAAGTAAAATATCATATGATATAAAGCAACTTGTAGAGATAATTCAATATTATAAGCAACCTGAACAAACTCAAATCCAAAAATATAAGCATGTGATTAGACTATCACTCTAAATGTTAAAACATACAAGATTCAACTTTCACATAAAACTCACATGTGTTAAATTATGGAAAACTTAACAAATTTTAATCTTCATCTTTCTTACTCCTAATTTGGTTGTATCATGTAGTCTAAATTTTCTTTATCAATTATTTGGTATTAGTGAATAAAAGTTTTCCTGCAGTTAAGTTTCAGAAAAAAAGATATTGCAAAATTATTTTGATGTGTTTGCCATTCTGAAAATTTTGTTTAGTCCTGAATAAATTTCTATTTAGTCCCTGACTATTCTGAAAATTCTGTTTAGTCCTGAATAGATTATTGTTTTGTCCCTATAATTTTTGAAAATTATTTTCAGACCTGAAATAATTACTATTTGTCTCAGTAATTTCTGAAAACTATTCCAAACTAGAAATATTACTGATTTCTCCTGTAACTTCTGAAAATTATTCCAACACTAAAATATCACTGTTTAACTCTCATAAGTTTTCTAAAAGAAAAAAACAATTCGATTTAGTATGCTAAAATAGTTTAGCTTCCACAAAATAGTTTAAAAATTTATGATAATTTTTGTTTGCTCCATGTTGAACCCTTTAATGAAACTCTAATGAACTTTAACTTAAAATCAAAATCTTAGCCCTAAAAGACGTCAATTTTCTAAGTTTAAATTCAAAACTTGGTTATGAACGAATTGAGACATGTTGTTATTATTTGATATTGGTTTTCATGCATGCTATTGATAATGTCGCGAGTTAATTACTCATATGAACCGTGCTTGAACAAATTGCTACATGATGACAAATAACCGACATGATTGATCTTATTACGTAGAAAGATACTATGATACATGAATTATAATATGAACATCTTAGACATGAACATATGAATATAGATATGAACATGAACATAACAGTTTAAATGACATGGATAAATACTTGCGTAAAGCATATGCTTGGAATTTACTTAGGAAAGTGGTACATGATGATTATATAGGCTTGGCAAGGACATGATGGCATGGTTGTTCTTGATACTTAGTTCACGCAAGGATATTCATGTTCTATAATAAATTTGGCTGTAAAAATGACAAGGCACGGGGTTAATATGAAAGAAATTGATAGTGAAAACTGAGAAAGTGTATCTTGAGTACCCCTACCTATGTACAAGATACGGTGGTGTTTATTTTACATGGTGCATGTCACTTTATGACATGGGTTATTGGTGAGCTCATTCTATTACATACTATTATACTATATTACTCTTGGTATGGTTTTCCGATAGGGTACATGGACGCTTTTTCACTAGCAGTTTCCAAACAACAATAACTATTGATTGATATGCGAGAATAGGCTATGATATGAGACACAGTCATTTTCGCATCTTAGGACCAATTGACATTCGTAGTAGGCGTAAAATGGGGTACGTTCTACTGCATATGGCAGTTGGGTAGTCTCATTAATTAGTAACCCACAGGGACATCTTCATAATTAACTTTATAGTTGTGTGTTGTTTATCTATACTTATTATACTTGACTTACATAATGTAATGACTATTCTTATACTTCAGTGAATGCCTACTTATCATCATGACTTGAATGTTGAATTATTAGTTTCAATAATAAAATCATGCTACAAATATATGGCTGTGTAACGAGCACAAGTATCATTAATTGCATATTGCAAGTCCTTTCCTTATTCATGCATACATTCGTGCATTGCACACACTTGCATACTTCTTTTCGTTTGTTTGTACTTGTTGGGAGTTTTCTGACTCCCCGGGGTTTGCTTGCCCTAGATAAGGAGAATACATGGAGATATCGACTATAAATAAGGAGTACTACGAGGAACAAGTTGGAGCTCAGTAAAAAACTTGGAGATTCTTTTAATTATTTACTTCTTTCTTAGATGTATGTATAAGAGAGTTTGAACTCATTTCTCAATATATGCATTTGTACTAGTTATTTAGTTTTGTTTCATGTATGTGTTCTCCATTTGGACTTGAAATATATATATGTATCAGATAAAAAATGACATAATTTATAGGTTAGAGGCTTAACATGCTCTTTTAAGTGTGTCATCGGCCCAAATTACGTACTTATCTCTCTTTAGTGGGAAGCGAGGCGTGACAGTGTTTGTTTGATATCAAAGCAAGGTTTAGATGTCAGCCACTAATTATAATATAACAAATATAATAAACTAGGTTCTTAGTTGTTGCGTACTGATTCATACATACATACAAACCCACATTTCATTGCTTAGGATTCCCTTCTCTGGTTTCTATGTACTTTTTTCTCTCTATTTTCTATTTTCATCGGGATATTTTCTTGTTGTTTTTCAAACACCAACATCAATTCCCGTGCTAAACTCTTAGAGGCTCTTGTGTTCTTTAGAATATCATTGAGACCTAAACTGCTATCTTAAATAGAATTACTATTATAAATTATTTGATAACTATTCCTTTTTGGTAATGTTTGTCTTTGTATAGTATTAGAATAATACTTATACTTCCTATTACTTTGATATTTAAATAATTATTTAATTTTTAAAAGATTTTAGTTGGTATTAGTTAGCTAACTCATAAAACTATCTAATCGGTTATTAATTGAATATATTGACCTAACTTCAGAAGTGACTTGCTTCTTTTTTCTCATTTTAATTACTTCTATATACTATAATTGTGTTAGTTTATATATACTGTTTGTATTTAATCATTTCTAGATAATTAATTATATTAGCTGATTATAGCTTGCATTTTTAGAATGAGTAATACAGTTTTATACTGATTGCTATTATTACTCGTAGTATATGTAAACTTGTTAATTCTCTGTACTTATCTTTTATTTAGTGTCTTGTATGACTAGTACCGTGTGTTTTTTTCTTAAATAATTTTCTTATATATATATTAATATTACATTTATATAAATACTCTAATGTGTGTCTTTCTAGTTAATCCATTGTTATTTTTTATAGTAACTTTCATTACTTATTTACTTTTCTGCTCGTATAATTTGACGTCAATTTATAATAGGTTAGTAAATTATAAGATTGTTTCAACTTCAATTTAGCTTTTCTTTTTAATAATAATTTTTTTGTATACCAGTACATTCTTACTCTTGTTGATTTCTTATGAAAGGATTCATTATTCTTACTCCTATTACTTAGTACTTAATTTACTACTTTTCTTCATCAATATTTTTTTCATGACTTATACTTTGTTTCTTAAATTATTAACCATTAGTTGTTTACTCTGTTCCAATTATCTTTTCTATAATTTGACTTTGACCCTACTCTTATTTTATCCTTATTAAAAATTTTTTTATTACACTCTTTTATAATTAGTCACTTATTTTTTTATCTTTTATTCTTTTCAATACTAATTCAGCACTTATTGTGTTGCGCCTACGACAACAACCCAATAGAGGAATCCCTGAATCTCCCAAGCACGAAGAACAATCTTCCAAACAGCACAAATACCAAAATCCAGAGAAAGCATACAAAACAACAATTTAACGAGGTTCGGCCTTGATGCCTACGTCCTCGGGGCAATGAAAAGGGGGGAGGGTTTATTAATTTCAACAAATCAATTACAACTTATAGCAACGGGGATCAGGAAAGCTCTACCTCTGCTCTGCTCTCCTCCACAATTGCTCTCAAACCCTCATACAAGATCTCTCTTAAAGATACAAACCCTAGAAATTACAACAGCCCCTTTTATAGGGTTCAAAATAACCCTATCCGAAAACAGCAGACCCGACTGTCGGTCGACCGCCCGGTCGACCGACCCCATGCTCCGGTCGACCGGGCAGTCGACTGGGCGCCCACAGAGAGTTAGGTCACTTTAGTCGGTCGACCGCTCGGTCGACCGCTCTCTTCCTGTGGTCGACCAGCCCGGTCGACCGCCACCCCTCTGTGCATGTTGTGCACGTTTGTGCACCACGGTCGACCGGGCCGGTCGACAGTGCGCCTGCTCCTGCCGACGGTCGATCGCCCGGTCGACCGTGCTCCTGCTGGTAGCACTGCCGCTGCTGTTTTGCTGCTGCTGAATTTTCGAGTCTTCTTCGTCGACTTCCTCGACGACTTCCTCCCCCAACAATTCTCCACCTCGGCGAAGATTCTTCCAAATCTGAGCCAATCTCCAACGTACCCCAGTCTATTACCTGGAGAAATCGACACACGATCTCGGCGAAATCGACACATGATCTCGGCTTGCTCGCACCGGACGAAATCGACACACGATCATGGCGAAATTGACGCACGATCTCAGCTTGGAATCTTTAGCTCAGCTGTCCCTGGAAAACATCGCACATGCCTTCCCTGCACTTCACCTTAGGAGAACTTCCATACATGCCGATCACCAAACCATGGCTTCTACTCCGCAACTTCACGACCTCATGAAGACTACCTCACGAGCCAACACTGACTCTCCAACTGACTAGCTCTATCTAATCTACCTGTCTTCCACTGACGGTCCACCAAGTCTATGTAGAGCATACCAAATATCATCGGCTTCAACTGGATGCACACCCCTCCTTATGCAAGCTCAACATCTTCTCACCGAAAGATCAACCTGTTCATCGAGATCACAACACATCACCACTACGTGAGATCCAACTGGCCACAACGCTTCACCTCTACGTGAAACCCCTCCACCTCTACATGAAGTTCCATCAGCCACAACTCTTCACCTCTACGTGAAGTTCGAAACAGCTTCTCGAGAACCCAAAATAGCTTCATAAAAGTTGCATCACCAAATGGCTGCGCCTATACGGCTGCCTACATACCTTTGCCCAAAAGGATCAAGCCAACCGTAGTTCATTGAAAATGAGCTTCATCAAGCTCGAACACTGGTACCTGTATTTGCAGCAGCGGACCTGTCAGACTGAGTCATATGAACCTCCTCACGACCATCATAGAGAACAACGGCTTTCAACTTCAGCTTGTCGCGATCACAAGCTTGAGATTCATGCTTCTTTACCCACAAGCGTGGTTTTACCTTGGTTCCAATAGCTGCAAACAACTCGACATCCTCAGCAATGTCTTCAACCTGTTCAGCATCATCCTTAGCTTCATGATCTCCACCCGGTGTCACATCCGGTGAAGTCTCCTTCAATGACGAACCAACTGGAGATGATGGAGTAGCATCAACCTCTACCCGCGGCGATCCAACCTTGATCTTCGCCCTCTCCACCTGCTGAGAGACGGTGGACTTTAACGCTGAAGTCTCTCCAAAAGTGACATTCCTGCTCACACAATCTTCTTGTCTTCGGGGTCCACAACTTGTAGTTGTTCCTCTTGACGCCCAAATAGACAAACCTCTTTGCTCGCGAATTCACCTTGCCATTCTTGGCACTAAAGTAGGCTGGACTTTCAAACTCTCGCAGCACACCATGATCTTAAGCAGCTTTCCCAGACCAAATTTTCAATGGAGCTTTACCTCCTATCGCAGTCGTTCTGTTCATGAGATGGCTAGCATACTCAGTCGCCTCAACCCAAAATGACCTGTCTAATCCTGCATTAGACAACAACCGCCGAACCTTCTCCAATAAGGAACGGACTACATCTTTAGCCAACCCATCTGTACCTGTTGTGAAGTGAGTACAATACCTGTGTTCTGACCAAATCGTAGGAATTGGTTCATGTCTTTTCCAACATTACCAATATGAAGCTCCTTCACCTTCCACCTATCTGCTTTTCCATTCTTCCTCTCCACTTCACCAACACATCTAGGGCTTCACCCCTTTGTCTCATGGGATATATCCAAACCTGCCTAGATGAACCATCAACAAAAGAGACAAAGTACCTGTGACCTCCAAGCGATGCCGTCTTAGCAGGTCCCCATAGCTCATGTGAACACAAACAAGAAGACCTTCATTGTAATGTGTACTGGTGCTGAATCTCATCTTCTTCTTGTCCAGAACGCTGTGTCCACCTTCCAACTTGCAGGTAGCAGCACCTTCCAACGATTCCATCTTTGCAGGAGCTCGCAAAGACTTTTCTTCTTCCTGTCCGACCTTTCCCTGCCAGACCTCCGGGCCACCATCATCTGAGGAACTCAAAGTCTCCACCTGATCTGTAATCGTACTACCCTTCAAGTAGTAGAGATTGCCTCGGCGGACGCCCTTCATCACCACCATCGAGCCCTTGATCATCCTGAGATCGCCATCTCGAACAGATATCACCATGCCCGATGCTTCCAAAGTTCCCACGGAGATTAGATTTCTCTTCAACTGAGATACATACCTCACTCCCTTCAGCTCCCTTACTATCCCATCAAACATCCTGATTCGGATTGTACCTACACCCTCCATGCTACATGAGTGATCATCGCCCATAACGACCAAACACCCTCCAGCTTCTCAAAGTTAGAAAACCAACCCCGATTAGGGCATGCATGGTATGTTGTACCTGTATCCAAAATCCACTCATCTTTCCATGAGTTACCAATGATGGGAGAACTGACTGAAAACGAGAAACCTGACGAGTCCGAATCTGATCCATCTGTGAACTGCTCCTCTGAGTATTCGTCACTTTTGTAAGATTTGTTTCAGCCTTCGACTCCTTCTTCTTTCCCTTGAACTTTAGACAGTCCACTTTTCAGTGCCCTATCTCTCTATAGAAGGCACACTGATTCCTTTTGAGATCCCTGAAACCCAGCCTGGACTTTGATCTTCTCTTTCTTCCTTGCCCTTCCTCGATGAACCCCTGCCTCTTACTTCCAGTGCCTCCGCTGATGAGCTTCACTGAGAAGGATGTCTCTCCTTCTTCCTCGTCTCATAACTTGTCAGTGCAGACGACACCTCATGGTAGTCCAACGTCTGCCTACCATTGATAAAGGTCAGTGTGAATGTCTCATACTCCTCCTCCAGGAGTGAGTTCAGAAAGATGATCGCCTTGTCCTCCTCTTCTACAATGACATCCACGTTCATCAAATCTGTAAGAAGCTTCGTGTATCAGTTGATGTGCTCATTCATTGTACTCCCCTTCTTCATCTGAAATCTATACAGCTTACTCTTAAGCTGCAACCTTGACTCAACACTCTTCGTTAGGTATTTCTTCTCAAGGGTTTCCCACAGATGCTTCGCCGACGTCTCATGTTGCGCAAGATATTTTATGTGTTGTGACAAACATGAACGAATCAACCCACACGCTGACCTGTTTATCTTTGCCCACTGTTCATCAGTGGTCGTGCTCCTCTTCTTCTCCAGTAGGAGAGTATCCTCGAGGTTCGATGCATTCAGGGCATCCATAACCTCACATCTCCACATCCCGAAATTATTTGTGGCATTAAACTTCACCACGTCAATCCTCGGATGAGGATTCATGGTCTTAACTGAAGTAATTTCTTCTGCCATCTAGATTACTTGATCCTCTATCTATGCGAAAAATCAATCAACTGAAAATAGATCACTACTTCGATAAAAATTGGATTTTTTTACCTTTTTTCCTGAAACCCTAGATTGAGTTTCTCACCGGATCTACTCCACCACAGATTCCACGAGCCGTCCTTGCGTCCTCCTGAGATCGACACACGATCCCACGAACACGAGTACCTCTGATCTGAGATTGACACACGATCTCCACCGAATCAGATCTCGAGCTCTCCGAATCTCCAGACAAATCCCAAGCGAAACCTGGGAAGCTCTGATACCACTTGTTGCGCCTACGACAACAACCCAACAGAGGAATCCTTGATTCTCCCAAGCATGAAGAACAATCTTCCAAACAACACAAATACCAAAATCCAGAGAAAGCACACAAAACAACAATTTAACGAGGTTCGGCCTTGATGCCTACGTCCTCGGGGCAATGAAAAGGGGGGAGGGTTTATTGATTTCAACAAATCAATTATAACTTACAGCAACGGGGATCAGGAAAGCTCTGCCTCTGCTCTGCTCTCCTCCACAATTTCTCTCAAACCCTCATACAAGATCTCTCTCAAAGATACAAACCCTAGAAATTACAACAGCCCCTTTTATAGGGTTCAAAATAACCCTATCTGAAAACAGAGAACCCGACTGTCGGTCGACCGCCCGGTCGATCGACCCCATGCTCTGGTCGACCGGGCAGTCGACCGGGCGCCCAACAGAGAGTTGGGTCACTTCAGTCGGTCGACCGCTCTCTTCCTGCGGTCGACCGGCCCGGTTGACCGCCACCCCTCTGTGCAAGTTTGTGCACCACGGTCGACCGGGCCGGTCGACCGTGCGCCTGCTCCT
Organism: Agave tequilana; assembly: GCA_038442645.1. Classification (NCBI taxonomy): domain Eukaryota; kingdom Viridiplantae; phylum Streptophyta; class Magnoliopsida; order Asparagales; family Asparagaceae; genus Agave; species Agave tequilana. Next base: position 238,766 of record JAVJIF010002484.1, on the reverse strand, counting down.
GCCACGGTCGACCGCCCGGTCGACCGTGCTCCTGCTGGTAGCACTGCTGCTACTGTTTTGCTGCTGCTGAATTTTCGAGTCTTCTTCGTTGACTTCCTCGATGACTTCCTCCCCCAACATATTGCTTATACTAAAATCTTATTTATATAATTCTTGATAAGATTTAGATAATTACACTAAGCTATTTTGTAAAATTAATTCTCTTGCATTCTTTTCTTATATTTATTTTGTTCATTATTTGTCGTTTATTCTTTTCTGCATACTTTCATATATTTTTACGATTTTCACCACAGTACATATCTTTTATTAGTACTGATTGTCTATTTGTACTCACCTCTTTTATGTCAAAATTATGTACATTAGTTCCTTTATTTACTTTAAGACATTTGATCTTATTCATTTATTATTTTAATCATTTTAGTTAGTTATACTCATTATTATTTTTACCTTTATTACTTATCACAAATTGTGAATTTTTATTATTATTGTACTGACTTTGTATGTTATATTAATAATGTATTTACTTTTATGTACACTTTTTAGTCATAATTTTTCATATTTTTCTTATTATAATTGTGCCTAAAATTTGTCATCTATTTAAGATTATTGGTGACTGTTATATTGTATTATTAATCTATTTACTATTTTTTATAAATAATTTTTGACAAGCTAGCTAATGATCATAAATTAGTTATGTTCATTGCTATGTTCTCTTATATTTTTATCTATTCATCATTATAATTGTTATTTACTCGACTTATTTGTTAGTAAATTAACTCAGTCCTTATTGAATACTTTATATGTTAGTCAACACTTCCTACAATTGTTTGATATTTCTTTGGTATTATATTATTAACTTCTTATTTCGTTATTAGTGAAGGTATTTCCTTTTTTTTCCCTTTACATCATTTCTTTTATATACATAACTGACTCATAGTTTGAGGTTGTTTATTATTTTAAATTATCTTTTATAGTTTCACAATATATATACACGTTTCTAGATAGGTTTTGATTTTTTTCAGCATATTTTTCTGAAATTTCAAATTTTATACTTTTGCATGAATAAGCTTTAAATTTGTATGAATTGGCTTTAAATTTACTAGCATATTTTCTGTATTCTCTTTTAAAATTTATTTTCTCTACTTATCTGTTTAAAACTAGTTTTATGAATGCTTGACCTTTTTATACTTTCAAAAACCTCATTTAGCTTCACAAAGTTTTTCCCAAATAGAGTGTCTGAGGTTTATTTTTAAATTCACTCTTACTTCAATTAAGTACTTCTTTCACATTTTATTTATTAGCAATACTTATAGTATTTAAAAGTATACCTTGTGATTCTCTAAATTTATTATTTATAAGTTTTCTATTCTTGAATAGTTTTCTCAAAATTTTCAAATTTAAAATTTTAAAGTTTAATGTTTAGAATAGTTAACCCATAAATTGATCGTGCTTCCCTTGAAAATTCATCTATTGAATCTTTTGTTGTTTCTGGTTCCAACTCTTCTTCTAGAGTGATATGAATTTTCACCTTTATTCCCACTATTCTTCTCGATTCTATTTTTTTGATTTGTCTCTAGAAACTAGTCTCTCTATTTTGAAGCTGGTAGTGAAATTAGAGTAGCGCAACGAAATCGTGGTGCCCATGAGAAGCGACGTGGAAGGGAGAAGATATCGTCAATGATAGACATCTGTTCTATCTTTTGATTTCTCAACTTTCTTGATATCTACTTCCTTAATCTTAATCTCTTTATCATTTTTCTCGCCTTATTGAAATTTCGAGGACGAAATTTTTATAAGGTGGGTAGAATGTAATAACTCTAATATACAATACATGATTTAATATGTATAGTAGTATTTTTATATGTATATATGATTTGTATTAAGAGTTATTATTATTTTAGTCGGTTTTCAAAACTAATAGTTATAAATTTCTATTATTATTACTGGTGATTATTAGTAGTAGATGTTGTTACTAGTTATGATTATTATTATTTATTATTATTGTTGTTATTACTACTACTACTATTGTTGTTGTTATTAATATTATTATCATTATCATTATTATTTACATGCAATCTTTATGTATTATTATTACTATTATTAATATTGCTACTAGTATTATTATTATTATTTTGTTGTTATTCCTCTTACAAATATTTCATATTCTTTCTTAGCCCATGAATCCTAGACCCAAATCCAAAACCCAATAAGAAACCAAATCAAAAATTGAATTCTTTTTAATTCCTTATCTCTTTAAATTCATGAATACATAGAAATAAAAGGTAATTATTTTTAAAATTTGTGTAAAATTCTTCCCTATCCTAAAACACATCCAAATCAAAATCAAATTGGTAGATAAACATTTAAATTTGTAGGCATATATAAATCCTAACTAAAAACAAATTTAAACTTAACCTAAGTACTAGAAAAACATGATAAAACTTATCTTATATGGCCATCTATTAATAAATCTGAAATTAATTCATAAAAAAAGCCAATCTACTCTAGGAGGAGGAGAAGGCCATTACCTATCAAACTTTGGAGTTTAATCATCACAAGGCAAGTACCTAGTTTCCTTTCCCTTTGTTGATTTTAATTTGATAGGAATTAAGCTTAGGACTTGCATAAAGTTCCCTTCATGATTTTGTCTCTTAATGTAACCTTCTGCTTTCTTATATGCGCCCGTATATACGATTTTGATAAAAGAAGTGATTTGCTTCCAACTTTCATAGACCAATTTCTATCTTGTGCATGTTCTCATACATGTTATATGCTGGTGTTTTATTAACATAGACATTCAAAAATTGTGAGATCAACTATCATAATTATCACTTTTTGTAATCGTCACAAAACTTTATTATCATAAAATTTGTACATATTTATGCAAACATATGGTACGTCAAGGGTATCTATTTGTCAAGTTTGATCAGTTAAATGAAGACGCAAGGACTTCATAAGGAGATTAGGACTTATTTATCAACATTTATGCTAAAAGAAATAAAAACATCTCCAAGTAAAAATATTATATGATATAAAGCAATTTTTAAAGAAATTTAATATTACAAGAAACCTGAACAAACTCAGAACCAAAAAACACAAGCATGTGATTAGACTACTACTCTAAATGTTATAACATGCAAGTTGAAACTTTCACATAAAACTCACATGTATTAAATTATGGAAAGCCTAACAAATTTTAATCTCCATCTTTCCTACTCCTAATTTGGTTGTATCATGTAGTCTAACTTTTCTTTATTAATCATTTGGTATTAGTGGATAAAAGTTTCCTGCAGTTAAGCTTCAAAAAAAAAATTATTTTGGGGTGTTTGTCATTTTGATAATTCTATTTAGTCCTGAATAAATTTCTATATAGTCCCTGACTATTCTGAAAATTCTGTTTAGTCCTGAATAAATTACTGTTTAGTTCCTGTAATTTCTGAAAATTATTTTCAGACCTAAAATAACTACTATTTAGTCTCTGTAATTTTTGAAAACTGTTTTCAGTCCTGAAGTAATACTGATTTCTCCTGTAACTTCTGAAAATCATTCCAGCACTAAAATATCACTGTTTAACTCCCACAAGTTTTCTAAAAAAAATCAATTCGATCTAGTATGCTAAAATAGTTTAGCTTCCATAAAATAGTTTAAGAATTTATGATAATTTATGTTTGCTCCATGTTAAATCCTTTAATGAAACTTTAACGGATTTTAATGAATTTTAACTTAAAATCAAAATCTTAACCCTAAAAGATGTCATATTTCTAAGTTTAAATTCAAAATTTGGTTATGAATGAATTGAGACATGTTATTATTTGATACAGGTTTTTATGCATGCTATTGATAATGCCTCGAGTTAATTACTCATATGAACCGTGCTTGAACAAATTGCCACATGATGACAAATAACCGACATGATTGATCTTGTTCACGTAGAAAGACACTACAATACATGAATTACAATATGAACATCTTGGACATGAACACATGAATATGGATATGAACATGAACACAATAGTTTAAATGACATGTATAAACGCTTGCATGAAGCATATACTTGAAATTACTTGGGAAGTGATACATGGTGATTATATAGGCTTGGCAAGGACATGTTGACATGATTATTCTTGGCATTTGATTCACGCAAGAATATTCATGTTCTATAATAAATTTGGTTGTAAAAATGATAAGACACGGGGTTAATATTGGGTAAATTGATAGTGAAAACTGAGAAAGTGTACCTTAAGTATCCCTAATTATGTACAAGGTATGTTGGTGTTTATTTTACATGGTGCATATCACTTTGTGACATGAGTTATTAATGAGCTCATTCTAGTACATACTATTATACTATATTATTTGTGGCATGGTTTTACGCTGGGGTATATGAACGCTTTTCCACTAGCAGTTTTCAGACAACGACAACTATTGATGGATATATGATTTGTCACATACATTGCATTCATGTTGTCACTTTACCACACTTGTTTGCTAATAAATAATATTAATAAGTGTCTTTTTTCTTTGCTAAATGTAGGCCCAAATGCTCAAAGGGATAAAAGGAGAACAAGCCCAAAAGCCCACTTTATTCTGAATTAATTCAGAATAAATTCGAAGTGAAGAGGTCTAGGCTATATCTTGGCATATCAAGGGGTTGAGAAAAACTCTCCTTGAATCAAGGAATCGAAGCCAGAAAATCAAAAGCCGATTCAGTCAGTGGTTGAAGCAGCAACAAGAAAACCAGTAGGAGATGCGAGCCCCACTTCAAACAAGGGGCCTCCTCGCCTTTGGTGTGGCCACGTGGCCACAGCAGGGCCGCGGAAACGCGGCCCAAGCCGCGTTTTCGCAGCCAACTGATTTCAGTTGGGGGAGCGTTTGCTCTCCCAACGTTCCCGGGATCCTGATTTGTGGGTTTTTGGCTATAAATACCTCTTTCAGCAGAGAAAAAGGCAGCGAAGACTAGGATTAAATTTTGCTTTTATTTTTCTTAGGATCTAGGTTCTTTGTTAGTTAGAACTCAAGTTGTAATTTCATTGTTTACTTTGTAGTTCAGTCTAAAAACTTGTGACAGAGAGGACAGAGAGCTTGTAATCGAAGATTGAAGTGACAGCAATACAAGAAGCAAGCTTCCTTTTCTTCCACTCGTGTTTCGGTATGTTGTGCATATTTATGTTTGCTTTATTGTTTTCCATGGATAACTAAAAGGTTTTCTGGGCTAGCTATCGACTCTCTTTTGTTTTCTTCTCTTCTTTTTTTAAAAGAAAAAGTCCCGATGACTCATATGCATGCATCCCTTAAAAGCCTTTCTTTTTGAAAGTGTTCTTAAAGGCACATGAGGATGGGTATGGATAATTGAATTCACCATTCTTTCTTGAACTTCTTGTGAATCGTTCTTAATTCATTCTTGCTTCTTCGCGCTTTATGTTTTGATATCCGATTCCAACTCTTTCTTGAAGAAAAAGGACTCAAACCTTCTGCATCTTATGCACTTTACTTAAAGCTTTCTAAAAAAAAAAAGCAACTTTAAGTTTTGCAAATGATAACTCGAGGGACTTAATACTTTAAGAGAAGAATGAACAATTGAGTAGGAAGATAGTAAGCCCAGATTTGATTTCTTATTATAAAACAACATCACTACTCTTAAAGCTTTTTAAAAAATCACCTCCTCCAAATCCTTTTCTGAAAGTTGAAATTTCTCTTTTTCATCTCTTTTCCTTACATTCTCTTTTTCGTAAAAAACGAACACAAATTCCTTGTTTTTTAAACGACTCATCGAAAAGCTTCCATCGCATCCCTCTTTGTGGACACGACCCGTTAGCCACAAGCTACACGGTACATTCTTAAACTTATTGGTTGTTTCTTTATTTTAGCAATCAAATTTTGGCGCCGTTGCCGGGGAGGGAACGGTGTAGTTGTTTTAACAACTTTTGTGTGTTTGTTTCAGGGACTCAAAGATCAAGATCTAGCATTCAAGCTTTGCCAAGAAGACTTGAAAATTCTGTGCCCCTACTCTCGAAAGTAGGAAACAGAATTTCAAGAAATTGCTTTGCAAATCTGAATTTTTTGGGACTACTAAAAACTTTGTTTTGCAGGACATATTGCTCGCAAAAACTTTAGTTTTTATATGTCATATTTGTGCTAGTGTTTCTATCCAACATCCCTGTTTTTAAAGTCAACAGTAAAATATTCGTTGAAAGTTAAAAATTGATTAGACATTTGCATTCTAGACACAAGTCTTTTCAATTCTTTTACTTTATTGTTGAAGAGAGCTGGAGACAAGGTATGTATGCATAGCATATAGCATAGGCAACATTCTTGGGTGATATTTGCTTTTGAATGTTACTTTCTATATCTTGCACACTTTGCACGAATCAATTCTAAGGGCAAAACCCAAATCAAGATAAGGTGGGGAAGTCATTACCCTTCCTTAGCCCACAAACCATCTCCAAGCACGCACAACCTAAGCCTAATTAAAATTTGATAGACGTTGGCCTTAGGGACATCTCGAACTCAATAGGAGATTATCTTAAAGAGGAAAAGTGTTGGAAATTGACTCCTGTAAAATCAGTGTCAAGGAAAGGGATTGAGGGCCGAAAGCCCGAAGATTGGTGGTTACTTAATTAAGGAACGTCTTTTGACGGAAAATCTCCCACCAATCTTGCCCTGACCTGGCTGATTAGCTTGTGGACAATCAACCAGTTAGGAGTTGTCTAGGTCAAGGATACCTTAGACTAGGCTTGGTTGATTTTTATTGTTGACTGCTGTTTGAACTTGTTGTGATTGTGATTGTGTTTGTGTATGCAAGTGTGGTCGAGAGACCCCAATTCATCTAGGTTGACTAGGAACACATCACCACCTAAGTTTGAACCAAGACCAGATCCGGTAATGGCTCAATTCACATCACTGCAGGATAGGTTCTACCCCATTAGGACCTCACTTCCATCGTGCATTTTACTTCCATCGGTTGGTGAATACAATTTCGAGCTCAAGCCTCAATTCATCAACACACTCCCCAAATTTCATGGTCTAGAGTCCGAAGATGCCTACTTCTTCATAAGAGAATTTGAGGAAGTATGTCTTATGATGAAAATCCCACACCTTGTAGACGATGCTATTAGGTTGAGATTTATCCCGTTTGCACTTAAGGACCTAGCGAAAAAATGGCTCTATAGCTTAGCAGCCGGTTCCATCACATCTTGGGATGGTTTCATCAAGGTCTTCTTGAAGAAATTCTATCATATCCATAAAACCGCTCTCATTAGGAAGACGATCATGCAATTTAAGCAAGAACCTAGTGAACCGTTCTGGAGGTACTTTGAACGCTTTAAGGACCTCCTTGTCCAATGTCCACATCATGGAATAGAGAAATGGCGACAATGCCAAATTCTCTATGACAGTTTAGACTACTCCACCAAAACCCTCTTAGAAAGTATGTTCCAAGGGGGTTTCTTGCAGAAAGATGAAGATGAGGGATGGGATCTGTATGAAAATTTAGCTAAGAAAACCATCCAATGGGAATCTGCGAGTGAGACGCATAAGAATCCTAACTCCATCTCTTCAAAAGGAGGTCTCCACTCCATAGAATCGTCCATCGCTAATAAGGCTAAGTTAGCTAATTTAGCTAGAAGATTGGAAGCTCTAGAGACGAAAGAACCAAGTCCAGTCAATCAAGTCAGCCCGAACCAATTTTCACCCCCGGGCTGAACTTATTGTCAAGCCATGAACCATGTATTCGAGGAATGCCCAGTGTTTCAGGCTTAGCAATCCTATCACGAACCAATGAATGCGGCTTTTTCAAGGCCGAATAACAATCCTTACGCACTAACGTATAATCCCGGCTGGAGAAATCACCCTAATTTCTCATGGAGCCAGAACAACAATGACCATTCACGATTCAATCATGCTAACCACTTCCATCATGGTAACAATTCTTCCAATCATCAACCCAACTTCTCCAATTTCCATAATAATTCTCCCAACCATCCACCTAGCTTTCCAAATTATCAACAGAACTTTCCTAACCAAGCTTCACAATCCTCCTTCCAGAATCCTCAATTGGAAAGAAGAATGACTGACTTTGAGAGAAACATGGAGAGATATATGAAAAACCAAGACTCTCTCATGCAAACCATTCAAAGGCTAGAAGTTCAAATGAGTCAACTGGCCAACCCACAAAATGAGAGATAAAAGGGTACCCTACCTAGTCAGCCAATCACCAATCCGAGGAATTCCCAACAAGCTCATCTAGCTGAGGATCCTTCATTCAATCAATGTAATGCTGTGCATATATTGAGGTCAGGAAAGAAATTTGATAACCAAGTGTCAACACCCACCAATCCTATTCAGCACAACCACAATCAAGCTTCCACCTCATCCCATCCAAATTCTTCCAATTCGGACGAGTCTGAAAAAGACAAGTCAGCCAGCCATGTGCACCAGCCTATAGTACCATTTCCGAATAGGCTGAAAAACAACAAGCAAAACCCGCACATGGACAAGATAATCGAGATGTTTAACCAAGTGAAAATAAATGTGCCACTCCTTGATGCCATCCAACAAGTTCCTTCCTATGCTAAGTTTCTTAAGGACATGTGCACCAAGAAGAGAAAGACTAATGTTCCTAAGAAAGTCTTCCTAGCCACTAATATTAGTGAGCTATTTTCGGGTCCTATCCCTATCAAGTACAAAGATCCAGGTAGCCCTACCATTGCCTGCACAATAGGACAAGCCGAGATTAGTCGGGCACTTCTTGACTTGGGAGCAAGTATCAACTTGCTTCCATTCTCTGTTTATCAACAACTCGGGTTGGGTGACCTTAGTCCAACTCGAGTCACCATCCAACTGGCTGACCGTTCTCTTAAAGTTCCAAAAGGGGAAATTAACGATGTCCTGATTCGGGTAGGAGAGTTCATATACCCTGTCGATTTCATAGTTTTGGAGACACAACCTGTGTCCAACTCCAATCGTAGGGCTCAAACTCCAGTCATCCTAGGTCGACCATTCCTTACCACTGCTAATGCCATAATCAATTGTAGGAATGGGTCTATGAGGTTAACCTTTGGAGATATGACTAGAGAAGTCAATGTCTTCCATCTAGGAAAACAACCCCGTGACATCGAGGACCAAACCTTTGAAGTAAACCAAATTGAGAACTTGACAAGTGAACACGGGGAAGAATTGGATTCAGAAATGGAGATTGACTTCGAGTTAGAGTCTGATGACTTTAATCTCGATCAGGTGGTAGATTCTGCCGTGAATTGGGCTTCAAACCCAATTTCATCTACAATGGAGCCAACAGATTTGACTAGTCCTTCTAGTGAGCCTGCCTCTTCCTTAGAATTGAAAGTCCTTCCTGCGCATCTCAAGTACGCCTATCTAGGCGAACAAGAGACCTTTTCCGTCATCATTGCCTCTCATTTAAATGACGGGGAAGAAAAAGATTTGAAAGATATTCTAAGGAAACATAAGGAAGCCATTGGGTGGACTATGACTGATATTAAGGGATTAAGTCTAACCATCGTTCAACACCACATCCATCTCAATGAAGACGCCACACCCAAGAGAGACCCGCAGCATAGGTTAAACCCTATTATGCAAGAGGTTGTTCATGCTGAAATCATAAAACACTTAGACAATGGGATAATTTATCCCATTTTGGATAGCCAATGGGTCAGTCCTGTCCACGCGGTCCCAAAGAAATCTGGTTTCACCGTAGTGGAAAACGAGAACAAAGAGTTGGTTCAAACTCGACTTCCCACGAAGATTCGAGTTTGCATTGACTATAGGAAACTGAATGCTGCAACTCGTAAGGACCATTTTCCACTTCCCTTCATTGATCAGATGCTTGAACGTTTAGCGGGTCACGAGTACTACTGCTTCTTGGACGGTTACTCGGGCTATAACTAGATCCCTATCGCTCCTGAGGACCAAGAAAAGACCACGTTTACCTGTCCATTTGGGACATTTGCTTATCGTCGAATGCCATTCGGCTTATGCAATGCCCCAGCAACGTTTCAACGTTGCATGTTCAGTCTTTTCTCTGACATGGTAGAGCGCTTCTTAGAAATCTTCATGGATGATTTCTCCATCTATGGAGATTCATTCACTCAATGTCTCCACCATCTTGAACTCGTCCTCCAACGTTGTGCTGAAAAACATTTGACACTAAACTGGGAGAAATGCCACTTCATGGTGAAACATGGAATTGTCTTGGGTCATGAAATATCCAAGAAAGGAATAGAAGTGGATAGAGCCAAAATCGAGGTTATTGCTAAGCTTCCCATGCCCAAATGCGTTAAGGACATTAGATCCTTCTTAGGACACGCTGGATTCTACCAAAGATTTATCAAGGATTTTAGCAAAATTGCTAGGCCCTTGACTAATCTGTTAGCTAAGGATGTGTCCTTCACTTTCGATGCTGACTGCATCACTTCTTGGGAGAAGTTTAAGAGAGAGCTGATTTCTGCACCAATCATATCTGCACCGGATTGGTCTAAGCCGTTTGAGATTATGTGCGATGCTTTTGATTTTACCATAGGCGTTGTCCTAGGACAACGTATTGATAACAAGCAGCATGTGATCTACTACTCTAGTAGGACTCTCAATGACGCTCAACTGCACTACACTACGACCGAGAAGGAATTCTTGGCAGTAGTGTTTGCCTTAGAGAAGTTTCGTCCCTACCTACTAGGGTCCAAAACTACCATCTTCACCGATCATTCTGCACTTAGGTATCTCATGATGAAGAAGGATGCCAAGGCCCGACTCATTCGTTGGATCCTCCTTCTTCAAGAATTTGATCTCGAAATTCGAGACAAGAAAGGTGTAGAAAATGTCGTTGCTGACCATCTCTCACGGATTCCCAATTCTCCATGCAACGAATTACCCATCAATGAGGATTTTCCTAATGAACATCTCTTAGCTATCTCTAGGGAACCTTGGTTTGCTGATATAGTAAATTACTTAGTCACAAACCAAACTCCATCTCATTGGTCCAAAAATGATGTTTACCGGTTCTTATCCCAAGTCCGGTATTTCTTTTGGGAGGAACCGTATCTTTTCAAGTACTGTTCCGACCAAATTATTAGGAGATGCATTCCCGATGAGGAGGTTAGGAGTGTTCTGTCCTTTTGTCACGAACTTGCATGCGGTGGACACTTTGGTCCCCGCAAGACTGCTGAAAAGGTGCTACAAAGCGGGTTTTATTGGCCCACTCTGTTCAAGGATGCCTATGAATATTGCAAGACGTGCCCTAGATGCCAAATGGTAGGTAGGATCTCACATCGAAATATGATGCCCCTCAACCCAATTCTAGAAATAGAACTCTTTGATGTTTGGGGCATCAACTTTATGGGTCCATTTCCTAACTCATTTGGGAACCAATACATATTGGTTGCTGTGGACTACGTGTCCAAGTGGGTAGAAGCCATTCCTTGTAAAACTAATGATAACAAAGTTGTCATAAAGTTTTTGAGAGAGAACATTTTTTCCCGCTTCGGAACCCCTCGTGCTATCATTAGTGATAATGGCACCCACTTTTGCAATAGATCTTTTGAAGCCCTTATGCGAAAGTATGCCATAACTCACAAGTTGTCCACACCATATCATCCTCAAACCAGTGGGCAAGTTGAGGTTTCAAATAGACAAGTCAAACTTATATTGGAGAAAACTGTGAACCAAAACCGGAAAGATTGGTCCTTAAAACTTGTGGATGCTCTATGGGCCTACAGGACCGCTTTCAAGACGATTTTAGAAATGTCTCCCTATAGGTTAGTCTATGGCAAACCTTGTCACTTGCCCGTTGAGTTAGAGCACCGAGCCTTATGGGCAATCAAGCAGTTGAATTTCGATTTGACTAAGGCCGGTGACCTTCGGAAATTATAAATTTCCGAATTGGAGGAATTGAGAAATAAGGCCTATGAAAATGCTAGGATCACTAAAGATAGAGTGAAGATTTTTCATGACAAGCACATCATAAGAAAAACCTTTGTCCCTGGTCAAAAAGTCTTACTCTACAATTCTAGGCTTCATCTTTTCCCAGGAAAATTGAAATCACGATGGACTGGGCCATTTGTTATAAAAACAGTGTTTCCACATGGTGCAGTTGAGATCAGTGACCCCAAGAATGAAAATGACTTTAAGGTAAATGGTCAACGCCTTAAACCTTTCTTAGAATCGGTGCCGGTAGATGAAACGGTAATGGGTCTTTTTGACCCAGTGTATCGGTAACTTTCCTCCTTTCCATTTTATTTCATGCACTTATACATTTCTTTTATACATTGGGGACAATGCATGAGATAAGTATGGGGGAGGGTTCTAACATGGCTAAAAAAAAAAAAAAAAAAATATATAAAAAATAATAATAATAATAAAAATAAAAAATAAAAGGTAGACAATATTTTGATATATTTTTTGTAAGAATTTAAGTCAATCTTAAAGAATAGGAGAATCATAATTAGGATTTCTTGCACTTGGTCGAAATAAAATAACTTGTTTGATTTTTAGGGTCTGGAAGAAATTGGGAAAGTAATTTAGTCTTGATATTTAACTTAATGACATATGCACACAAAATACACTTACACACTTAGGGTTTGAAAACAGAGACTCTTATGCCTTATATAAAAAAAAGGTCTAATTATTGAGTAGCTAGGTGCTTTGGCCTAAGCAAGCCTTAGTACTTATCCAAAAGATAATTAGACAAGTTTGAAAAAAAAAAGAAAAGAAAAGGGTATTCTCTGATTAAGCTGGGTATTTATGCCTCATGAAGCCTAAATATTCACGCCTAAAAGGGGTACCTCGTATAAATAATGTGTATCCTCTGATTAAGCTGGGTATTTATGCCTCATGAAGCATAAGTATTCACGCCTAAAAGGTTTACATAGTATAAATAAAAACCTTGATTTCGTGGCCTTATCTGCTCGGGTGTTTAGGTCCTTAGGGGTGTTTTTCTCACCTAGTGCCCTAAAATCGTCCAGTTTGGGTGTCACCGACTGAAAGCTCGTTACATGGGCAGATTAGAAAGCCTAATGAAATTGAGGAATAAAAGTTCACAAAAAAATAAATAAATATGAGGCATAGGAGTTAATGTTGAAGAACCCTTAGTAAACTTCACAGTCACGATGGTGCATACGAATCAGGGTAAATTAATAGACTAGATGAGAAGTACAAATTGACTCCTTACTTTAATTGCTGACATGTTTTTGAATGGAGACTAAGTTTAGGAATGAAAAGTTTGATACTCCTATAACTTATAGATTACTTAAGATCTCACAAATATACTTCAAATATTTTCTCCTTCAAAATATAAAAAAAATGTTTTTTCGAAAATACTAACATTTTCTCTTCCTTTTTGGATTTTGTGGGTGTAATCCGCTGAAAACCCTCACGAGACAAAACTCGTCCTCTAGGGGTGACCTAGAGGTTTAACGGCGTGTTGCACATGCTCAGTGCAATCGAGTGACCTGCGAAAGTGGTCTAATAATTGATTCTAGTTAGTATGATGTTTTGCTCGAGGGCGAGCAAAAGATAAGTGTGGGGGTGTGATTTATCACATACATTGCATTCATGTTGTCACTTTACCACACTTGTTTGCTAATAAATGATATTAATAAGTGTCTTTTTTCTTTGCTAAATGTAGGCCCAAATGCTCAAAGGGATAAAAGGAGAACAAGCCCAAAAGCCCACTTTATTCTGAATTAATTCAGAATAAATTCGAAGTGAAGAGGTCTAGGCTATATCTTGGCATATCAAGGGGTTGAGAAAAACTCTCCTTGAATCGAGGAATCGAAGCCAGAAAATCAAAAGCCGATTCAGTCAGTGGTTGAAGCAGCAACAAGAAAACCAGCAGGAGATGCGAGCCCCACTTCAAACAAGGGGCCTCCTCCCCTTTGGTGTGGCCACGTGGCCACAGCAGGGCCGCGGAAACGCGGCCCAAGCCGCGTTTCCGCGGCCAACTGAATTCAGTTGGGGGAGCGTTTGCTCCCCCAACGTTCCCGGGATCCTGATTCGTGGGTTTTTGGCTATAAATACCTCTTTCAGCAGAGAAAAAGGCAGCGAAGACTAGGATTAAATTTTGCTTTTATTTTTCTTAGGATCTAGGTTCTTTGTTAGCTAGAACTCAAGTTGTAATTTCATTGTTTACTTTGTAGTTCAGTCTAAAAACTTGTGAGAGAGAGGACAGAGAGCTTGTAATCGAAGATTGAAGTGACATCAATACAAGAAGCAAGCCTCCTTTTCTTCCACTCGTGTTTCGGTATGTTGTGCACATTTATGTTTGCTTTATTATTTTCCATGGATAACTAAAAGGTTTTCTGGGCTAGCTATCGACTCTCTTTTGTTTTCTTCTCTTCTGTTTTTAAAAGAAAAAGTCCCGATGACTCATATGCATGCCTCCCTTAAAAGCCTTTCTTTTTGAAAGTGTTCTTGAAGGCACATGAGGATGGGTATGGATAATTGAATTCACCATTCTTTCTTGAACTTCTTGTGAATCGTTTTTAATTCATTCTTGCTTCTTCACGCTTTATGTTTTAATATCCGATTCCAACTCTTTCTTGAAGAAAAAGGACTCAAACCTTCTGCATCTTATGTGCTTTACTTAAAGCTTTCTAAAAAAAAAAGCAACTTTAAGTTTTTCAAATGATAACTCGAGGGACTTAATACTTTAAGAGAAGAATGAACAATTGAGTAGGAAGATAGTAAGCCCAGATTTGATTTCTTATTATAAAACAACATCACTACTCTTAAAACTTTTTAAAAAATCACCTCCTCCAAATCCTTTTCTGAAAGTTGAAATTTCTCTTTTTCATCTCTTTTCCTTACATTCTCCTTTTCCTAAAAAACGAACACAAATTCCTTGTTTTTAAAACGACTTATCGAAAAGCTTCCATCGCATCCCTCCTTGTGGATACGACCCGTTAGCCACAAGCTACACGGTACATTCTTAAACTTATTGGTTGTTTCTTTATTTTAGCAACCAATATACGAGAATACGTTGTGGTATAGGACACAGTAGTTTACGCGTCTTAGGACCCAATTGATATGCGTAGTAAGTGTAGGATGGGGTACGTTCTACTGCACATGAAAGTTAGAGTAGTCTCATTAATTAGTAACCCATAGGGACATCTTCATAATTAACTTTATAGCTGTGTGTCGTTTAGTTATACTTATTATACTTGACTTACTCCATGTGATGGCTATTCTTATGCTTCAGTGAATGTCTACTTATCATCATGACTTGAATGTTGAATGACTATTTTCAATAATAAATTCATGCTATAAATACCCAGCTGTGTAACGAACATTAGTATAATTGCATATTGCAAGTACTTTCCTTGTTCATGCATATCTTCGTGTTCTGCACACATTTGCATACTTTCTATCCTTTGTTTGTACTTGTCGGGAGTTTTCTGACTCCCCGGGATTTGCTTGCCCTTGATAGCGGAGAATACATGCAGATATCGACTGAGGACAAGGAGTCCTATGAGGAGCAGCTGGAGCTCAATAGAAGACTTGAAGATTTCTTTAGTTATTTACTTCTTTCATAGATATATGTATAAGAGAGTTTGGACTCATTTCTCAGTATATGCATTTGTATCACTTATTTATTTTTGTTTCATGCATGTGAACTCAATTTGGACTTGAAATATATATGCAGCAGATAGACAAAATAACATAATTTACAGGTTAGAGGCTTAAAATGCTCTTTTGAGTGTGTCGCCAGCTCAAGTCACGTGCTTATCTCGCTTTAGTAGGAAGCAAGACGTAACAGGCTGAGACTTTTGACATCATACAGGATTCAGTTCAGTTTCACTGCCACAGTAAAATTGCTATTCATCTTACTAAGGAGCACATGTATCATAAGCCGAAGAAGCACATTGATGTGAAGATCACAAAATACATCAATGGGTCATAAATGAAAAGGTGATCAATTTGGGAAAGATCAGTAATAAAAAGAATCTAGCGGAGATGGTGACAAACACCGTCCCAGTGGAGAAGTTCAAAGAATATCAGAACTTCATCCAAATTCTTTAAAAGTAAAATTGAGAATGTGTTCTTGAGAGCGAGAGCCAAGTGAAGTCACAAAAGAGGGAGAAAGCTCGGTGAATGATGCAAAGGCCAATTTCTACAAGATTCAATAAATACGAGTCAAGATAAAGATTGTTAATATTTTTGGTGCCTCAAATTCATTGGAAATGAAATTAGGTTAAGATGAAGGAGTTAAAATCTTCGAAGATCGAGAGTAGATATGCACAAACATGCACGAGAAGATGTGCACAAGATAAGTCGACTAATGCAACAGGCTAGTGACTTATAATACAGTTAGTCGACTAATGATGTACAGATTAGTCGACTGGGTCAAAATAGAGAGTAAAAGATTTTAGATTAGTCGACTGATACATCAGATCAGTCGACTAATGGGCAGGCTACTCGAACTCTGAGGCGATACTGTTTGTATTGCTGGAGTTTGTGTTTGATTAAAATAATCTTAGGAGTCTATAAAATTCCCTTTGGGGTGGCCTTTGAAGGCAAGTCAAGAAAGTTAAGAACAAATCAAGTTTTTCATTATTGAGAGTTGTGTGAGAGAGATTCTCGTAACTCTTCTAATTTTCTTCTTTGTTTTCAATAAAATCTCTCTCTCCTCCCCGTGGACAAAGGCACACTTTGTCGAACCACGTTAAATATAATGTTCTTGTGTTAGTGATGATTAGACTTATTGCTTGCTGGTAGTAGATTGCATCCACGCTTCCGCTGCGGAGTGCTTTCTCTTGTTGTGACGTTATCACATCACTACTAGCTTCCACCTAATTAGCAGGCTATTAAATCAAATTTATTTTTTATCAAAGGACAGTCATTTAATTTCTTAGCTCGTGCTATAAGTTTGTACATAAAAGTATCATCATCGGCTAAAATAAATTAATCAAGCCAGCCCCTTTGCTTATGTATTTCTCTTCGAGGAATCGAATTGTATTTGGATCATTTTACAATCAGCTAACTTATCGCATAATCTGCTATCTTTGCCCCCTCACTTGCTAAATGAACTACAACTCTAAGGACATCACTATGACCCTACTTAATTAAAATATAATCATAGTTTTTCTATCATTTTATAAAGGAATTGTTTTCCATTTACCAACGTCAATAATTTCCTGTACGGATGACTGACCTTGATCATGTCTCTTTACATAATAATCTTTGGTTTAATTTTAGAAGGGACTAAACATTCTAAGAGATATAATGCAAATTACATGATAGTACCTGAAGCTTTGTGGATTCTCTTCACAGAAGAAGGTGCAAGTCTTGTTCCACCATACGCCAGCTGCACCTCACAAGCATATAATCAAGCAACTAATAAATAATAATCAATTTTAATGAATAGAAGCATGAGGGAGTTAATAATCCCAAAAACAAACACGATGATTTTTGCAAGAGTTCGGCACCCTTGCCGACATCCACTACCTAATGCCTTTTGACCGGGATTTTCCGTCTATTATCTTGTGTTGTATGCCTCGCACTTCTATCTAATGCCATGTGATCAGAATTGTCAGATAAGTGATAGAACTTGAACCTGAGACTCCTTATAATCCACTTTCACTTCTTTACTAGAGCTGGCCTCACTCGTCATAATGTTAATCTTTGATCAAAGAAAAAGTTTGCTTAGTTGCCCAACGAAAGTTATTGTATGTATCAATAGAGGATTTGAAAATATATCGGTAGTAGCTGAATACTGGTTATAAATCATGGTAATTAGGTGATTTGAGTAAAACCTATGGGAAAAAACAGAGTCAAACCAGTCAATAACGCAATAAAAATGTGACATAGAGGAAAGATAATAAATAGTTTTTTAAAAAAAAAAAAAATACAAACAACCACTAAATGATTTTATGCAAACATCAAATGAAACCAATAATTATGACATCAGAGACAGACACAAAATGTGATACATGCATGCATAAATAGAAATTCAGCCAGAAAATTCACATATAAACAACAATCCATGCCTGCTTTCTGATTCTATTTAGCCCCTCTACGCATATTCAATGTAAGTGCTAGATGAAACAAAACAGTAACGTTTGTCAATGATTCTTCTTTCCTCGGAGAAACACGTTTGGCAATGATTAAAACACTGTATTTCATGTGAGTTTGAGGTCAATTTAGTCATCATGAACATCGAAGAAAATGATATCTGTGCTCACCTTTATACAGAGATTCACATGTTACATTTCACAGAGACTTCGAGTTAGCTAAAACAGTATGACGTCTTGCTCAATCATACATCCATCCCAATCATTTCACAAATAATTCTTAAGGAATATTTTCCTATTTAGCAAGACACCATTATATATTCTGTTTGCACATGACTGAGACTGACCTTAATCTTCTCATCAATCTCATGAACATCTCCGCATTTATTTAATATAAGTTTTGACAGGACAAAAAACATTAAGAAATACATAAATGCGAGTTACAAACCAGTGACATTTTTCACTAAACAAACTTACATGATAGCACATGAAGACTGAGGATCCTCTTCACAAAAGAAGGTGCCAGACTTATTATACCCACCATAAACAACTGGTGCCCCATAAACCACCGGCAGCGGTGGGGCCTCCGGCATCCAGCCGCCGTACCCTCCTCTCCCACACCAGCAGCCCCTGTAATCCCCATAATACCCCTCGTACCCCGGCCGACACGCGCACGCGCAACCGGTCCGGCCCAGACCGGCTGCCAAACCTGTTCGGCTTTCGCTACCTGGTTCTTCTGCGGTTCTGTGTCCTTGGGCTTGTCCTTCTCTGGTCCGGCCGGTTCGCCGGGTTTGGCCTCCTTGGGCTTGTCTTTCTTTGGTTCGGCTGGTTCGGTGGGTTTGGCCTCCTTGGGCTTGTCCTTCTTTGGTTCGGACGGTTCGGCCTCCTTGGGCTTGTCTTTGGCCGGCTCGGCCGGTTTAGCATCCTTGGGCTTGTCCTTTTTGTCGGCCGGTTTATCTGCCGGTTTGGTCTCCTTGGGCTTGTCCTTTTTGTCGGCCGGTTTATCTGCCGTTTGGTCTCCTTGGGGTCCTTCTTAGGTTCGGCCGGTTCAACCGGTTTGGTCTCCTTTGGCTTGTCCTTCTTCGGTTCGGCCGGCTCAGCTGGTTTAGTCTCTTTAGGCTTCTCCTTGTTCTCCTTTATTTGGATGTCTTTGATAACATTGTAGGCCTTGCAGCATAGCTTCTTGCATAGCTTCTTAGGGTCGAACGGGCCGGAGATCGTGACGGTGTTGGTCTTCTCGTCGAAGGCGATGGTCTGGATATTCTCTCGCTCTCAAATATTAGAATTAGTGGGTCATGAAAACAAGTTAGCATTTTGTTACATGTTAAATAGTTGTACTAGTTTGATGAACATGTAGGGTTGTTTTGAATTGTGATAGATTAGTACCTGTGAGCTTGCATATTGCTTTGCTGATTTTCTTGTAACAACGGTGGCAATCAAGGTCAACCTTCATTACTACAGTGGAGATCTGTAATAAAATGGGAAATGTAAAACTGAGTTGATGTGTGAAAGTGTGAACATTATATATGTAAGCAAGTTGTTTTCTGAAAAGGGTGAAAAATGAAGGAAGTCAAACAAAAGCTGTGAAGTTGGTGAGTGATGGCATGAACAATGATTTGGCTAACAAGAATAATATAAGAGAGTTTGAAGAGAGGAAACAGAAATTAAGAATGTAAAGAAGCATTATTATTTTTAGTTTTTTCAAATTTCTTTTTGAGGACTTGACCTATAAACAAATAAAGCAAAATCAGAACTAGGTTTTAAGAGAGAGCAACGAAGAAATAATTCAAAAGATGACATGAATTTGATATGAAAAAAAAAACTATATATATAGTGAGGAAACAAAAGAATATTTGAATTAGGGTCAAGGGACAGTAAAATGTGGAAATCCTACAAAACATTTCATGGATTATGAATACAAAACCTATAATAGTAAGCTGACATCTCTGGAGGTTTTTTTTTATCTTTTTGGAATGAAAATTAGACATCATCATTAATTTGGTCTGGCTTTGTAGATCACAGGCCAGATTATTTGATTTAGCAATTCAGCCTGAATAGAAACAAAAGAGAGAATTTCTTCAAAGAAAAAAAAAAAAAAAACAAAATAGGAAAGAATACAACACAATAAGTGATTAGTATCCAATTTCAGAAGGAAAAAAATCCAAAATTCTTTTTCCAAACAAGTAATGAAATGAGATAAAGATCAGTACCTTGTCTGCCATTGTTTGATCAGACTAAGACTCAATCTTAGAGTTTAGAGAGAGAGAGAGAGAGAGAGAGAGAGAGAGGAAGGATTCATAGAGGAGAAGGATTCATATTGCCACTTACTTAAGGTGGGTGAAGGACACCAGGAGCCGTGTCACAGAATGAAAACGTGTAGAGAAAAGATACAGAATTCTTGCCATCATATGGACCCACATTTTCTTTATGAGTTTGAAATATTGTGAGCATCACCAGAAACTGCTTTGTTTGATTACATGTGTGTGTTGTCTCACATGCAATGGACTTGTACACCTTCGACTACAGTGAGCTGTTTGGCTGCCACATTCACTTGGCCAAAGTGCAAACTATTCTCTCTCTCTCTCACTCACACTCTCTCTCTCTCTCTCTCTCTCTCTCTCTCGCTCGCGTAAGTGGGGTTAGTAACTAGTATCTGGTGACAGTATGATTTCTCTTTCTTCCTTTTATCTGGAGAACGGTCTAGTAAAGATAAAGAGTACAAAAAGAACTGAGGATCCAAAGAAATTAGGCGATGCGTGTGGTGGACAAATTTTTGTCACCAGAGAATGGACGTCCCAGATAACCTGTCAGAGTACACAAAAAGAAGACGTCTTTCAGGTAAGAGCACCAACACAGTGTCAGCCTAAGACCTTCAGGAGTGAGAATCAGTAAGTAGTTAGGAGGGAGGATTAGGCAAAGAAAAATTGCCAGTGTTTGTGATGGTGGACTAGCAGAGAAGAACTGCGAGCGTGGTGTTACTTGTGCTTTGAGGATTGGGGAAGCTACATCCTTCTCCCTGGAGAAGGAAGTGTGTTTATGCCTGACAAAGACGGTGGAGTGGGTGTGAATAGATGCAGATCTCAACTGATCGGTTTGAATCTGCAGGTCTTTATAACCGCTTGGGTTGAGTCCTGAAAGGTTACCAATCATCATTCTGAACTGCTTGTTGAGCTGTAAGGTCGTTACAGAGTCCTGGACGAGTTGGGAGATAAGGGTGCTTAACCGCGTTCGCGATCTGGGGATCCATCTCGATATGTTATTAGACGGAGAGAGTTGCTGCCACGTGACAGGACTCTTGGATTGAGTCGGAGAGGCTCCAGGAGGCGGTATGGCCTCGAAGTTGCGGATGAAGAATATCTTCGGACAGGAGGTGGCGGAACTTTGGAATGGGTTTCCGAGAGCCAGCTCATGTTCATGTCACTGGACACGTGTCGTGATCCTGACGCAGGTCAAATTTTGACCACTACAATGGGAAAGAAAAATTTTGTAAAGGAATAAAGAATACGAGAAAATTACTATTTAGCATTTCTTGTTCTCGATAATGCTTTAACATTTCCAATTGAGCCCTTGCTAAAGGGTATATGGATTAAAGGATATGAGCTTAAGTTCATATAAGATTATATGAGCTATACCTACTTGTCACACGTGGATCGATGATCCACACCATTCAATGTGATCAATTGTTCTAAAAAAGTAATGAATAAAAAGTCATAAGTTTTGAAAATCATTTGTTCATTGATCAAGCAGTGCAAACTTGTCCAACGCATAATTGCAAATTGAACGGTTCATATGAAAAGAAAAATTTAGACAAGTTTGTACTGTTCAATCAAACAATCTCCAAAACTTATGATTTATCATTCACTATTTCTTTTGATTATATAGATCACATTGAAGGGTGTGAATCATTGATCTACACGTGAGAAGTAAGTGTAGCTCATATAGGCTTATATGAGTTTAAGCTTATATCATCTTTTCTTTAATTTTTGCTTCTATTAGCAGATTCAATCAATCTGAGATCTAAAGAAGGATCGATTATTCTTCAATCAGTGGATCCAATTGATTTAAGTTTGTGAGTTAGATAGTTTGTGAGTTAGATCTACATATAGATCAAATGATTCATTTGTTTTATATTTACTTTAAATAGTAGATCTGGCAAGATGGATTGTGCTTATTTAACGTGAGTCTCGGAGCTATCTTTTAGCTTGTTAATGACTATTTTGTGGAGAGTTTTTGGATTATATTGAGTGATTGGTTTTATGTGAGAGAGTTATTAGAGAAGTCGGATTCAACGTAATATTTTATATTCCTCTTTTGGTTAATGAAAATAATTTTACCATTAAAAAAATCACACACACACACACACACACACACACACAGAGAGACTTGACTATTTCCTAGAAGAACTTGAGCATGAATCCTTCCCACTCAAATTCAATGTTACGTCATTTACATACAAAATCCACTCCATTGAAGTTGATCTATAAAAATCAATTATTCTGTAATTTTTTTCTTTCTGATAGTAGGCACAAAATGGATGGCCGAAAGCAGCATATTACTTAGATTTATGGCTTTAGATATATGAATTCTTGATCCACCATTTGATCATGATCTAAATATTTAAAAACTTTCACAAACAAACTTTTGTTAAGTTTCAAATATTTTACACCGTTAAGCTAACTCACTCACTATTTCGACCGTTTATTTTGGGCTTATTTGATGAATAAGTAAAAAGTATTCAAAACATTTAAAATTTTGTTTTTGAGCAGATCAACTCCAACAGAGTGGATCTTCAATTTGTATGACCTTCTTAAAAGACCCAAGTCTTCCTCTCCCCCTCTCCCTATATATATATATATATATATATACACACACACACACACACACACACACACACACACACACACACACACACACATATATATATATATATTATATATACACACACACACACACACACATATATACATACACACACACACACACACACACACACATAAAATCCTTCCCACTCAAATCTAATCCTACGAATTGCGAATTCAAGATTCATTCCATTGAATTTAATCTACATTATTTCAAGTAACTGAAAATCAAAAATTATATAATTTGAATATTTTTTGCCCATCCATCAAGTAGGCGCAAAATGGACAGCCAAAAATAACATATTGCTTAGATCTACGTCTGTAGACGTACAAATTCTCGATCCGACCATTTCATCATGATCTAAACACTTAAAAATACTCACACACTATTTTTTGTTAAATTTCAAATATTCTACACTGTTAAACGAACCAACTCACTATTTCGACCATCCATTTTGCGCCAACTTGACAGATGGACAAAAAATATTCAAAATACATGATTTTTGATTTTTAGTTGCTTGATATAATATAGATTAACTTCAACAGAGTGGATTTTGCATTTGAATGTCTAGGGTTGTATTTGAGTGGAAAGAATTCGGCCTCGAGTGCTTCTAGAATGACACAAGTCTCTCTTATATATATATATATATATATATATATATATATATATATATATATATATATATATATATATATATATATGAAAATTTTCAAATGAGAAACTTTCTCATAATAAGCTTCGTGAGAAAACCATATAAGAGAGATTTTATGGATGATCGGAACCGTTCATCATGATCTACATACTCTAATTAGAGTACCAATAAAAAATCACGCGATTCTAACTTTTTTTACCGATGCATCAAGTGACATCTTTATTCTACGGTGAATATAATATATGTTTTGTAACCACTTGTTGTATGGGTAAAAAAGCTCGGACTCACGTGATTTTTAATTGATAGTCTAAATAAAGTATATAGATCAAGATGAACGGTTCGGATCATCCACATAAAAGCTCCTACATAGTTTTCTCACGGTCTTCGTGTGAGAAAGTTTCTCACACGAAGACTACTCATTATATATATATATATATATATATATATATATATATATATATATATATATATATATATATATATATATATATATATATATATATATATATATATATATATATAAAGAGAGAGAGAGAGAGAGAGAGATAGAGACTTCTGTCATTTCAAAAGGATTTTAGCCTGAATACTTCTAACTCAAATATAACCCTCTGACATTTGAATACAAAATTCACTCCGTTGAATTTGATCTATATCATTTCAAGTATTTGTAAACAAAAAATCAAGTATTTTGAATAGTTTTTGCCCATCTATCAAGCGGCGTAAAATGGACAGCTGAAAATAATGAGTTGGTTAGATTTATGTCTTTAGATACATAAATTCTCGATCCAACCATTTTATTATGATCTAGACATTTAAAAACTCCTACAAACTAGTTTTTGTTTGGTTTCAAATATTCTACACTGTTAAACTAGCTAACTCACTATTTAGACCGTTCGTTTTTTCTCTATTTGATACATGGGTAAAAAGTATTCAAAACACTTTATTTTTGGTTTATAAATACTTAAAATAATATAGATCAACTTCAACAGAGTGGATCTTGTATTCGAATATCGGATATTGGTATTTGAGTGGGAAGGATTCAGCCTCAAATCCTTTTGAAAGGACACAAGCCTATCTATCTCTCTTTATATGTGTGTGTCTGTGTGTGTGTGTGTAGACTTGTGTACTTACGGAAGGATTGGAGGCCGAATCCTTCCCACTCAAATACATCAATACATCTTCCAAATACAAAATCCATTCAGTTGAAATTGATCTATAGTATTTCAAATATTTATAAATCAAAAATTAATTATTTTAAATACTTTTTGCCCATACATCAAGTAGGGAAAAATGGACAGTCTAAATAGTGAGTTGGTTAGTTTAATAGTGTAGAACATTTAAAGCCTAACAAAAATTTATTTATAGGGTTTTTTAAATGTTTAGATCATGATCAAATGGCCGGATCGAGAATTTATATGTCTAAAGACATAGATTTAACCAACTCATCACTTTCAACCCTCCATTTTGCGTCTCTTGATGGAGGGGCAAAAATTATTCAAAATACTTGATTTTTTATTTTTAGTTACTTTAAATAATATAGATCAACTTCAATGGAGTGTGTCTTGTATTTGAATGTTGGATGTTGGTGGTATTTGAGTGGGAAGGATTCGGGCTTGAGTCATTCTGGAGCTACACAAGTCTATCTCTCTCTCTCTCTACACACACACACACACACAGAGAAAAATGTATATCTACTGGCAGTTGAGAGAGTCTCTCAGCTTGCGGTTACGTGGCGCAATATGTGACATAAAACTGGGTAATCTTCATAAAGATCCCAATTTCGAAAAACTAAATTACTAAAATACCTTGCTATTCATAAATAACAGTTTTTCTTGGGATGACATTTATATTCTCTATCATTATTTTTCTCTCTCATTATTCTCTCTCTGTCTCTACGCGTTCAGATATGGATTTCCCTTTCGCAGATAATCTCGATCTTAGAAAAGTGGGATCTGATCTTGATTTCGAGTTCGCAGACACAGATTTCATCTATCAGATCTCTATCGATCTCTCCATTTCAATCTGCTATCTCCCTGTATCAGAACTTTCTCGGCCTATCCTTTTTGATGTCGAGCCCTAACCATAATTCATCTACCGCAAGCCTAACTCACCGCCGACCCCTCCCATTTTCTCCCCAACTGAATAAGAACCAGGTATCTTCAAGTACAACTTCATTAGCGAAAGAAACAAATGCAGCAAGAGAGAGAACTTTGGATGCTAAAGTAGAGGTTAATTTTCTTTAGATTTATGTATTATTTATGTCATTGTTGGTCAGAATCCTTACTGAGAAAATTATTATGTTTATATATTGAAAGTGCGACCTGCAGTCGCAAGCACAAGGTTGATATGAAGAATGCAACCTTGGTCGCATTCCTTATCAACACTCTATAACTTTTTCTATAGTGATATTATGACCTTAATCGCAGTTCTAAAATAATTTGAATACTTGTTTATTACTTTTTTATACGCAGATATTATGTTTTTTAAGAATGCGATTAAGCTCGCAATTTTAATAGAACAAATTCTCAATTGTTATAAACTGTGACCTTAGTCAGAATATTCAATTATACTAGGCATGCGACCTTAGTCGCCGTTCTTTTATTATATTAATGTTGTGGTGTTAGTAACAACCATTTATTATATAAGGACTGCGACTAAGCTCCCAATATTTAATAAAATAATTTTTTAATTCTTATAAACAATGACCTTAGTCACATTCCTCAATTATATTAGGATTGCAACCTTAGTCGCAATCTCTTATTATATAATATTACATTCTTTGTAACAGTCATTTATTACATAAAGATTGTGAGCAGAGTCGCAATCCTACCTTATTTCTATCATTTAATCAAATGATATTTTTTAGGAAATGAATTTACATGGTGAAATTGTTAGCCTAGAGGCTCTTCACTCTAGTTTTGATGATGATTAACTCATGTAGTTATAGTTTACTAATAATCTTGTGATATTTAGTTTCAGATATTTGATTAAGATATTAGTAGGTGATTAGCTTCAACAAAGGTGTTTTGGAGCTTTCACATGATGATTCAAGAGCTCAAGCGTCAAGTTCACATCTAGCACTCGGTTGGAGTCAAGCTTGGTGGATCATGTTTGGATCGAGTCGACTTGGAGAAGAAGTTCTACAGAAAGACATCGGTTTATTTAGTTTAAAATTTTGTTTAGATCATTATAAAGATTAGATAGCGTTGATATGCTCAAGTTCACAATACACACACAAGTTTAAAGTTTCATGTTTGGTTTTTCAGTTTAACCGGTTTCGATTTTTCATATATATAGTTTTCATGAATAGATAGAATCAAAACAAGTTTACATGGTTTAATGTATCTTAGATTTGATCTATATACATCTATGCTTCGTCTTTTTAGAAAAACTTATTTTGATAGTCTATTTCATGAGTTTGGAGTTTTGTATTTAAACAAAACTTATTTTTAGATTTTATGTCAAAAACATAGATATAATAACCTTCATGTATATTGGATTCTATCCATATACAATATACTTAAAGTTGTTTCAATATCATGTTTTTGTATTTACATGAGTTTTGGAGAAAACAGTTTTCCATTTCAAAAATTCAAGTTTTGAAAAATACGGATTTTGGTTTAAGGTAAATTTTCAAGAACACAAAAATGATTCAAATTGTTTGAGATATGTGTTAAATATTTATCACACATATTTGTATTTCAAAGATCTAATAAGAATTAATTTTTGTGAAATTTATGTGATTTTATGAGATTTTTTAGTAGCCAAAAAGATAAGTTTTCAATCCCTAATTAGTTGGACCTGGCTGTCTGCCGGTCGACCGAGACAGAAGTCGGTCGACCGGTCTGGTCGATCGACGTTCACAGAACGTGCACGCAGCCATGGGCTGGT
Source organism: Agave tequilana (assembly GCA_038442645.1). Lineage (NCBI taxonomy): Eukaryota > Viridiplantae > Streptophyta > Magnoliopsida > Asparagales > Asparagaceae > Agave > Agave tequilana. The sequence goes on along the minus strand of JAVJIF010002484.1, from coordinate 211,346 downwards.
GGGCCGGTCGATTGGGCAGTCGATCGTCCAGAGAGCTCTATTCTCTAGAAATGGTCCCGATGGACCGGCAGAGAGCTGCTGCTCTCTGTATCCAGTCCCGGTCGACCGGGCGGTCGACCGGAGGCACAACGGTCATAAAAATGACCGTTGGACCAGTCGACTGGGCGGTCGACCGGAAGGGCAAAATTGCCTTTCCTGCTGCCAACGGGAAGATTTTGGTTAGGGCTATAAATACCCCATTCCTTGGCTATTTTTAACAAGTTTTTTAAGAGCAAAATTCTCATTCTTTCTAATGTTTAAATACAAGTTTTTAAAAGAGTTTTAGAGCCAAAAGATTTGATCTTTATTTTGTTTTAAAGGGTTGAAAAAATCAAAGAAAAGAGAAGTCTTTGAGAATAGTTTTTGTTCTTCATTTCCATTATATCCTAGAAGTTTTCCCAAGAGTTTTTCTTTGTGTTTTTGATTTCCAAACTCTTCATTTTCTCACACCTGAGCTTATCTATCCTGTCTATTAGGATCATTGTTTTGTGAGAAAGAATTAGTTTTTGGTCTTTGAGATCACCAAGTTGTAAACCTTCCATACTTTGTGATATCCCTCTAGTGAGAAGTGATCGTGTTGATATCCCTCTAGTGAGTGGTGATTGTGAAAGTGGTATTTGTATCCTTCTAGTGAGAGGTGATTGTGTTGGAATCCCTCAAGTGTGAGGTGATTGTTGTTGGTGTTGGCTTTAAGCCTAATCCCTATAGTTAGAGGTTGATTGTTGTTTGGCTAAATGCCTATCCCTCTAAGTGTAGAGGTGATTTGTATGATGCCTTGCCTCTAGTGAGAGGTTGTATTTGTTGGGAGAGGAGTTGTGTACTCCCAATTTGTATTTGCCCAAATCCTCAGTGGAGATTCCCTGTGTGGGAAGTCCTGTGTGGACGCTATAGTAGAAATCCTTCTGTGTGAAGGCGGGGACGTAGAGCTGGGTGCTCGAACCTCGAAACATACCTTGTGTTTGCGCTTGATCCACTATCTCTAAACTCTCTCTCTTATATTGTGCATTACATCATATCATATCATTTATATGCTTGGGCTTGATTGTGTGCCATACTTGTGTTAAACCAAGAGAGCTTCATATAGCACCTCAACTCTTATTTAGAGGAATTTAGAGGAGATAGTCCAGAGCCCTTCACCGAGAATTCGGCTACACTCTTTGATTACACTAAGTGTGTTACAATTAGTTTTTAATTTCTCATAATTTGTCATTAGATTAGTCATACACTATTCACCCCCCTCTAGGTGTACTTTCAATTAGTATCAGAGCCTACACTCATGATATTAGGTTTAACCGCCTAGGAGTGAGATCTTAGTTGCTAATCTAGTATTTGTATTTGCACACTTATATTGTTTACACACACTCATGGATTGCTTGATCCCTCCCATGTATGATGTTTCCAACATTGACATGTGGAAATTTAGGATGAGATGTACCTAAAAATCCTAGATTTGCATGTTTTCCTTGCCGCTACCAAGAAATCCTATTTTGATAATAGCAAGCATATAGAGGCCAATGCACAAGCTCTTGCAGTACTTAGAAACACTTTAAATAAAGAATATTTGTGTATGATTTTCATTGTGATTCCGCCTTTGCAGTGTGGAACACGTTGACCTCTCCCGCGCTACAAACGATGAAATTTGTGGAGGAGAAATCTAGTGAGGATGAATCCGAACAACAATGCTACATGGTCCAAGGGAATGACTCCCTTGAGGTATATTCGGAATCTCAACTAGATGATAATGCTAATTCTTCAAGTAATGATCATATTGATGCCGATGCATTAAATGAAGAACTATCTATTGTATGTGAAAAATTGTTAAAAAAATATAATCTTTGGAAAAAGAAAACTTTTGATTTAAAAGAAGAAAATAAAAATTTGTCTTCTAAACTTGATGATATTTTGCAAGAAAAGGAAGAGATTTCAAATGAACGTGGCTCTTTGAAATCCCAACTTGAACTTGCTCTTAATGAAAATAAAATTTTAAAAAATAAAAATGATTGTGAAATTGTTTTGAAGAAAAATAAGGCTTTATCTTCAAAACTTGATTTTGTTGTAAAAGAAAATGAATTTTTGAAAAGCAAAATTGCTTCTATTTCAAAAGAGCTAGATTTAATTTCAAAGAAAAATATATCTTTGAAAAATGATATTGACACACATGTTTGCCATGCTTCACCACCTAGTGTATCTATTGCATGCACCTTTTCTTCTAAAATTGAAAATGATATATATATGTTGAAGAAGAATGTTGATTATTTGGGCTCCACTTTGAATCAATGTGCCATGAACCACACAAGTTTGGAATCTATGTTTCAAAAGAAACATGTTCCTCCTATGCATGCACACAAACCATGGCATACACATGCTTCCCACATTCACACTCATAACGCTATGCATGCTCATGTGTACACTTGTACACATTGTGGACGTAAGGACAACCTTGCAAAATTTTGTTATGATAAGATACATGACTCAAATTTTGCAAATAGGTTTGTTTGGGTTAGGAAAGGAGCTAACCCCCATGGACCCAAAAGAGTATGGGTACCAAAAACCACTCCTATTTTATTTGATGTAGGTGTGGGCTCTCACTCGACGTGAGAGTTTTGGTGCATTGAGATAGATGCGTTTCGAGCTTAAAGATGACAATTTTGAAAGCATCACTTTCAAGGGAAGTTTGGTGGGAGGACCACCTTAGTTTGGAGACCTAGAGATGTGCCCTCATGGTTTTGGTAACGATCTCTAATCTCCGATTTATATTTACATGCTTTCATGATTAATTTTTAGCATGTTTTAGTTTTTCATGAATAGTATGTTAAATGTCATGATATTTAGACCTATGATATACATGCATAGTAATTGAGAAGCACCCATATTCTATATGGATTTATATTATTGTGTTCTCACTTTAGTTTAGCTATATTGTATATCCTAGTCTAAGACATGTGCATTTACTTATGATCATACAAGTTCATATTTTGGTTTGCACTTCATGTTTTGATTACATGTTTAGATGTAATTTTTCATTAAAACATGTGCATATGCTTGTACAACTAATGAGCCATAAATTGATAATTATATATTTGTGCTAAATTGCTCATTTGTACCCATTAGAGTACTAGTATAGCATAGTTTTGATGATTCGTACATTTTAACTTGTATTCCCTATTTTTTGGTTATATTTCTTATAATGATATGTTTTAGCTTCATGTATAAGTTAATTTTATCAAAACTTTAAGATATACATGTATAACCTTGAGTCACTTACCGTGTATGTAAACTTCTTTGTGGACTCATTTGTGTTTGGATATGTATGTATACTTCTATTTTGACAAAACATACACATGCCTTGAAGTTTAAATTATTTTGATGAAAATTAGATTTTTCATGTTTTTCATGTTTTAAGGTATTTCATAATGAGCTTAATTGCCTATTTTCATGACTATATCTTTCACATAATACTTGTACACTCACATCATTCTTGTTTTCTCATGACATTATTTTCATGAGTCTCATATTTGCTTTATATTCTTTGAGTGTTGATGATTGTGAGATTTTCAAATTTTTCATGGATATATTCTTATTTTATTCCTTACTTGAAGGATTTCGTACTAGTTTTCAAGTTTTTCATAAAATTAGTTGTGTTATTCCTCATATGGTAGAGTTTTCAAACGTGTTATAATTATTTTTAAACTTATTTTTGAAAACCCCTACCCATCAAAGGGCGGTTAGATGGGCGACCATGCCTTGTGAGCCTAATTGAAATTTTTTTTAAACAATGTGCATGAAAGGGAGGTAGTATGACTTATACACTTGATCTTCATCATATTTTCAATTGGTATCCCAATTGATATTTTCATGGTTGTGTACTCATCTTTAGTTTTCAATATATGTATGCTTCAAAACTTTAAAAAGTATCAATTTCTATTGGTATTCACTTTTTTATACATATATGATTTGATTGTGCTAACTATATCTTTACATCTTAAAGCACAAATTTTATTTATGCTAAGCTTGATTTACTCCTTAATGACTATTAGTTTTCAAATTGATATTTTATACAAGTTTATGCATCACTTTCTCTGGTATTTCATAAAGGGGGAGAAAACTTCATGTTTTAGTTTCAATCGATTGTATTTTCAATTGGTATTTTACTCCCACTCTTTATGATGAAAAATGTTTTGATTTGGTATATTATTTTTCAGTTGGTTTCCTATGCTCTTAATGAAAAATATTTTAATTTGAAATATGCTAACATTTTCAATATTGGTATCAAAAATCTTAAATTGGCTTTATTCTAAAATTAGGTATCTTTATTGCAAAATGAATTGTTTAACCAAATAGTTAGTTTATTTTTCAATTGGTATCATATTTCATTTTAAATTGGTATCCATATTGAAATAAGTTTTGTTTAAATAAAAATATTTGGTTTTCACTTTCAATTGATATCAAAATTATAAAATATTCTCATTTGGTATCAAAATTTTAAGATGTTTACAATTGGTATCAAGATTCTATATACATATATATATTTCAATTGGTATCAAAACATACAATGTTTCATTTTCATTGATATCAAAAGTTTACAAGATATTTTCAATTAGTATCTTAAAATTTTTGTCTATTTTCAATTGGTATAATAATTTGGTATCAAGAGTTTTGATATGTATTGCTTATATGCAAGGGGAGCTTAACATCTTCTCTATATATAGATTCATGTTGAGTGTATCTCATATTAAGGAGCTTGACTGCTCTTCTTTATGTCTTACACGTGTGTAAGAGGAGCTTCACATCTCCTTTTATAAATTGTATATTATGCGTTATGTGATTATGGTCTAGTCATCTCTTTTTCATGTAATGCATGTATGCAAGGGGAGTTAACTTTACGTCTCTCCTCTTCATGAATGTATATAACACATACACCTTTATTGTTTTTGAAAAACACCTAGAGGGGGGTGAATAGGTGTTAATGCTAATCTAATGATCTTTTTAAACAACTAAGTATAAATGATGCAAGCGGTCACTCAAAACAAGAAATTGAGGCTGAATTTCTCGTGAAGGGCTCTAGAACTTTTCCTCTTTGATTCCTCTAGATTATGAGTTAAGACGCGTAATTGCTTTCTTGTTGAGATGAGTAAAGACCGAGAAATGCAAGTCAATGAAATGATTGAAATGATGAAGAGCAAACAAACAATATCACAAGTTAGGAGTGAAGAGCAATGAAAAGCAATAAGGAAACCTATCGCAAACACAAGTAATTTGTTTCGAGGTTCGAGCCATTACTCTACGTCCCCGCCTTCACCACTATGAAGGATTTTCACTAAATCCACAAAGGAAATTTTCACACCGAAACCTTCACACCCAAGGGGATTACAATTGGTCTACACAAGACTGGAGTACCCAACCCCAACCAATCCAACCTCTACACAAGAGGGATCTCAACACAAGGAAAATACAAGTCACTTGGTGATCAAAAGACCACAAACTCTCTCTTACAACTTCTTATAGAGTGTAGATGATTTTTGGCTCAAAAAGTGAAGTGAGAAAAATTTCAGTTGTAAAGAAGTAAAAATAGCTTGTAAACTAACTGAAAACTTTAGCAAATGAAAGAACTTTGAAAAGCAATGCAAGTAAACTTTCTTCTCTTTTGAAAAACTTGAAACAATAGGATTTTTCTTATATTAAACATGTAACCAATGACCTCTATTTATAGGGAGTGAATTCATATCATCCATAATGAATACTAGGTCATTAGGGTAGAGTTTAGCCACAAGGAATTCAGAAATAGGTGTAAGAAGCGTATCAAAACAAATTTCAAGAAAGAGCCCGGCAAGCCACATGGCTAAAGAGCTGTTGGCTTCGGTCGACCGGTACGGTCAACCGTAGGCTAGTCAAAAGGAATTTTTGAACTGTCGGTCGATCGGGCCGGTCGACCGACAAAACCTGAGACTAAGGGTCTTGCAGTCGGTCGATCGATCAGTCAACCGCAAGGTCTGTCGGTCAACTGGCCCGGTCGACCGGCAGACGTACACAGACATGCACGCCCAAGGCCACATTGCCCGATCGACTGGACGGTCGACCGACCTGGCCTGAAATAGGTCCGGTCGACCGTGAGGCCTGAAACAGATTTTTTTTGAAAATGTTTTTGAACTTTGAAAAATTTTGAAAATATTTTTAAATGGTCTGAGATTTGAGTAACATGCTATAGGAGTTGAAATACATGTTTTACACTAGATATAAAAATATGAAATATTTTGAAACATGTATATCCATCAAACATGCACCAAAACCAACTAACCAAAAACAAACTTGTATTTTGAAAACTGAAAATGTGTGTGTGTGTTTTCTTGAGCACAACTTATCATGTCCTAACTCTTTAACATACTAATTCTTACAATGGTTCTAGGTGACTACAAGATCTTCAATATGGGCTTTTCCATAGGCAATGTTGAATAACTTGAAATCTTGATCTCATATTAAGTTAACTTGAGTCAATCACCACCTTCCTTTAGGAAGAATACATCTTGAATCCTTAGAACCCTGAAACAAACTTAAACACTGAAATATGATTAGTACAAATAACTACATAAGTTTTGTAATCATCAAAACTCTAAAACCGGGTGATTGTAACCTTGGGCCAACAATCTCCCCCTTTTTGATGATGACAAAACATATGAGTTATTTTTAAAAAAATGGAGAAAGGAGCTTGAAAAGCTCCCCCTCAAATCATGCTATATATCAAGAATATGAACTTTACAAAAATTAAAATAAAAACTTGGCATAAGAAAGAAATAATACTTCAAAACATATAACTCAAAAGTAAACAAATAATAACTCAAAAACACAAAACATATAACTCAAAACTCAAAACAATAAACTAACTTTTTCTCCCCCTTTTAGTCATGCATCAAAAAGGGTAAACATTGTTTGAAAATAAATTTTCATGAATCCATAACACAAACATTCAATTCACCACAAATAAAAAAAATCTATTATAATCTAGTAGTTTTGTAAAAATATCGGTAAGTTGAAAATCGGTAGAAACATAATCAATTTCAATATCACCTTTCTCATAATGATCTCTAAGAAAGTGATATCGAATGTCAATGTGCTTAGTCTTATTATGTTGATTTACATTTTTAGTCATATGAATAGTACTAGTATTATCACAAAATATTTTAATATGGTCATAATGTAAATCATAGTCAATGAGAGTATGTTTCATCCAAAGGACTTGTGCACAACAAGCTCCCGCCGCAACATACTCCGCCTCGGCAGTTGAGAGGGCTACCGAATTTTATTTCTTGGAAGACCATGAAACAAGACAATTACCGAGAAATTGACATTTTTCACTTGTACTCTTCCTATCCGTATAGTTGGCATCCGAAAAATTCGTCATTGAAAATTGTCCGGTTTTCAGATACCACAAATCCATTTCAATTGTGCCCTTAAGGTATCTAATAATGCGTTTTATCACAATCAAATGGGACTCTTTAGGACACGATTGAAATCGAACACAAAGACATACACAAAACATAATGTCCGGCCTACTAGCCGTTAAATACAACAAACTACCAATTATGCTACGATAGAGTTTAATGTCTACTTTTATACCTTGTTCATCCTTGTCAAGCTTTGTGGTGGTAGCCATGAGAGTTTTGCTTGTCTTAGCCCCTTCAAGCTCAAATTTCTTGATAAGTTCCTTCGTGTACTTGGCTTGATTGATGAAAATCCCATCCTTCCTTTGCTTGATTTGGAGACTAAGGAAGTAGTTAAGCTCGCCCATCATAGACATCTCAAATTCCTCCTTCATGCATGATTAAAAGCTTTGCAAAGATTTTCATTAGTAGAACCAAATATGATATCATTAACATATATTTGAACTATAAGTATATCATTTTCAACATGTTTGGTAAATAAAGCAGTATCTATTTTTCCTTTAGTAAAACCATTTGAAAGTCTTTCATACCAAGCCATAGGGGCTTGTTTTAAACCATAAAGAGCTTTGGCTAGTTTGAGAACAAATTCTAGATGTGTAGAATTAACGAACCCGGGGGGTTGTTCAACATACACTTCCTCTTAAATAAATCCATTTAAGAAAGTACTTTTTACATCCATTTAAAAAGTTTAAAATCTTTATATGAAGCAAATGCAAGTGTCATCCGTATGGCTTCAAGCCGTGCTACGGGTGCAAAAGTTTCTTCAAAATTGATACCTTTGACTTGAATGTAACCTTGGGCCACTAACCTAGCTTTATTCCTAGCAACATTTCCTGACTCATCCAACTTGTTCTTAAAAATCCATTTAGTACCAATTATTGGTCTATCATGGGGCCTAAGAACAAGATACCAAACTTGGTTGCGCTTGAATTGATTGAGCTCCTCTTGCATGGCAAGCAACCAATATGAGTCGCCCTCGGCTTCGAGAATGTTTTTTGGTTCAAAATGAGAAATAAATGCATAGTGCCCACAAAGATCATGAACTTTAGAACGAGTAGTTACCCCTTTTGATACTTCACCTATAATAAGATCCTTGGGATGATGTGGAGTGAATCTCCAATCTTTTGAAAGTGGTTGTGTTGTCTCCACTTCAACTTCTTGAACATCATTTTCCTCATCAACCTTTGGCTTGTCATAAGAGTAGGTGAGTCCTTCAAAGTAATCCTCTCCATGTTTTCATTTAAGGAATCTATTTCTATAACATTCTCAACAAACACATTAGATTTCTCAAACTTTACATGTATAGATTCTTCAATAGTCAAAGATGATTTATTGAAGACTCTATATGCTTTACTAGTGTTAGAGTAACCAACAAAAATTGCTTCATATGATTTTGTATCAAATTTACCTAAAGTATCTTTAGTATTTAAAATAAAACATTTACAACCAAAAACTTTAAAGTATGAAACATTTGGTTTTCTTGAATAATAAATCTCAAAAGATGTTTTAGAAGTGTTTTTGCATAAGAAAACCCTATTTGATATGTAGCAAGATGTGTTTACGGCCGCGGCCTATAGATATTGAGGGAGATCGTACTCATTTATCATTGTCCTAGCCATCTCTTATAATGTACGATTTTTCCTTTCAATAACTCCATTTTGTTGTGGAGTTCTAGGACAAGATAATTCATGCTTAATTCCATTTTCTTTGCAAAAAGTGATAAAGGGTTGGTTCTTGAATTCACCACCTCTACCACTTCTTATTCTTAAAATAGAAGAATTTTTTTCCTTTTCAACTCTTTTCTTAAAGGCTTGAAAATATGAAAAGGCTTGATTTTTATGTTGTAAAAATAAAACTCAAGTAAAACGAGAGAAATCATCAACTAAAACGAAAGCAAAATGATTCCACTTAGACTTTTGATTTTTGTAGGACCAAACAAATCTATATAGATCAACTCTAAAGGTCGTGATGTCATGATATCCTTGATTGATTTGAAAGAGGACTTAGTTTGTTTCCTAAGTTAGCACACATCACAAATGCGGTCCTTTTCAAATTTCAAGTAAGGAATACCTTTCACCATTTCCTTGTTGTTTAATCTAGATAGATGGTCAAAAGAAATGTGGCCTAATCTCCTATGCCACAACCAAGAGTCATCATCGAAGGCATTCAAACAAGTAGCATTGCATAGCATTTTAGACCTATCAATCATGTATACATTGTTTTCACGAAATCCAGAAAATATACATATATTGGATTGTCTATCAATTACACTACATGCTAGGTCATCAAAAATAACATTAAAATCTTTATCACAAAGTTGACTAACACTCAAGAGATTATGCTTGAGGCCATCAACTAAAACAACATTTTCTATTAAAAGAGATGTACCAAGTTTAACATTACCGATACCAATGATTTTTCCTTTGGCGTCAACTCTGAAGGTGACGGTGCCACCTTCATGGTATCTTGATAGGTTTACATAGTTGTTGATATCCCAAGTCATATGCCTTGAGCAAGCACTTTCAAGATACCACCGCTCCCTACGTCGTTGGTCTTTGGAATGTACCTATATCATTTAACAAAACCGTTGACTTTGGTACCCAAACTTTTTTGGGTCCTTGAATGTTAGTATTCCGAACCCAAACATGATTATGTGATGTATTTATCCTATCATAGTAAAATTTAACCAAATGACTCTTCCGGCCATAATATGTGCATGCATATACTTTACCATACATGAATGCATGATGAGTGTATGGAGTAAGGGCATGTTTAGGGTGCTTTACATGATGTAATGGTTGTGATTTGTGAACATGAGAGTGTGTAGCATGTGATTGTTTCTTTGGGATATGTTTCTTAGGAAACATAGCCTGTAGTCTAGTTTTATCAAATTCACACTTCTTTAAAACATTTCCTAATGAGTCAATTCTCTTCTTAAGCATGAAAATCTCATATTTATCAACTAGTGGAAATTTATCTTTGCAAGAAATTTTATAGATATCAAAATCCTTTTGTGTAGAAACAAGAGTTGAAAATAAATCATCTTTTTCTTTTGTGAGAATGAAAACTTTGTGGTTGAGTGATTCATTTTCCTTTTTCATTTTCAAGTATTTCTTTTGAGAAAATCATAGTTATGAGATAGTTCTTCAAAAGCTTCTCCTAATTCATCTATAGATAATTCACAATCTTCAATGGATGTATCGGGAGTTACCTTGCTTGTACTTTCATTAGATGAAGCACATGTTGGCGGTGTCGACTTCCTTATCGGATTCACTCTCTGAATCCCAAGTAGCCTTTAAAGTTTTCTTCTTGTATGGCTTCTTGGAGGTGGCCTTTATTATCTGGACACTCTGCAACTATGTGACCCAACTTCCGGTAATTGAAGCAAATGATTTTCTTCTCTTCTTTACCTTGCCATCTCCTTCTATTTTGGAATTTTGCCTTGTTGTACATTCTCCGAACGTTCTTTACAAGAAGAGCAAGATCTTCATCATCCTCTTCCTCATCGTCTTCGTCGGAGTAGGTGGAAGAGCTCTTGAAGGCGATTGCTTTCTTCTTGGGAGGAGCCATCTCTTCTCTTATTTTTCTTTCCATCTCACGGGTCTTGAGGTTCCCAATGAGACCGATGAGCTCCATTTCTTCCTTGTCATTGAGCTCCTTCAAAGTTATGGCTTTGACTTTCAAAGATGGAGGGAGTGCACAGATGATCTTCCTCACTTTTTGGTCGTTGTCAATGCCGTCACCTAAAGAAGAAAGACCATTAGTAATCTTTGTAAACTTAGTAACCATACATCTATGGTTTCATTCTCTTGCATGAAAAAGTTTTCATATTGGGAACGAAGAAGGTCGATTTTGGCTTGTGAAGTTCCCTCATGAGTGACTAGTAAGTGAGTCCAAATCTCATAAGCTGATTTACAATGAATGACTCTAGAAATATCATTGTCATTAAGAGCTTGAAGCAAGGCATAGTGTGCCCTAGCATTAGCGTCAAACTGTTTCGTGGCAATGTCGGACCAAGTGTTCTCATCACCAAGGGGTGCACTAAATGGTTTAGTCACCGCCTTTGCAACCCGGCTCCCTAAGGATTGCAAAAACATGGTCATGTTAACCTTCCATATGAAAAAGTTAAGGCCATCAAACTTAGGCGGGGTCTTAATTCCTTCGGCCATTTTTACTAAGTGTATGAGGATGAAATATGAATAGAGTGATTAGCAATATAGGATCTCTCTAAGGATGTTAAGCCAAGAACCTAGAGACCAAAGCTCTGATGCCAATTGAAAAACACCTAGAGGGGTGTGAATAGGTATTAATGCTAATCTAATGATCTTTTTAAACAACTAAGTATAAATGATGCAAGCGGTCACTCAAAATAAGAAATTGAAGCTGAATTTCCCGTGAAGGGCTCTACCACTTCTCCTCTTTGATTCCTCTAGATTATGAGTTGAGGCGCGTAATTACTTTCTTATTGAGATGAGTAAAGACCGAAAAATGCAAGTCAATGAAATGATTGAGATGATGAAGAGCAAACAAACAATATCACAAGTTAGGTGTGAAGAGTAATGAAAAGTAATAAGGAAATCAATCGCAAATACAAGTAATTTGTTTCGAGATTCGAGCCACTGCTCTACGTCCCTGCCTTCACCACTATGAAGGATTTCCACTAAATCCACAAAGGAAATTTTCATACCGGAACCTTTACACCCAAGGGGATTACAATTGGTCTACACAAGACCGGAGTACCCAACTCCAACCAATCCAACCTCTACACAAGAGGGATCTCAACACAAGGAAAATACAAGTCACTTGGTGATCAAAAGACCACAAACTCTCTCTTACAACTTCTTATAGAGTGGAGATGATTATCGGCTCAAGAAGTAAAGTGAGAAAAATTTCAGTTTAAAGAAGTAAAAATAGCTTGTAAACCAACTGAAAACTTTAACAAATGAAAGAACTTTGAAAAGCAATGCAAGTAAACTTTCTTCTCTTTTGAAAAACTTGAAATAATAAGAATTTTTCTTATATTAAACATGTAACCAATGACCTCTATTTATAGGGAGTGAATTCATTTCATCCATAATGAATACTAGGTCATTAGGGTAGAGTTTAGTCACTAGGAATTCAGAAATAGGTGTAAGAAGCATTAAAATCAAAACAGATTTCAAGAAAGAGCCATTGGGCTCTTAGATGGATGTCGGTCGACCGGGCCGGTCGACCGGCAAGCCACATGGCAAAAGAGCCGTTGGCTTCGGTCGACCGGTCTGGTCGACCGCAGGCTAACAAAAGGAATTTTTGACCTGTCGGGCGACCGGGCCGGTCGACCGGTAAAACCCGAGACTAAGGGTCTTGTAGTCGGTTGACTGGCCCGGTCAACCGGCAGACGTGCACAGACGTGCACGCCTAAGGCCACAAGGCCTGGTCGACCGGACGGTCGACCGATCTGGCCTGAAATAGGTCCGGTCGACCGCCCGGTCGACTGTGAGGCTTGAAACAGATTTTTTTTGAAAATATTTTTGAACTTTGAAAAATTTTGAAAATATTTTTAAATGGTCTGAGATTTGAGTAACATGCTATAGGAGTTGAAATACATGTTTTACACTAGATATAAAAATATGAAATATTTTAAAACATGTAGATCCATCAAACATGCACCAAAACCAACTAACCAAAAACAAACTTGTATTTTGAAACGTGAAAATGTGTGTGTGTGTGTTTTCTTGAGCACAACTTATCATATCCTAACTCTTTAACATACTAATTCTTATAATGGTTCTAGATGACTATAAGATCTTCAATATGGGCTTTTCCATAGGCAATGTTGAATAACTTGAAATCTTGATCCCGTATTGAGTCAACTTGAGTCAATCACCACCTTCCTTTAGGAAGAATACATTTTGAATCCTTAGAACCCTGAAATAAACTTAAATAGTAAAATATGATTAGTACAAATAACTATATATGTTTTGTAATCATCAAAACTTCAAAACCGGGTGATTGTTACCTTGGGCCAACAGTTTTGATTTATGAGAAAAGGAAGAAAAATATTATTTATGTCTTTAATGTTTGTACCTCTTTGTTAATAATTGACAAAAAGGGGGAGAGAAATTTGGAGTTTTTATATATGCATGTTTGTTTAATTTTTTATCTTTTACCATTGATATCAAAAGTATCTTTTGTTGGTATCAAAAGCATGTTTATTTTATTGGTTTCAAATATCACGTTTATGCATCTTTATGTTGAGCATACATGACATATCTTTATGTTTATTGCTATGCATGAGTTAAAGAGGAGCTTCTATGAAGCTTAACTTTAATCCATGCATATATAACTCCATGAGTTTTGGCATCATCAAAAAGGGGGAGATTATTGGCTCAGATGCCCTTCACTCTAGTTTTGATGATGATTAACTCATGTAGTTATAGTTTACTAATAACTTATGATATTTAGTTTTAGATATTTGATCAAGATATTAGTAGGTGATTAGCTTCAACAAAGGTGTTTTGGAGCTTTCACATGGTGATTCAAGAGCTCGAGCGTCAAGTCACATCTAGCACTCGGTTGGAGTCAAGCTCGGTGGATCATGATTGGATCGAGTAGACTTGGAGAAGGAGTTCCACAGGAAGACATCGGTTTATTTAGTTTAAGATTTTATTTAGATCATTGTAAAGATTAGATAGTGTTGATATGCTCAAGTTCACAGTACACATACAAGTTTAAAGTTTCATGTTTGGTTTTTCGATTTAACTGGTTTTGGTTTTTCATATATATGGTTTTATGAATAGATAGAATCAAAACAAGTTTACATGATTTAATATATATTAGATATATATATATATATATATATATATATATATATATATATATATATGCTTCATCTTTTTAGAAAAACTTATTTTGATAGTTTATTTCATGAGTTTGGAATTTTGTATTTAAAGAAAACTTATTTTTTGATTTCATGTCAAAAACATAGATATAATATCCTTCATGTATATTTGATTCTATCCAGATACAATATGCTTCAAAGTTGTTTCAATATCATGTTTTTGTATATACATGATTTTGGAGAAAACGATTTTCCATTTCAAAAAACCATGTTTTGGAAAATACGAATTTTGGTTTAAGGTAAATTTTCAAGAACACAAAAATGGTTCAAATTATTTGAGATATGTGTTGAATTTTTATCACACATATTTGTAATTCAAGGATCTAATAAGAACTAATTTTTGTGGAATTTATGTGATTTTATGGGATTTTTTAGTAGCGAAAAAGACAAGTTTTCAATCCCTAATTAGTTGGACCTGGCTGTCTGCCGGTCGACCGGACCGGTCGACCGAGGTAGAACTCGGTCGACCGGTCCGGTCGACCGACGTGCAAGAACGTGCACGCAGCCATGGGCTGGTGGGCCGGTCGACCGGCCGGTCTACCGTCCAGAGAGCTCTACTCTCTAGAAATGGCCCCAATCGACCGGCAGAGAGCTGCTGCTCTCTGTATCCAGTCCCGGTCGACCGGGCGGTCAACCGGAGGCACAACGATCATAAAAATGACCGTTGGGCCGGTCGACTGGACGGTCGACCAGAAGGGTAAAATTGCCCTTTCTTGCTGCCAACGGACAGATTTTGGTTGGGCTATAAATACCCCATTCCTTAGCTGTTTTAAACAAGTTTTTCAAGAGCAAAATTCTCATTCTTTCTAGTGTTTAAATATAAGTTTTTAAAAGAGTTTTAGAGCCAAAAGATTTGATCTTTATTTTGTTTTAAAGAGTTGAAAAATCAAAGAAAAGAGAAGTCTTTGGGATTGGTTTTTGTTCTTCATTTCCATTATATCCTAGAAGTTTTCCTAAGAGTTTTTCTTTGTGTTTTGATATTCAAACTCTTTATTTTATCACAGCTGAGCTTTTCTATCTATCCTATCTATTAGGATCATTATTTTGTGAGAAAGAATTAGTTTGTGGTCTTTGAGATCACCAAGTTGTAAACCTTCCATACTTTGTGATATCCCTCTAGCGAGAGGTGATTGTGTTGATATCCCTCTAGTGAGAGGTGATTGTGGAAGTGGTGTTTGTATCCCTCTAATGAGAGGTGATTGTGTTGGAATCCCTTAAGTGTGAGGTGATTGTTGTTGGTGTTGGCTTTGGACCTAATCCCTCTAGTGAGAGGTTGATTGTTGTTTGTCTAGGTGCCTATCCCTCTAAGTGTAGAGGTGATTTGTATTATGTCTTGCCTCTAGTGAGAAGTTGTATTTGTTAAGAGAGGAGTTGTGTACTCCTAATTTGTATTTGTCCAAATTCTCAGTGGAGGTTCCCTGTGTGGGAAGTCCTATGTGGACGCTAATAGTGGAAATCCTTCTGTGTGAAGGCGGGGATGTAGAGCTGGGTGCTCGAATCTCGAAACATATCCTTGTGTTTGTGTTTGATCCACTGTCTCTAAACTCTCTCTTTCTCTATATTGTGCATTGCATCATATCATATCATTTATATGCTTGGGCTTGATTATGTGCCATACTTGTGTTAAACCAAGAGAGCTTCATATAGCACCTCAACTCTTATTTAAAGGAATTTAGAGGAGATAGTCTAGAGCCCTTCACCGGGAATTCGGCTACACTCTTTGGTTACATTAAATGTGTTACAATTAGTTTTTAATTCTGCATCATTTGTCATTAGATTAGCCATACACCTATTCACCCCCCTCTAGGTGTACTTTTAGAAATGTTTGAAAACAAAAATATTTTTATAGGACAGGATTTTGCATCATATGATAAGGCATACAACTTCTACAATGCATATGCAAGAAACATGAGATTTGGAGTGAGGCAAAAAGGGATAGATAAATCATGGAGTCTTCTGCATGAAGTTATTTATAGAAAATATTGTTGCAACAAGGATGTGTCAAGAGGTTGGGGGATAAAAGTTAAAATGGGCTTACCATTAACCATCATATTAATACTAGAGTTTAATGTCCTGCTGAGATGCATACAGTTACATTTATTATCAGACAGAAGCTTTTTGATGGTTACCAAGTTTACTGATTCGCATTCGCATGATTTATCAACCCCGGATAAGGTGCATCACTTTTACTATCATAAGACACATCGACCAAAGAAGAACTATTATGACCAATTTGAATGATGTAGGAATGCCTCCTTCTAATATTGCTCGTGTGGTTAGTACAGCGAATCCTGGAGAAGGTTGTGAATAAGTAAGCGCATAACAGTGTATTGATTATTCTGACATAAGAACAAAAATATTGGGCAGGAGTTCATTTCTATCGTTAAATATTTTCAAGAGAAATCGGAGTCAGATCCAGAATTTTTTTTGCTAGTGAGGTTGATCATATAAGCACACTAAGAAGTATCCTTTGGGCCGACAGAAGAGTAAGATCTTCTTATTTAAGTTTTCTGACGTGGTAGTATTTGACACAATATACAAGACTAATCATCTGAACCAGCCATTCGCTCCATTCACATGAGTGAATCATCATCAACAATCTTTTTTGTTCAATTGTGCAATGCTCGCATATGAGCAAATGGAACATTTGTTTGACTTTTTAAGAAATGATTCAAATGCATACACGGAGTTGCACCAAAGGCGATCATTACCGATGCTATCAAGATAGTTATATCTAATTCTCAACACCGGTTCTATTTTTGACAGATAAATCTCCTTGATGAACAAATATGGAGATGATTTTTCTATTGATTTCAATGTTTGTTATTCTTCTCGTGACATAAGCGCATGCGAGGAACGTTGGAGAATGATGAAGCAAAAATCTGATTTAGATGAAGAAGAAGGTAGTAGGCTGGTAAAGATGTACAGATTGTGAACATATTAGGTGGACACTTATCTAAAGAACATTTTTTGGGCGGAAAAGATAACGAGTCAAAGGTCGGAGAGTGTTAATTCTTTTTTGATGGGTTCGTGAATGTAACACAAAACTTTTTGAGTTTGTCAACCAATATGATAAAACTACCACTGCTCGTCATAGATCTGAATCTCAAGAAAACTTCCTATGTTTGAATTGTGTGCTTACTTGTACCTCAAATCTATATGAGATACAAGTTGTGAAGTTTATAATAGAAAGATTTTTAATTGTTTCATAAAGAATGGGCAGTTGTAATGACACTGTTTTTCGAAAAGTTGAAAAATTAAGACTTAAGAAACTTATTTGGTTGGTAACTTTTCTGAATCCAAAGATAAATGGGACAAAGTCAGTTATGAGATTTATAATGAGTGATTGCATCTCAATTTTGCGTGATTGTATCTCAATTTTGCATATTTATTGTCACATTTGCACATTCATCCTTGATTATTCTCTATTTAATTTTGCTATTTAACTCTCTTTTTGTCTATGGAGTCTAGATATTTTAAAAAGAAAGATAATAGTAGAAGAAGCTCTAATCTATCCAATTATCCTATCTAAATTTGAATTTCAAATTAAATCAATTTGAAATAAAGAGGAAGAGAAGGATAGAAGAGATAATGCCTATCCTAATTCAGAGATAAAGGGGATAATCAATTCAAATCAAGTTGCTTGAGCTCCAAGTCAAAGATAAAGTGTGAAAATTAAAAATTAAACTCAGATTAAGAGATAACTTAATTCCTAAGTTATCTACGAAAGGATGTTATTTCAAAGTCTAAAGTTTAGATGAAAATTCTGAGGATATATCTCCACATGGACGAACGTAAAGAAACCAAGCACAAAAGCGTATGCCCTGACTCCCCACTTATGCCTCAAAAACGTGGCAAAAGCCATGTTTTCGCAGCTTTCTAATAGAGGTTGGCTTGGTGGTTGGGCGCACCTGTTCTATTGGGACTCTACTTCCTATTTTTCCTATAAATAGCATCCCAGAGGCAGCATAGGAGGGTATCTCAGAGCTAGTCTAGAGATTAAACTTACGATTTTCTTTAGTTCTCTTCTCTAAATTTTCTTTTGTAATTTTGGGGTTTAGTTTAGTTCAAGTTTGTAAAGAGAAGAAGGAGTTCTTATAATTGAGGGTGACAAAAAGGTTCTTCTATTCTTCAACTCAACCTTCTTATTATTATTTTACTTACTTTATTTTTTATGCACTTCTTTAGATTTCATCTACATGCTTTGTTTTACTTTCATCATGCTTAGCTAATTGTTTTCATGACTTGCTAATCTTTTCACCACTACTTCTAATTCTATGTTAAGCTATACCAATTGAATCATATGCATTTATACTCCAAGCCTTGCAAAAGCGAGTGTTCTTGAAGGCACACAAAGATGAGAACTAGGTTAAATATTTGCTAGTACTTTTCAATAATTTTTCTTATCTTATGCTTGATTGACAACTTGATATTTTAATGTTAAACCTTGGTTAGTGTCATTTCAAATATGATCTCATTTTTTATCTTATGTACCTTGCTTGTTTTGGTGATAAATTATCATGTTAGGATTTAAAGTGAAGTAAAATTTTGAATAGGTTAGTAAGTTAGTTGTGGCAGATGATTAGTAAGTTTAATCCTTTAATTCTTTTAAAAACCCTAATCTTCAAAATCAAATCATATTTTCATATTCTTTTACCTCTAACACTTAACATAGACCTTTTCTTTCTTATTCGAAGAAGAATTATTAACCTACTTAGTGTTTATAAAAAAAATACTGAAAAGCTTCTATTGCATTCCTCCTTGTGGATTCGACCCGCTTAGCCCTTACTACCGCGAAAATATTGTGAAAGACAAAGACATGCCTTCAACCAGATAACATCCTTCTAACCTTTAACTTTATCTCTGTTTTTCAGCAATCAAATTTTGGTGTCGTTTCTAGGGAGGGAACGATATTTTTTTTTATTCACTAATTGTTTAATTTTTCTTCTCTATTTTTTGTGTGTAGGAAGAGACTACAGGAACTTAGCAACTACAGTACAAAATTTGCATCTCTAAGACTCTGCCCAAGAAGGCAGAGCACCAGGCTCACCTACTTAGCCGCGTTTTCGTGGCTATACTATGGAGTCAGTCATCTTGCTTCTTTGTAGGGTGATTGAATTGCAATTTCATAGTTTTTTCTGTTTTTATTATTTCCTGTTAGCCTGTTGTACACACTAATTCTAATTCAACAGTAACTCATACGTGTAATTGTTTAAAATACGGTTAGATGTTGCATCCTAGGGGATTCATGTAATTCATTTTTTAAATTACTGTTAAAAGGTGCTGGAGATAAGGCATGTCTACATCACATCTAGATTAGGAAACACTTTTGTGTGTTTTACAATTACTTTAAGTGATTACTTATCTATATACTTGCACACGTCGCACGAAAATGAAGTAAGGCAAATCCCATAAGTAAGATAAGATGGGAAAGTCATTACCCTCCCTTAACTCACAAACCATCTCCTCACTCACTATCCAATCCTAATTAAAATCTGAGTAGACACTGGCCCTAGGAACACATCGAACTCAATAGGAGATAGACTTAAGGAGGAAGTTGCTAGAATTTAACTCTTGCCAAATTGGTGACTAGGCAAGGGATTAAGAGGCGAAACCTCGAAGAATAGTGGTTTGGCATAATTAGGCCTGTCGCTTTTGCGTGGATACCTCCACGGATCTTGCCATCTACCTGTCCAATTAACTTGTGGTTAGATTCTGTAATATACCTCTCGTAGCCAGTCTAACCAGTTAGGAGTCGTTTAGATCTAAGGTTAATTTAGGCTAAATTTTTTTATTTGTTTATTTATTTTGACATTTCTTGAGTGATATAGATTATAACCACAATTTTTTCAACATTAATAGTAATCCATATTTCACCCGGACCTCTTCTAACTCAAATTTCACCAGCCAAGCATGGCATAACTTTAATCAACTACGTATGCTGGGTTGGTCATATCCAAATCAATGTATGTCCCAACCTCAATTTTATGAATAAAATTAGAATAATCATCTTTACTCTTCATCGAGTTAATGGGAAAACAACATTCCTGAGTCATATAGTCAACCACTTTACCAACATTCAGCTTTATATATTCATGGTCAAGATATCTCTATAGAAGAAAAATCCGAATCAGATAAGATGCTTGAAGAGCTTGAACGATGACTTACAAAGCTGAAAAACTCACGATTCGAAAAATTTAAATCTACAAAATTCATACTCAATTTGTCCAGTCCCACTGCAACAAGTAAAACCAATTGATTAGGAAAATAATATGAAAGTTATGATTCAGTCCTAAAATGATCCCCTCGATAGGTTAGAAGCAAAAATGGATCGTATGCAAAGTTCAAAAAAAGTCAATGAATGAACAAATTTTAAGAATTTCAAACATCCTTTAACTAACTAGCCAAATTGATATGAACTGAGAATCATGGAGTCTTGAAGCCTTTGACCAAGATTCAATTTCACAGCACCAACTTGAACTTGACCAATCCTAAACCCTTAGACAAATTGGGAAGTTATAATTTCAATGAAATTGAACTTGATTATGAATATGAAATTGATCCTTAACTTTGTGATTTAGTTCCAAACTTTGAATCTATATTGACTCCGGTGTCTTAAGCCAATTTGGACCCAATTCTCGAGCCAACATTAATTCCAGTACCCATATATTATGAAATTGGATCACCTATTTTGGATAGTCACATTCATTTGATGGATCATGAATGTGAACTTAGGTTCTTTGATTTGGAGCCCACTCTTGAACCAAACCTGACTCTTGAACCTAAATTTGATTTTACCGAGCTGGTATTGGTTCACAAACCTACCATTCTTGAGCGCAAATCAATCATTTGATCAAGTCACATTCTATTGTTGGACTAAGTTATAGACAATTATGACTCTAAGATGGTATCCCGAAGATTGGTCATATGACCAAGTAGTTTTATTATTAGGGTCTCGTATGATCCTATTCACTTGGGGGATAATAACAATGTATATAGAAAAGAGGTCATAAAAGATGGGTTCCTTAATGATCCACAAGATTTAGATTGGGTAGCAATGCTTGGCCCAACCCGACCACTATCGGAGCCACCACCTTGCGGTAACATTTTTCTTTCATTTCATCTTTTACATCCATAGATGCATTCATTCATACATTAAGGATAATGCATGAGATAAGTTGGGGGGAGGGTTTACTAACATACTAATATAGGTACGCTTACTAACAAATTTTTTCTTTTAAAAAATACCATTTGAAAAAGAAAACAATATTTTGACTTATTTTTGTAAGTAATTAAGTTAATTTTAATAAATAGAAAAATCTTAACTAGGATTTCTTAATACATGGTCAAAATAAGATTATTTGTTTGATTTCTAGGATTAGAAGAAAATAATTGAAGAAGTAATTTAGTTTTGTTTTTTACTTCAATGAAATATGCATACTTTATATACTTACACACTTAGGATTCAAAATAAAGACTCGTGTGTCTTAGAAAAATAAATATATATGAAAAATAAACAAATATAATTATTGATTAGCTAGGTGTTTTGGCCTAAGAAAACCTTGGTATTTACATGAAAGGTAATTAGGTAAGCTTGAAAAAATATATATATAATATGCGTATTAACACATCTAATAATTAATTAGTTAGATATTAGGGTCTGAAGAAGCCTTGATACTTACAGAAAAGAAAATTAGATGAGTTATACATATTAAAAAAATGCTTAAAGGGTAACGAAGTGGTAATACTTCTAACTTCTTTCAATATATATATATATATATATATATATATATATATATATATATATATATATATATATATATATATATATATATATATATATATATATATAAAGGTATAAGAGTAGAAGTTGAAGAATCCTGAGTCAAAAATTCACGATCACAAAGGTGCATATAACTTTGGGTAAAATGATAGACTATATGATAAATTCAGTTTTAATCCTAACCTAGATTGATACAAAATAATTACATAGAGACTAAGTATAGGAGTGAATAATTAGGTGATCCTAAAATTTATAGATTAACTTAATTTTTGCAAAAATCTTTCAATTATTTTTCTATTTCAATATGAATTTTGAGAACACTAACACTTTATTTTTCTTTCTTTATCGATTAATATGAATTCTGAAAACTCTCACGAGACAAAAACTCATCCTCTAGAGGTAACCTAGAGGTTTAACGACTTATTGTACGCATTAAGTGCAGCCGTGATTCCTACGAAAGTGAGTTAGGTTAGTTTTGTTTTTCTTTTTAGTTTTGTTCAAGGACGATCCAGAGATAGGTGTGGGGGTGTGATTGCATCTCAATTTTGCATCTCAAAATGCACAAAATTAGCCAATATCCTTGAGTAGTCTTGAGCAATTAGAACTCATCATAAGCTTTTGAGATAGAGTTCCATTGCATCTGCATCACACAAATGTGATCATCAAAATCTAAGTGCCAATATTATCCCCCTTTTGATGATAACAAGTTTGTGTGCATATAACTCCACTTGCAGAGAATATGTCATAACGAAAATTGTTCTCCCCCTGTGTAGAACAGGTTATAACAAATATAGATAAAAAGTGTTCTCCCCCTGCAAAAAATATATCATGACATATATATATAGTCGACCAGCAGAAAGGATTAGTTGACTACAACTTGGATTAGTCGACTAGCAGTGTAGGTAAGTCGACAAATACTGCTAACAGTTAAGAAACAGAAAGTTGATATGTATCTATAGAAAGACTTAGTCGACTACATAAAGATTCAAGTCGACTAGAGGATATATTAGTCGACTAGACTTAGCTATAAGTCGACTACAAGACTATATTGTGTGTGTGATCAAGGCTTTTAACATTCTATAAAAAAAAACACAAAATTAGCCAATATCCTTGAGTAGTCTTGAGCAGTTAGAACTCATCATAAGCTTTTGAGATAGAGCTCTAATGTATCTGCATCACAAATGTTATCATCAAAATCTAAGTGCCAACACATCTAATTCTATGTTAAGATATACCGATTGAATCATATGCGTGCCAACTCCAAGCTTTGCGAAAGTGAGTGTTCTTGAAGGTATATGAGGATGGGAACTAGGTTAAATATTTGCTAATACTTTTCAATGATTTTTCTTATCTTATGCATGATTGATATCTTGATATTTTAATGTTAAACCTTTGTTAGTGTTATTTCAAATATGATCTTATTTCTATCTTATGTGCCTTGCTTGATTTTGGGGTAGATTATCATGTTAGGATTTAAAGTGAAGTAGATTCTTACATATGTTAGTAAGTTAGTGGTGATAGTTGATTAGTTAGTCTAATCTTTTAATTCTTTTCAAAATCCTAATTTTCAAAAACAAATCATATCTTCATCTTCTTTCTACCTCTAACACTTAACATAGTGTAACGCCTTGATCCTGTGGGTATGGAGACGTTACTGCGACGTATATACGTAGGTAGGAAATAGCCTCACATATATACGCTAAGCATCAGTACAGGGAAGAATCAGAGTGCGAAAGCACAAAAGTAATATACATTCCAATATAACTGTACAAGTACATAGTTATCATAGAGTGTGATCTAATATTACAATAATATTACATCACTAGGAAACATAAACGTAAGATTTACAATATGAACTTTATAAAAAGTTGCTCAAGAGCTATGAGGAGATGCCACGAGCCAACGGGGGAGACAAAAGAGAGGGTTGGAGCCACAACTGGTCTGCCCGTTCTGCAAAGTGAACTAAGTCCTCAGCAGAAGGATCCACGTCAGTCCAAACTCTGAGATCTTGACATGAAGATCTAGAAGAGTCAGAAAGCAACCCAAGAGTGGTGATACAAATGCCAAGTGGCATGTAGAGGCAAGCATACGTGTATCGATAATCTGAATCATAAGCATGTATCGAAAACCATGTCATGAGCATAGGCAAGCAGTAGAAGGTAAGGAGGCTGAAAGTAAAGTAGATAAGGCAATACCAGCTATCTCCTAAACTAACGAAAAATCAATAAAACTGATAAAATAGAAATAAAACTGAATACGAGCAAAACCATTCATATAAGCTTAGGTTATGGCTCCATGAGACTAGTACATCGAAAGAATATTCTAAACAAGGAAACCCTTATCTATATACCTTTATCCCATGTTACCATAACCCAAGCGTATACAACTTAAGTTGCAAAATAACACATCAAATTGTATATTAGCATCTTGTTATAATAGGGACCGTCTAAGTTGTAGGTTTTAGTATGCGTCCCATTTCACATACTTTCACTTACAGCTTATAAAGTAAGTTATTTGGAAACTGATAGAGTTTGATGAACTATGGTTAGTATGAGTCCCATACTTGCCCGGAACAACGACCGTGGAGTATTTGATACTGAGCCAGAACGTACTGCTAGGCACCGAGAACTTAACACTTGAATGGAATAGGGATCGCATATCCCATGAAATAGGCTTAGGGCTTGTGCATACCCGGGAGGAATAATAAGGGAGTAGAGGTGCCAGTACACCCCACGGAATTTCTAATGGCTGTCAGGTGATCTCAAAAGTATTTGGCCACGCATGACTCGATATGACCATCATAAACATGACTATTTAGGACCCATCAGTTTCCCCAAACCAAACGCAAGTTGACTTATTATAATTTATTATGTAATTATCAGTATACGGGAATGAGAAAGAGAGAGTCAGGTGTATCACGAGTACATGATGTATCAGGAGTACTGTTGTACTAAAGTATATCAAGATATATCAAGATGCTAGGTTATCATTCCCATATAGTGATAACTAGAAGAGTCAGATATTAGGCACACCAGGTGATAACAAATAGGAGTCAAGTGATGCAGACAGATGCAGGTAACAGTAGGTAGATGTCAGGTGGTAGCATGCGAAGTGTCAGATGTCAATATGTAGATGTCAAGTGATAGCATGGAAAGTGTTGACATATCACGCATGGGCATAGCAAGTGATATATAGCAATAGCTAAGTACAATCAAGCAGAGTTGAGCAAGCGGGAGGCACAGACAACGAACAGTATCTAGTGAATAAAGCGTTGGGTGCTAAATACCTATCAGGTGGAGCATGAGAGACTTGACGGTCTAAGTGCTCTCCTTTGTCAAGTGAAGTGGATGAGAGGCCGGAGGATAAAGTACGCTCGAGGTCTAGGCACACTCTCGTCACCTACCACGAAACCCATAAGGGTGCAGGCCTAAAACCAATTGAGTAGCTAACTCTGGAGTGGGCGAAAACGCAGAGTCAGTACAAGGGTACCTAGACGAAATGTTAGTACTACATAATCATGCATATAAACAGATGGTAACTAGACCATCTATATAGTGTGTGAAGCCTAAAGGCTGTGTTTAAGCCCATAAGGGCTGAAGTAAGCCCGGGTCTAAGTGTACTCTCAGTAGCTACCACGAAACCAATAAGGGTGCAAGGCCTAGACCAATTAGGTAGCCATTCCGGGAGTGGGCAGAAGTCCCGAAGGCTATACATAGGTACTTGCATGGTTAGTATCAACACGTGCACAAATATCATATCGATTACACTATTACAATTATTCAGACACAGGATACATCATATGACACCGATACACACATACAACCCAGTATAAATATACAAGACCACGCATAGAAGCTCATCATAAAACCAAATACAGTACAAGCTCGATGACGCAAGGAAAGACACTCACCTAAATACAAACACGATGAAAACTATAGGAACCCCAGAAAGCTACGCGCATGAACTTCGTGGCTGGGAAACACTAAAGCGAGAAGTGGAGGAGGTGCTTGGGCCCTTGATGGCTGCCAACCTTGGGGAGGCACACAAGCTCCCTAGGGAGGCTAAGAGGGTGGCCGACCTCAAGAAGAGGAGAGGGAGGAGGTGATGGGAAGGGTAAAGGTGTTGGTGGTGGTGTTGGTGAAGGTGATGTAGTTGGATTTTGATGGAGAAGGAAAAATAGAAAGTGATGAAGATGATGGTGATGGTGATGTTATAGGTTGAGGTGGAGGTGATGAGGGTGCAGTTATGGTGGTGAGAGTGAATATGGTGGTGATGGAAGGAGAAGTGTAGGAGGTGGTGATGAAGAAAGGGTTGTGGTGGTGGTGGAAGTTGATGTTGACGTTGGTGGTGGAGTTGTCGCCAGAGTAGATGCCAGAATGGTCACCAGAGATATCGCCAGAGAATAGGGGTCCGGCCGCTATCCAAACATGGTGGCCGGCCTAGGAGTAGATGGTGAGATGGTGGTTTTGTGGTAGGATTAAGTAGTGGTGGTAGTTTTGGAGAGAGTTAAGGAGATGGTGGTTTGTATGGTGGAATTTGGAGTTCGTGGTGAAATAAATAGAGATGGAAGAGGAAGAGGATGATAGTAAGGTATTATAGATGCTGTTTTGGTTGTTGTTGTAGTGAAGATGAAGGAGGATTTGGTGATTTAGGGGTTTGATGGAAGAATGAAGGTGAAAGGAGAAGGAAAGGTGTTATTTTTTGGAATTGGAGTTAAAGGAGAAGGGAATGAGTTTTGGGATGAGATTTTTGTGAAATGGTGATGGAAGAGAGAGTTATGGTTGGCCGTAGTAATAGGAAGGGTGTGATAAGTGTCTATGATATTTTGGAGGAGATATTTTGGTGGAGGGGTGTATAATGTAGTAGAAGAATGGAGAAGGTTTTAAAATATGGTGGAAGGAAAAGGAAGGAAGGAAAAAGGAAAAAGAAAAGAAAAGGAAAAAAGGAAGAAAAGTAATTGAAAGAAAAAATAAAAATAATTAGAATGATGGATTCTCTGGATTCGGTCACGGATGCGGAAAATTTTCGAAAAAATACCGGAATCGCCTGAAAATGAAGTATCTCAGAAAGCTCCCCAAAATTCTTTAAAAATCAAGAATATTATATTAAGAATCATAGTGAAATCCGTTTCAAGAAATGTTTTATGGTTTTGAAATTAAAAATTCTAAAATCGACCGCCGATACCGGTCGACGCCAAATCCGATCAAAATCTGTTAAATTTTGAATTCCCAAAAAATGTATTAAGATAGTAAATATTACTTTAAGAAAATATGTGAAAGTATTTTTTCTAAATTTGACTACATTTGTAAATTACAAATTCAGAAATAAACTAGCAGTACCGACTAATCCCAGTTTTAGGGGTTTTATAAAAATAATTAAGAAAGATTCTAAAAAATCATGAAAATTTTAAAATATTGGAAAACAGTATTTGAAATTAAAATTGGTCAAATCTGACTATCAGAAATATCAAATTAATCAGTATATTAGGATCAAATCCCTAGTTCAGACTAGGGCTGACTCCGAGTCCACGAATCCAAATCCAAAGCAAAACATCACATAAATAACCATAAAATAATAAACACAGAAACCAAATCGAAAAAATACTATTAAAAAATCAGAATATGTATCTAAGTACGTATTCCGGGAACAAGGGTTACACATAGACTTTTTCTTTTTTTTCAAAGAAGAATTATTAACCTACTTAGTGTTTAAAAAAATACCAAAAAGCTTCTATCGCATTCCTTTCTATAAATTTAACCCGCTTAGCCCTTGCTACCGCGAATATATTGCAGATGATAGAGACACGCCTTCATCTAGATAACATCCTTCTAACTCTTATCTTTATCTCTGTTTTTCAGTAATCACTGAGCTTCATGTTATGTGTAGTTGTGCCTTATTTGAAATGAGGGGTCTTTGTAAACATATTATGTGCTCTTATGGTGCAATTATGTTTTTATATTCGATAATCTTATAAATTACAAAGGTGGAGATATTAGAATTGAAAATGCTATGAAAATGTGTGAAAATAAAGGTAAGACAGATCTGCGAGGAACTGTATGATTGTGGTCGCTTCGATCAAATTTAATATAATTCTTGAAATGGTATCTGATTTGGATATCCATCATTTCAAGTTGGATGGTATGTTAGAAGGATTTGCTATAAAAACTAGTAGTACTTCAAATCCAAGACATTGAATGATTAATCATAGCATAGTGAAACTAATGTTGCATTTAGTGCTTTAGTAATGGTATAGAGAGACAGTGAAGAAATAATATTTTGTGATCCTCTTAGTCTAGAAGGTGGTGAAGCAGCTTAAATGTAGAATCTGTCAACAATGAGTGATTACAGGACTAGTTGTGTATTATTAGTATGACATCTTTCTCTTGTATTATATGCATTTTAATTTATTGTTTCAAACATTTACATCATTTTTTGTTTATTTTTTCTATGCATGTTTTTATATTATCACGTGAATTGATTTCTTTTTATTTTTTATTCGAAGATGAAATAGTATCAGACTGTAGTAACTGAGAAGGAAGCAAAAGTTCATTTTACTAAGAATATTTCAAAATGAATTGTATCATGTTTAATTCACATATATGACATGTGTTCTTTAAATGTGATACAAATTATTTTTTTCACAGAACTCTCTGTACTGATCTTTATCATTTTGTGAGGAATGCGACCAAGATCGCAGTTTAAATGTAGAAAAAATCTTATTGAACTGCTATCAGAGTCACAGTTTACTTAATATTTTATATATTTGTTCTTCACTGCGACTGTTGTCGCAGTTTTAATACAATAAAAACTCTGCATTTCTATTGCACACATCGTCTATAGTCAGAATTTTTTAATTTGTTTGAATATAGTAAAATTTACTGCTTTAAGTATACTGCGACCATGATCGCAGTATCAGTTGTCAATGCAGTTAATTTTTAAATTGTGACCATGGTCACAGTGTAATACCCTGATCCCGCGGGTACGGAGACGTTACTATGATGTATATACCTAAGTCGGAAATACCTCACATATATACTCTAATCATTAATACAAACAAGAATCAGAATACGAAAGTAAATGGTGCATTAGACATTCTAACATATGAGTACAATTATAAAGTTATCATAGGATGTGACACAATATTATAAGAATATTACATCATCGATAGGCGCAAATGCGAGAATACAAAGAGATATAAAATTATGAATAGAACAAAAAGCGCTTATGAGTTACAAAAGAAAAACTGTAGAGACGAGTAGGGGGCTTGGATAGGGCCCCGGACGGTCAACTACTGATCCATCATGCTACCGTTGTGCAACTCTGAACACGTTCAAACTCCAAGATCTGAATATGTATGTCCAGGGGAGTCAAAAACTCCCAATGAGTGGCAAGATAAATGCCAAGTGGCATGCATAGACAGGCACACATGTATCAATAAATCCGAGTAGAACGACATGTATTGAAAATCGTGTAGTGAGCACAGAGACACATGAGCTGGAATGAGGCATCAAGTGAAGTAAATATGGCAAAACCAGCTATACAAACTCAAATTACCGATTCATGAGATTAGTATGTCGAAGGAATAATCTAAATAAGACAGCCCTCATATATATATATATATATATATATATATATATATATATATATATATATATATATATAGGGGCTACTGTACCTCAGCCGACGGCTGAGAGAGTTTCTCAGCCCGCGATGACGTGGCTGAATATATGCCATAGATCGGCCGTAGAGTGTAGGCGCCAAAAAAAACAAAAAAATCCAGCCTAAACATTCGTGAATCAAAATGACAAAAATACCCCTTTTTTACTTCTAAACTGCCATAAACTCATCCACAAACAAAATTTACTTAAAATAATTTTCAGTTGAATATATCTACAGTTATAAAATTCGTAATTCTACTACATCGAAAATATAATAGAAAAAAATTTGGATCAACGTAATGTGAAATAAACATAAGCATTGAAAAGTAAAAAAAACATGTTTGAAACATAAAAAAAATGATATCCTTCAGCACTCCGATGACAGAAGCTATCTTTTTTCACATGCCTTCTATAACAGAATTCTCATCGTTTTACAAATTTCGCGATCATAGTCGCACTCATAGTATAATAAAACTTTCAATCATTGCGACTATAGTCGCAGACTTATTACAAAATAACTTTCAATTTTAAATGACGACTGCGACACTAGTCGCAGTCATAGTATAACAAAAAACTTTTTTATATCAAGTATGCGACCATAGTGGCATTTCTTATTCACATAAAAAAAATAGACGAAAACATGTTATCGTACAGCACTGCGACCTCCTTCAGCACTGCGACCAAAGTCGCAATCTTATAAAAAGATTTTTTATAATTTATAAGGTAGTTTAGCCATGCGACCCTGAGATCAGTTCGCGTATATCACATCTTATAAAAATACTATATTAATTACACTGAATTTAATGAAGTAATTAATAATCTATCTACCGTGATACAACAACAATCTAGAAAAAAGAGATGCACTAATGTTAATCACAATAAAGGAAAGATGTGCAGCATACGTAATCTAAAGATATAGACAAAACATTCTATAACAAGTTTATTTGTACTTCATGTAGTAAACTTCTGGAAAAAAGGAACTCTTCGGATTCTTCAGCCATAACTCTTCAATTAAATATTTAATTTTTTTTACCAATTCTAATCATACTCAACTGTCACCTATAACAATTATTATTATTATTCATGTTCTTTCACATATTGACCTTTATATAGTTCTTGTAACTAATATATTATCTCATATCTAAAAACTATATTTTTTGCTCTTCCTTTTCAATTTGATTTCAAAAACTTTTAGAAAAATAATTCATTCTTGAATCATGTCTTCCCCATCTTCTTCCTCTGAACACTCAGAATTCAACTTCAATCAATCCCCACCGGTCCTCTTTCTTCAGGGTATTCTAGTGAATCTGATACCAGTCTGAACTTCACTCCTTTTGACTATCTCACTACTCAAATATATATTTTAACTGATCCTCCTATTCATGAGGATGATGAAGTTTTCATGTGGGTTAGTGAGGAGGACATTATTCCTCTGCCACTTGACGGAGACATGCTTGATGAAAGCATGTCCTCTGATGCTATAGGCTCGCTTTCTCGCAACGGTTCGGACGAAGAGCTTGATAGAGACGATCCATTCTGGGAGTTTATCGATGAACCAAAAAAATCTCAACAACAGGAAGATGATGAGGAAATAAGTGATGAACAGGAAGACCAGGGGAATGAAGACGACGAATCTGCTTATGATGGTGATAATGATGAGGATTAGGATTCCTGATCTTCTGATATTCAACGTTATTTTGTCTTCTCTTAAAAGCTTTTAATGCTCTTTTTTGTAAGGTCTCTTTCTCACCATATTATGTTATAAATAAAATTTACTTTTATCTGTAAAATAATCTTTCACATTTTTAAAATACATATAAATTATACCGTATAGGTATTAATTCTGCATCTTATCTGCGATAATGGTCGCAGTACTAATATAATAATTACATATGAAACTGCAACCACGGTCGCTGTCCAGTCATAAACAGTTTGATCGTTTTGCATTTAATAAAGTTATAAACAGTTACCATGGTCGCAGTCCAAAAATAAATTATATAAACAAATAATACTGTGAACATCATCGCAAATCCTCTCAAATCAGTATATTTCACTGTATATCACAAATTAGAAAATTGCGACTGCTGTTCTTAAACACTGCGACCATAGTCGCAGTCCTACTTCGCATGCAATAAGTTATAGTGAAAATCAAACATATAAAACCGTACGTAAATTGCGACTATAGTATCAGTCCTTAGACACCGTTATTACATTTAACTTAACAAAAAAATCATCCAAAAAAAAATGCTCTCGTTAGTACTGCGACCATAGTCGCAGTCCTTGATCGCATGCTATATATAAAAACCAATTTAATAATTCATAGGCGGATCAAACAACATCACAATGAAGAACAAAATATATAAAAAAATACGTAAACTGCGATTATACTATCAGTTATTAGTCAACGTTATTACATTTAACAAAACAAAAAAAACGTCCACGACTTGCTCTCATTAAGCACTGCAATCATAGTCGCAGTCCTTGTCCGAATTCAATATGTGTAAAAATAATAATAATTTATACATTATATGCGAAAAAAAGTAAACTGCGACTATATTAAAAAATCATTAAATTTCAAATCAGATAACAAAAAAAATAATAAAGAAGCATTCAAATTAGTTTCGTGATTTGATAAAAATAATGTTGGCAGTTTGGTCATAGTTAAAAAAGATAATTATGACAAAAATTGAGTAACATCAGAATATATAAAAATATAATAAACTATACAGATCCACTGTCTTTTATCGCAGGGGTATTTAGTAATTTTAACTATTTTCATAGGCGGGGCGTCCTTTCTAGTGTGGCTAATAATGTGCCATGTCACCGCAGGCTGAGAGGGTCGCTCACCCGTCGGCTGATATACATTTTTCTCATATATATATATATATCTTATCTCTCACATCACTGTATCCTGATTTCATATAACCTGAATTGTCTCCTGCACTAAAAAAACAACATAAAATTGATAAAACCGATAAGACTGAATAAAATTTAATACTGGCAATACTAATTGTACAAGTTCAGTTTATGACTTCATGAGACAAGTACATCAAAAAAATAATCTAAACAAGGAAGACCTCATCTATATACCTTATGCCTCACGTCACCATAATCCTCAGTTTACATAACCCGAATTGCAAAATAGCACGATGAATTATTGATTAGCATCTTATTATTATTATTACTCATCCTACCATATATCTAGGTATATACCCTAGCGTCCCAACTCACATAGATCCATATATAAGTAAGCTAAGGTTGTTATTGAAAACAGATGATGAAACCAACGGATTATGTTTACAATAGGTCCCGTGCATGCCTGGGACCACGGTCCAGGGTGTTCTATTACTGGTGTAAGAAACTAGCTGAAAAGCATACAGTAGATGGATCTTATTGTATGCCCAATTAGAAATATAATAGGAGGTAGGGAGCCAACGCTCCCCTCAGAACACATGGAGGCCCTCAGGTAGAATCGAAAGTTTTAGTTGCACAACATAACTAATACCACTGTAAACATATTCACCATTTGAAGTCCATCAGTTTGCCCCTTACCTGATGTAATTTGTCCTTTTGTAGTTTATTATGTAGTTATCTACAGGAATAACACGAGCTAGTCAGGTTCAGGAATTCAGGAGTACAATAGTACATAAGTACTAAAGGCATAAGTTACTGTATATAATACATGATAAAAGTTACAGGATTCCCGTAAGATGGTAATCACAAGTCTGGTGGTAATATAACAGGTGGCAGGTGATAAGTAGTAACATACAAGTGTCAGGTGATAGTAAGCAGGTGTAGGTGATAACAAGCAGGTGCCAGGTATCAAGTGGTAGCACAACAGATATTCAGTGTTGTATAACACAATATAGAAAAATAGTACTAATACAGGGGATCAGTATGAATACTGAAAAATAATACAGTTTTTGAAAGACGATTCAAGAAAAGTTTTCAAATTCTTCACAACAATCAAGAAAGGAATAATAGTTAAATTATCAAGCAGGTAAGCGGGCAAGAAAGTAAGCGAACATCTAAGAGAAGCTAAGCAAGGCTGTGCGAAGCTAACGCACAGAACTAGACGCCATCACGTTCGACGTGGTTACCGCTCGCGGCATGACTAAACGCACATGAAGGAGTGAGCGTATGAACACTATACTACCACGCGTGATGAAGTTACGCTCATGGTGTAACTACGCTTGAACTGAGTTAGGAGCAAAGTGCTGAGCGCTAGGTCTGCCCACGAGTTGTAGCTAAGAGACTGATGGTCTGAACGCACTCTCTCTTTCGAGAAAGTGGGCGAGAGCCCAAGGGCTGATCGGCCAGAAGGCAGAGTAGGTACCTGTAGAGGTGTTAGTACCATACAGACGCATGCAGGCTCAGTAACAGATAACAACTAAGCTATCAGTAGAGTAGTGAAGTCCGGAGGCTGAGCAAGACAGAAATAAAATCAGCGAGCATACAAGCGAACAATCAAGCGGAGCTAAGTAAGGTTGGAGCGAAACTAGCGGACATCGTTAAAGGCTATCACGCTCTGAGTGGTTACTGCTCGTGACGAAGCTAACGCACACGTGTGGTGGCGGGTAAACTGCTCCCATTACCCGTGATGAAGCCACGTCCACGACATAATGTCAGCCGGACGGAGTTAGAAGTAAAACGCTGAGCGCTAGGCTCACCTACTAGGCGGACTCGAAATACCTACGGTCTGAGCACCCAAAGGGCTGTAAGGAGTGCATAAGGTCTAAGCGCACTCCCGGTAGCTACCATGAAACTGAGAGGGTGCAAGGAATAAAACCTATTGGGTAGCCAGCCAGAAAGTGGGCTATACCTGCAACCTGCACTAGTGTTAGTACCATACAAGCATGCATGTAAGCTTGATAATAACTAGACTATTCGTGAAATGATGAAGCCCGAGACTGAGTGTGGAGCCCGCAGGCTAATAGGGCTAGAAGGCCGAATAGAGAGCCCGGAGGCTAAATGACCATGAAGGATGGCCACGTATGAATACATCGCAGGCAGTGTATATGTACAGGTATAAAACTATACTACTACGCACATTCATCACACCACCATAGAACATCAGGCCAATACAAGTCACAACATGTCCATAGAATACATCTACACACCCACACCGATACAATCACAACACTGGTACAGAAGCCAGTCCCAGAAATACAATACAAATCCCAAAAATTACAATAAAAATACTTGTTGAAGCGGGGTACCCAATAAAGCGAGACACTCGCCTAAATCTTCAGAAAATGCCATAAAATTCTGAAATCCCAAGAACTCATGCATGTGCCACCAATATATATATATATTAAAATATATATATATATTTATAGAGAGAGAATTAGAGAGAGGAGAGAGAATATTACAAAGAGAGAGTTGCCGGGGAGAGATAGAATAGGAGAGAGAAACCAAGAGAGAGAATAGAAAAAGAGAGGGAGTTGCTGTCCCCGCTCGCGCACAGGGCCCCATGGCAGGGCCGTGGGGCTAGGCGGCGCCAGCCACGCGCTGATCGCGGTTGGCCGGCAGTGGCACCGAGGTGAGGTTAGAGGAGAGGGAAGAAGGGAGTAGGTGATGGTGAAGGTGTTGAGGGTGGTGGTGTTTGATTATAGTAGTTAGTGCTAGTGAAATTAGAGGAGGTGGAGAAGGAGGTTATGGTCATGATTGGTAGTGGGATTGGGTGCTAGATGGTGGTGGATGGGTGGTTGGTGGAGATGGGTGTTAATGGGAGGGAATTAGCGATGGAGATGAAGATGGAAGGTGGTAGAGTGGGTGATGATGGTGTGGGAGGTGATCGTCAGGGGAGATGGAGTCACCGTGGGTGGTTGTCAACTGCTGTGGGGTTACTAATGGTGATATAGGGGAGAGAGGGAGGAGTAAAGAGGAAATTGGTGAGTGAAAGAGAGAGTAGATAGAGAAGGAGTAAGAATTGAGATAGAATTTAAGAGATTAGGGGAGAGAGAAGGAAAATTTTAAGAGAGAGGGGGAGGTTTGCATCACTGTCCACAGGAAGAAGAAAGAAAGGAAAAAGAAAAAAAATAAAAGAGAAAGAAGGGAAATAAAAAGGAGAAGGAGAAGGTATTTTTGTGGGTTTGTGTGGTGAAGAAAAAATGGGGAAAAGAAAAAATAAAAGAAAAAGAAAAAGAGGGAAAGAAAGGAGTGGAGGAGAAAAATAGGGAAAGAAGAAAAAGAAAAGAAATTATCTTGGTATAAATTCTATATCTGGAAAAATACCGAATACACTGAAAATGTCGGAAAAATAAAGTAACTTGAAAAGGTCCCCAAAAATTCTCAAAAATAAAAAATATTATATTATGGTACATGGTGAATCTTGTTTTCAAATTAAAAATCTTGGATTCAACCAGTAATACTGGCTAACACTAAATTGGTCGAGTATTGATAAATTCAGAAAAATTCTTAAAAATACATTAAAGTAGAAAATGTGATTTTAAGAAATAATATGAAAGCGAATTTTTAAAATTCAAATCCATTTGCAAATTAAAAATTCTAGAATTGACTAGTAAACTGGGCGATAGCAATTTTGAAGATTTTGCAGAATAATTCAGAAAAATTTCAGAAAATCATGAAAAATCTAAAATTTTGGAAAACAATATTTGAAACTTAAATCGGTCAAATTTGACTACAAAAAAGATCAAATTTAGTAATACACTAGGATCGGGTCCCTGGTTCAGACTAGGGTTGGCTTCGAATCCGAGAATCCAAATCTAATGTAAAACAATCGTATAAATAATTATAAAACAAAAATAAATACCAGAAGTAAATTAAAAAATATGATCAAAAAATCATAACACGTATCTAAGTATGTATTTTGGGAACTGGGTGTTACATTTTATCCACCTTATAAAAATTTTGTCTTCGAAATTTCGATATGACGAAATTTCGATAAGGGAAAAATAAACACAGGAATGATAGGGACGAGGAAAGATAGGGACGAGAATTATACCAATTAAGATATGAATAGGCGACAACAATTTTGAAGATTTTGCAAAATAATGCAGAAAAATTTCAGAAAATCATGAAAAATCTAAAATATTGAAAAACAATATTTGAAACTTCAATCAGTCAAATTTGACTACCAAAAGGATCAAATTGAGTAATACACTAGGATCGGATCCCTGGTTCAGACCAGGGTTGGCTTCGAACTTGGGAACCAGATCCAATGAAAAACAATCACATAAATAATTATAAAACAAAAATAAATACTAGAAGTAACTTAAAAAATATGATCAAAAAATCAGAACACGTATCTAAGTATGTATTTTGGGAACTGGGTGTTACATTTCATCCACCTTATAAAAATTTCGTCCTTGAAATTTCGAGAAGGGAAAATAAACACAGTAAAGATTGGGACGAAGAAAGATAGGGACGAGAATTATACCAATTAAGATATGAATAACTAAGGTTAACATTTCAACCTGACTGAATATTAACCTTGGGGCCTAGACATCTTTTGCACTTTCTACCGTATGAAACTTCAGATGGTGTGATATTATTACTGATCTGAT
Organism: Agave tequilana; assembly: GCA_038442645.1. NCBI lineage: Eukaryota > Viridiplantae > Streptophyta > Magnoliopsida > Asparagales > Asparagaceae > Agave > Agave tequilana. The sequence goes on along the minus strand of JAVJIF010002484.1, from coordinate 174,021 downwards.
AACTGTTAAAAAGAGAATTCTACTATAAGAAAAATTAGAATTTGATTGATCCAATTGGATTGCCTGGTCTATCTGAGAGTGATAAGATAAGTTGAATATAAGAAGAGCCCCTAGACTTCTCTAAAGACTTTTACAGAACTGTGATCTGAATCCCGAGTCTCTGTCTGATGCAATAATAACTGAAATACGGTGTCGCCGAACTATCTCTTTCATATAAATAACTGAAATACGGTGTAGCCAACTATCTCTTTCATATAATTATCTGTCAGAATCTCTATAGACTGACCTACTCTGAATAATATGAAATGATCTGATTTCAAAACTGATCAAACTTTCACCGTCTGAATCTCTGCTGGGCGTGAAATTGCTCCTGATAAAAGGTCTATAATAAGGTTACCAGGTGTCTACATGTTCTCTCTCATTCTAGATACAGACTAAAATATCATAAATAAAGAAAACCCGATAAACTGATTGTAGATATATGAATAAAGACAAACTGATAATAATGAGTTCTAGATATTAGGCGTCGATTACTCTGAAAAGTATTACTAAAAATTTATAATAACTGTCCTATGAATGACAACCCGACTGTAGATTAAATACCTAGAATACCCAAGTTCAGCAAGATTAGCAGAATAGCTTGTAAATAAATATTGTGAGCAGTTGCACAGATACCGCAAGAAAACTCAATTCGTTAAATTCATGAAAATACGTTGGACGAGAGAAATTCGGGAAACAAAGTTAGAGTTCTAAAACTGACAGAATTATCCACAGGCGAAGCCAGGCCTAGGTGGGGTCATTCTGTAACACAATGTCAGGCACTAAACACTAGGGCGCGGTGGAACTAACGCTCTGCAAGCTCATACTTGACGAAGCTCACGTGGCGAAGCCAACGCATAACACAGCGCTGAATGCTAAGCATCAGGGTGCAATAAAGTCCACGCCTGTTTGAACTCGTGTTATTAGAACACGATTCTCGCTTGGCGAGGCTAACGGGGTCTGTGCATCATCAAATCCATGAAGATTGCCAAGTGTTGTGGCTCCGAAGGACATGATCAAGAACTCTTACTAACTTAAATGAGTCCTGAATGCTGTTTTCTTGATATCAACTTTATGATAGATCACTTTTGAAAATACCCATGCTCCGTGAATTGAAAGTATACCTAGAGGGGGGTGAGTAGGTGTAATGCTAATCTTAAAGTCTAAATGCAGAAATGCAGCATAAATATAATATGAATGATGCAAGCGGTCAACTCAAATCAAGAAGCGAAGACGGATTCCTATGAAGGGCTTTAAAATTTTTATTCTATATTTCTCTAGACAATGAGTTGAGGTGCTCAATTGCCTTCTTGATTTAGAGAGTAAAAACTGACAAGAATGAATGACGCTGGTAAGAGAAATAGAAATAAAAATACAAGTACAAACAAATATAGAGAAAGAATAAGAGAGAAAACAATTACAAATACAAGCGACTTGTTTCGATTCGAGCACTAAGCTCTATGTTGCCGCCTTCATCGCGTGAAGGATTTCACTATCCATTAAGGATCTTTCACAAAGGAGCTTTACAAAGGAATACAAGGTCTACTCAAGACTGGACTACACAACTCCAACTCTCAATTCTCTACACAAGATGTAGCACTAAACCAATGAGTTTAAGAAGCTCTTGGTGGCCATAATGATCACAAGCAATTCCTTTACAACTTCTTATAGTATTTGATGTGAGATAAAGCTCAAGAAGTTTTTGAAAGAGAAAATCAGTTAAAATGATTCAATCAAAGAGCTGAAAACTTACAGAAAATGATATTGAAATGAGAGTACTTGAAGCAAGAAAAACATAAAAACTTTTCTCTTGAATAAACTTGATTTTTAAAATATTTTCCAAAACTAATTATCTTGTTGTGTTTAATCTTCTTCAAATGAGCCCTACATATAGGCAAATGATAAAACACAGTTAGAATAGCCTATCAGGTCATTTAGAGAGATATTAGCCCCAAAAAGAGCAAAAATATCCATTAGAAAAAGTAAAAAAATATATTTTCAAAAACTAGCTTTTACTGTTGCAGTGTCAGAACATCGGTCGATCGCTTGGTCGACTGGTAGTTCAATATTTTGAACTAACCGTTGGCGTCGGTTGAATGCCCAGTCCACCAATCTCAATCGAAACCAGGCTAGTGCCAGTCGGTCGACTGCCCGATCGATCTCTAGGTTTGCCGATCGACCGCCCGGTCGCCCAACAAATGTGCACATCGTGCACGTGCGAGGTCAAAATGGCCCGATGGTTTGGTCAACCGCCCAGTCGACCGACCAAGCCGGAAAAGCTATTTTTGAGTAAAAAATTGAATAGAAACTAATTTTAACTGTTTTATACGAGTTATAAAAATAATTCGGTAATACATAGGTTTCAGGATACATATTAGAAGTAGGATATAAAATCTTGAAAAATCATGAGACATGTATCGAACATTTAAACTTTTGTATAATATCAAAATGAGAAAAACTAAGTATTAAAACTTATATTTTTAAAACTTTAATTTTGTGTGTGTGTGATTTCTTGAGCATCAACTCTACATGCTATACTTTAACATACTATTTTCTAACATAGGTGTTATGTCTTCAAGTCATCTTCTAGTGGGCTTCTCTAAGGGTGAGCCTTGATTGTCCTAATTTGAATCCCATCTTTGAGTGAGCTTGAGACTTCAATACATTCCTTTTGAGGAAGAAGCACTTTGAATCTTCTTGAAACCTGAAGAATACTTAAACACTTGAACATTGATTAGTACTAAATAATTACATAGGTTTTGTTATCATCAAAACAAGAAACTAGCGATTGTAACCTTGGGCTAACAATCTCTTCCTTTTTGATGATGACAAAACATATGAGTTATTAAAAAATAGTATGAAGAGTTTTAGCAAAGCTCCCTCTAAAGTTATGCTTATATATCAAGTTCAATCATTTATAAGTAAAGAGTGTGACAATTTCAAAGTAAATCAACATATGCATATAGACATAGATGTGAAAGTTGAAGAGCAATGCAAAAACATTCCATCCTCTATCCATGCCTCCAACCACCAAATAGGTATGCAATAAGGCATAAAAACATGAAATAGAGGTAATAGAAATAAAAAATCACCAAACAATACCAATATAAAACATAAGTATGATACCAATTTAAATATTAAATAGTATAGATATACCAATGTATAGATATCAATTTATAAAACAAGATATACAATTTGAGATAAATGAAGTTGAAATAACTCATAAATTCTTCTCTCCCTTTTTGTCATAAATAAAAATGGACCAAAAACTAGTAGATACCAACTAAAAATTAAAAACTAGTAGATACCAATGAATAAAAAAAATAAAGAAAAGGTACCAATTTAAAAATTAGAAGTTCATGTATTCTAAGAAAAGCAAACATGAATATCAATTGAAAATTTCATGAATCCATAATACAAATATTTAATTCACCACAAATAAATCAAAATATCCTAAAATCAAGTGGTTTAGTAAAAATATCTTCTAATTGAAAATCAGTAGAAACATAATCAATTTCAATATCTCCTCTCTTATAATGATCTCTAAGAAAGTGATATCTAATCTCTATGTGTTTGGTCTTGTTATATTGATTTGCATTTTTGATTATATGAATTGTACTAATATTATCACAAAATATTTTAATATAGTCCGAATGCAAAGCATAACCACGGAGAGTATGTTTCATCCAAAGGAGTTATGCACAACAAGCCCTGACCGCAACATACTCCGCCTCGGCTGTTGAGAGAGCTACGGAATTTCGTTTCTTGGAAGACCTTGAAACAAGGCAATTTTCTAGAAATTGACAAGTTCTACTGGTGCTCTTCTTATCCACTCTACAACTGGCATAGTCAACATCCGAAAAACTCATCATTGAGAATTTTCTGGTCTTCGAATACCACAAACCAATTCCAATAATGCTCTTAAGGTATCTAATAATGTGTTTATAACAATTAAGTAAGACTCTTTAGGACAAGATTAAAATCTAGCATATAGATATACATTAAATATAATATTCAGCCTACCTAGCCGTCAAATAAACTAAACTACTAATAATACTATGATAGAGTTTAATGTCAATATTTTTACCTTGTTCATCTTTGTCAAGTTTTGTTGTAATAGTCATGAGAATCTTGCATATCTTTATATCTTCAATCTCAAATTTCTTGATAAGTTTTCTTGTGTACTTGACTTGATTGATGGACTTTCATCACCTCTTTGCTTGATTTGGAGTCCAAGGAAATAGGTGATCCCCCTATCATACTCATTTCAAATTCTTTCTTCATATATGATTTAAAATCCTTACAAAGCTTTTCACTAGTAGACCCAAAATTGATATCATCAACATATATTTGCATTATTAAGAAATCATTATTTACATGCTTTGTAAATAAAGTAGTATCAACTTTGCCTTTAATAAAACCATTTAAAATAAGAAAAGTGCTCAATCTTTCATACCAAGTTCTTGGAGCTTGTTTTAAACTATACAAAGGCTTTTCAAGTTAAAAACAAAATACGAATGTGTAGCATTAACAAACCCGGGGGGTTGTTCAACATACACCTCCTCTTCAATAAAATCATTCAAAAATTCACTTTTAACATCTATTTAAAAAAGCTTAAAATCTTTAAAAGAAGCAAAAGCAAATATCATCCGTATGACCTCAAGTCATGCTATGGGTGCAAAAGTTTCCTCACAATCAATTCTATTGATTTGGTTGTAACCTTGCGCCACTAACCTAGATTTATTCATAATAACATTTTCTGACTCATCCAACTTATTCCTAAAAATTCATTTAGTACCAATTATTGGTCTTTCATGGTGTCTAAAAACAAGATGCCAAATTTAGTTGCGCTCAAATTGATTGAGCTCCTCTTGCATGACAAGCAACCAATATGAGTCGCCCTGGGCTTCGAGGATGTTTTTGGGCTTAATGTGAGAAATGAATGCAAAATGGCCACAAATTCATAGAGTTTGGAGCAAGTAGTTACCCTTTTGGGTACATCACCAATGATAAGATCCTTGGGATGGCTTGTAGCATATCTCCATTCCTTTGAATGTAGTGTTGGCTCCACTTCACCATCTTTGAATTCTTCATTTATATCGTCCTTAGGCTTTTCCTCTTCGTCTTGTGTTGATGAACCCTTCATGGAAATTTTTTCAAAGTCTTCACCTACAGAATCAATCTCTATCGCATTCTACACAAGAGAGTTTGATTCTTCAAAATTAACATGCATAGACTCCTCAATAGTCAAGGTTGACCTATTGAAAACTCTATAAGCCATATAGAATTTGAGTATCTAACAAAAATAGTTCAAAGATTTTGGATCAAACTTACCTAAATTATCCTGGTATTCAAAACAAAACACTTGCAACCAAAGACTTTAAAATAGGAAACATTTGGTTTCTCAAATAGTATATCTCAAAGGGAGTCTTATTTGAATTCTTACAAAAATAAATTTGATTCTTAATGTAACATGAAGTGTTTATGACCTCGACCCATAAATATTGAGGGAGTTTGTATTCACTAATCATTTATCCAAGCCATTTCATGAAAAGTACGATTCATTCTTTCAATAACTCCATTTTGTTATGGAGTTCTAGGACAAGATAGTTCATATTTAATTTTATTTTCTTTACAATAAGTGATAAAAGAATGGTTGATGAATTCACCACCTCTATCAATCCTTATGCGTAAAATCGAAAAATCTTTTTCTTTTTCGACCCTTTTTTCTAAAAACATGAAAATGTGAGAAAGCTTCGTCTTTATGTTCTAAAAAGAAGACCCATGTGGATCTAGAGAAATCATCAACAAAAAAAAATAAAATAACTACCACTAAGACTTTTAGTTGGGCCAAATAAATCCATGTGGATGAACTCTAATGTCTAGTTGTTATGATATCTTTGATTATTTTGAAAAAGGACTTGGTTTGTTTTCCAAGTTGGCACGCATCACAAATGCGGTCCTTTTCTAGCTTTAAATAAGGAATACCATTTACTAAGTCTTTAGAATTAATTCGAGATAAGTGGTCAAACGAAACATGGTTTAGTCTCTTATGCCATAACTAATAATCTTGATTAAAAGCATTCAAACAAGTGGCATTGCAATTGAAATTAAGCCTGTCAATCATATAAATATTATTTTCATGAAAACCAAAAAGAATATATGTATTTGTTTTCTTATCCAAAATGTCACAAGAGAAATCATCAAAAATAATTTTGAAACCTCTATCACAAAGTTGGCTAATTCATAAAAGATTATGCTTAAGACCTTCAACACAAAGAACATTCTCAATTAAAACAGATGAGCTAATCTTGATATTACCTATACCAACGATTTTGCCCTTGAATCATCCCCAAAGGTGACGTGCCATCTTCATGATACCTTGATAGCGTTGCAAAGTACCAAGTCATGTGCCTTGAGCAACTACTATTAAGGTACCACCTCTCTTTACGTCTTGGAGCCATGGTGCGTACCTATATTAAGCAAAAAATTTATTGATTTTGGTACCTAAAATTTCTTGAATCCTATAGTGTTAGTTTTTTGAACCCAAATATGGTCATTTGAAGCATTTATGCGATTATAAAAAAACTTGGCCAAGTGACCTTTTTGGCCATAATAGGTACAAGTATACACCTTGCCATAAAGCAATGCATGATGTGTATGTTCATGATGAACATGTGAAACATGAGCATGTTTAGTGTGTGTGGCATGATGTGAATGAGATTGTATATGAGCATGTGAAGCATATGAAACTTGAGGTTTCGTTTGAGTTTGCCTCATTGGAAACATAGCCTCTAGTCTAGGCTTATCAAATTCACACTTTTTCAAAATATTACTTAAAGTATTAATCTTATTTTTCAAAGTTGAAATATTATTTTCATCAATCATAGAAAATTTAGCCTTACAAGAAACATTGTGAGCATTAAAATCTTTTTGTGTGTTTTGAAGTGTGGAAAATAAAACTTTTTCTTTTAAAAGTATAACTATTTGATTTTGGAGAAGTTCATTTTTCTTTTTCTTTAAATATTTCTTTTGAGAAAGACATAGTTGTTTGATAATTCTTCAAAAGCTTCACCCAATTCATCCATAAAAAGTTCACATTCATCAAGATGAGTTTCGAATGTTACTTTGGGTGTTCTTATTTGCCATGAAACACACATGAACCGTGTCAATCTCCTCTTTGGATTTGCTTTTTGAGTCCCATGTTGCCTTTAAAATTTTCTTCATATATGATTTCTTGAAGGTTGTGGGTTTGGCTTTGTTCTCTGGGAATTCGGCAAAGACGTGTCCGGAATTCCTACAATTGTAGTAAACAATCTTCTTGTCCCCTTGCCTTGCCATTTTCTCTAGTTGTTGAATTTTGCCTTGTTGTACATCTTCCTTATATTCTTAACAAGGAGGGAAATATCTTCTTTTCCTTCATCATTTTCTTTTTCATCATCATCTTCATCGAAAATTATAGAAGTGGGCTTGAAGGCTAGCATTTTCTTCTTTTGTGGAGTCTTCTCTTCTCTTGCTTTCCTCTCATCTCATGGTCTTGAGATTGCCATAAAGGCCATCTCTTTTTTGTCATTGAGCTCCTTCAAAGTTATAGCTTTCATGAAGGTGGAAAGCTAGGATGACTTCTCTCATCTTTTGGTCGTTGTCTAGTCCATCACCTAGAGAAGTAAGACCATTAGTGATTTTAGTAAACTTAATAATCGTATCATCAATTGATTCTGCTTCATTCATAGCAAAATTTTCATGCTGGGAATGCAAGAGATCAATCTTAACTCTCTTGACTTGTGATGGCGGTTACAACTAGGTGTGACCAAATCTCATGGGCGGATTTGCAATGAATAACCCTAGCAATATCATCATCATTCAAGGCTTAAAGCAATCAAAGTGGGCTTTTGCATTGACATCAAATTTCTTGGTAGCAATTTTGGACCATGCATCCTCATCACCGTCGGGTACACTAAAAGGTTTAGTCACCGCCTTTGCAACCCGGTTTCCTAAAAATTGTAAGAAAACAGTCATCTTAACTTTTCATATGGAAAGTTAAAGCCATTAAACTTGGGTGGAGTCCTAATCCTTTTGGCCATGTAAGCTAGTGAAGTGAACAAATAAGTGATTAGCTAGTGAATCTCTCTAATGTGGTTTAACCAAAGACTAAAGTACAAGGCTCTGATACCAATTGAAAGTATACTTGGAGGAGGTCAATTGACTAATGCTAATCTTAAGGTCTAAATGCGAAAATGTAAGAATTTATAATATGAATGATGCAAATAGCCAACTCAAATCAAGAAGTGAAGCCGGATTCCCTATGAAGAGCTCTAGAACTTCTCCTCTATATTTCTCTAGATAATGAGTTGAGGTGCTCAATTGCCTTCTTGATTTAGAGAGTAAAAACCGACAAGAATGAATGATGCTAGCAAGAGAAATAGAAATAAAAACACAAGTGCTAGCAAATATAGAGTAAGAGCAAGAGAGAAAATAATCACAAACACAAGAGATATATTTTGTTGTTCGAGCATTAAGCTCTATGTTCACGCCTTCACTGTGTGAAGGATTATCCACTAAGGATCTTTCCACAAAGGAGCCTCCACAAAGAAACTACAAAGTTTACTCAAAACAGGAGTACACAACTCCAACTCTTAATTCTCTACACAAGCGGTAGCACTAAGCCAATGAGTTTAATAATCTCTTGGCAACCACAAAGATTACAAACAATCCCTTTACAGCTTCCATAGTATTTGATGTGAGCTGAAGCTTAGGAAGTTTGTGAAAGAGATAATCAGTTGAAATGATTTAATCTAAGAACTGAAAACTTACAGAAAATGATTTTGAAATGAGAATACTTGAAGCAAGAAAAACTTAAAAACTTTTCTCTTGAATAAACTTGATTTTTCAAATATTTTTCAAAACTAGTTATCTTGTTGTGTTTAATCCTCTATAAATGAACCCTATATATAGGTAAATGATAAAGCCTATCAGGTTATTAAGAGAGAGATTAGCCCCAAAAAAAGCAAAAATACCCGTTAGGGAAAAAGTCAAACAAACATTTTCAAAAACTAGCCGTTACTGTAGCAGTGCTAGAACATCGGTCGACTGCCCGGTCAACCAGTAGTTTAACATCTTGAACTAACTGTTGGCGTCAGTCGACCGCTCAGTCGATTGATCTCAGCCGAGACCAGGCTAGTGTCAGTCGGTCGACTGCTCGGTCGATCGCTAGACTTCCCATCACCCGACAAATGTGCACAGCGGCACAGGCAGAGGTCAAAATGACCCCGTGGTTCGGTCGACCGACCAAGCCTAAAAAGCTATTTTTTGAGGAAAAAATGAATATAAACTAATTTTAAATTGTTTTTTATGAGTTATAAAAACAATTTGGTAGTACATAGGTTTCAGGATACATGTTAGAAATAGGATATAAAATCTTGAAAAATCATGAGACATGTATCAAACAATTAAACCTTTGTAAAACATCAAAATGTGAAAAACTAGATATTAAAACTCGTATTTTTAAAACTTAAATTTTGTGTGTATGTGTGACTTCTTGAGCATCAATTCTACACACTATACATTAACATACTATTTTCTTACATTGGTGCTATCTCTTCAAGTTATCTTCTAGTGGGCTTCTTCAAGAATAAGTCTTGATTGTCCCATCCTTGAGTGAGCTTGAGACTTCAATACTTTTCTTTTGAGGAAGAAGCACTTTGAATCTTCTTGAAACCTGAAGAATACTTAAACACTTGAAAATGATTAGTACTAAATAACTACATAGATTTTGTTATCATCAAAATAAGAAACCGGTGATTGCAATCTTGGGCCAACATGAATTTGATAGAAGAGATCATGATCGTCTCTGGTGTAGTACGATTAAGAACTACTGTAACTTTGTGTTACAGAAGTCCTGACTCCAGAAATTCGTGTCATACTAATGCTTCTCTCGTGTAGTGGCACACTCTGTCTGATTACATAAGTGATGATTACCCTACTTTCTGTACTGATCTCCACTTTCTGTGCTAATCCTCGTAGAATGCCCATACACACATACACACATACATATACATATACATATATATACATATATACATATACACACACACACACACATATACATATACATATATACATATATATACACATATATACATACATACATACATACATACATACATACATACATATACATATATATATATATATATATATATATATATATATATATATATATATATATATATATATATATATATATATATATATATATAAGAATAGAGTGCAGAGCCAAAGAACTACCCGATATAAGATAATCTGATGTATTAGAATCAGAGTGCCAGAATAGGGTGAGAGTGAGCCACATCTGTCCTGCTACTACCTCACTAGTCTACCCATATCTTAAGTTGATATAAAGACTATGAAAATTAGAATAGTGAAAAGATGGAAGGGATTATGAATCAAAAGAAGGATGATCAAGAAAAATAGATAACTCTGCACTTGTAGTTGGATTGTAAAACCAAAACTCATGCATTCCAGTTATAAATTTTTTCATCATTAATTTGCTGACTGATTATACTATGGATGTGAGAGCCTAGGCTCTGACACCATTTTGTAATGCCCTGATCCCGCTGGTACGGAGACGTTACTGCGAAGTATATATACTGGTAAAAATACGCTCATATATATATACACACACGCTAAGTATCATTACATGCAAGAATCAGAGTATAAAAGTACGTAGTGCATTATACATTCCAACATATGAGTACAATTAAATGTTATCACAGTATGTGACACAATATTATAAGAATAGTACATCAATGATAGGTTCAAATGCGAGAATATAAAGAAATATACAATTATGAACTATCTCTAGATAATAATACTATATTTTTTCTAAAGTATTTATCAAATTTTGATATACTTGTATTGTATTAACTTGATTTATGACTTCTTATTTTGAGAGATTAAATGGTAATTTGGCCTTATATATATATATTCCATTATTACTATTAATTATTATTATTGTTATTATTATTATGTATTATTATTTATACTAGTCTTGTTGTTAATTATTATTGTTATTGATAAGTACTATTATATATTATATTATTAGTATTATTATTGCTATCACTAAGATTATGATTATTATTTATTACTAATATTATTAGTGTTGATATTATTGTTTTGTTAACTATTATTATTACTATTATTTATTATTATTACTATTATTTATTATCATTAATTGTTATTAGTAGTAGTGGTAGTTGTTAATAATATTGCTATTGTTATTGTTATTATTAATTATCATCAGTAATATTGTTAATTTTTATTATTAATTATCATTATTATTAATATTATTAATATTATTATGGTACTCATTGTTATTTTCTTTATTCCTAAACCTATACCCATTATCTCTACCCAACTCATTAACCCATAACCCTAATAATTCCATATATATTAACCTTAACCCTAAACTTAATCCACTAATCTTTTTCTTTTTCATAACCGCCACCTCTCCCTTCATCATCTCCATAGGCCCTTCATGGCCGAGCTAAACCCCAGAGCACCTCGGCCTACGCCCACGTCATCAATCCGTGCTCCATCTCCATGGCTATCTTCCCTGCTGGATCAGTGCCTTCATACACTGAGCCCCATCTCCTGATTGAGTTATAACCTGCACACAAAAATAAAGAATTTCAGAACTAAGAATGAAAATGCAAGTTACTCAATTTTACCACGAAAGCAAGTGGCTATGCGGGTTGTGATCCACAAGGAGGGACTAGCGATGGAAGCTTTTGAGTAAGTCTTCTTTTAAGATACAAAGTTTAGTTAAAGTTATTCTTTAGTTCTTTAAAAGAAAAAAGAGAAAAATTAGGTTAAAGTTAAGTGAGAAAGAAAGTGGTAGAATGAGAAGGTGGAGAAAAAATAGAAAATGATTATTTATAAAGAAATTGAAAATTGAAAGAAGTAGGTGTTGTTGGTGTTCTAAACTAAAGAATAAAAGAAAAGCTAAAAAAAATACTTACTTCTTTTGGTCAAATACCTACCTTGGATCTTTTGCAATGATGTTACCTTAAAGTGAGGCGATCAACGTATAGCCCATAAGAGTTGATTCCCGTTTCCTCCACATTATATCATCAAGACGTTGCAAGTATGAAGTGATACAGAATGAAACTCAAAATCTATCGCCATGAGCTATCAGTGGCATTCGCAAAGGCAAGGCTCTTTCGATGCTTTTAGACTCACTTGGAGAGAAATTGTACCAAACGAAGAAAAGTAGAAGAAGAAGAAGAACACAAAAACAAAGTACATACAAAGAAAACTACAGATTCGATTTCATAACAATAAGAGAAAAGAAGGAAATCTTACACCAGTGTCACTCTCAGCACAAGCTTCGTTCTCGTTCTCCTATGAAATTCTGATCTCCTCTGATTTACATAAATTAAAACTAAAAATTACATGAAAAGAAAAACAAAAACCTACACTAAAAAATGAAAAAAAATGAACTAAATCCTATCTCTGCATGGTCGTCCCTTTTCAGTGAAAATCCTGCCCTTTTATAGGCACAAACCCAGAGGGGAGAGGTGTGAGAAGATAGGAGGAGCAAACGCTCCCCCTAATTCACTAACCAAGCCACGAAAACGAGCTTTGGCCGCGTTTCGCGGCAGAGTGTGGCCAAGTGGCCACACCCTATTGGTGGTGCTTCCCGGCTTCTCGATTTGTCTTTATCTTCAGCTGGATTTGCAGTTTAAGTCCGAAATTTTGATGAAATGGCCTTTGATTCTTGGCTTCAACCGATCGATTTGTAGGGATTTGTTCTAACTGATTTTCAACCGATCTGAACCAACCTGATCTGCCCTGATTTACTGAGTTTGAATTAATTCTGATTTAATTCAGAATTTGGTGGGCTTTTGGGTTGATTTCTCTTCACTCTCCTTTAGGAATGGACCTGCAAATAAATTAAACATTTAATTAGGAAAAAGCAGAGTTTATTCTATAATAAGTATGAGAATATGATAATAAATGTACAATATTAGTGACCAATCACACCCTCATACCTATCTTTTGCTCGTCCTCGAGCAAAACAACTAAACTATACTAAGGATTATTAGACCACTTTTGCAGGTCACGCGATTGCACTGAGCATGTGCAACAAGCCGTTAAACCTCTAGGTTTCCCCTAGAGGACGAGTTTTGTCTCGTGAGGGTTTTCAGTGGATTACACCCACAAAATCCATAAAGAAAGAGAAACAAAAGAGTTAGTATTTTCGAAAAGCATTTTGAAAGAAAAAAATATTTGAAATATAATTGTAAGATTTAAATAATCTATAAGTTATAGGAAAACCGAATTTTTCATTCCTAAACTTATTCTCGATTCAAAAATTTGTTATCAATCAAACTAAAGAGTCAAATTGTACTTCTCATTTAGTCTATTACTTTACCCTAAGTCATATGCACCTTGTGACCGTGAAAATTTTGACTAAGGGTTCATTAACTCTAACTCTTATGCCTTATATATATATATATTTGTGGTATTATTCCTTAGTTCTATTAGGCTTTCTAATCTGCCCATGTAACGAGCCTTTAATTGATGACTCTCAAACCAAACGGTCTTAGGGCACCGGGTGAGAAAACACCCCAAGGACTTAAAGACTCGAGCAAACAAAGCCACAAAACTAAGGATTTTATTATTTGAACCCCTTTTAGGCGTGAATACTTATGCTTTATTAGGCACAAATACCCAGCTTAATCAGAAGATTTTTATATATACTGTTTCTCAAACTTATCTAATCATCTTTCGCATAAATACTAAAGCTTGCTTAGGCCAAAGCACCTAGCTAATCAATAATTAGATTTGTTCATCTTTATAGATCTATATTTTTTTCTTTTCTTTTTTTATATTTTTATATAAGGCATAAGAATCTTTGTTTTTGAACCCTAAGTGTGTAAGTGCATGAAGTGTGCATATTTCATTAAGGTAAAGATCAAGACTAAATTACTTTAACAAATTATCTTCCTAACCCTAAAAATCAAACAAATAATCTTATTTTGACCAAGTTTAAGAAATCCTAATTTTGATTTTCTTATTCCTTAAAATTGACTAAATTCTTACAAAAAATATGTCAAAATATTGTTTCTATTTTCAAAAAGTTTTTCTTTAAAGTAAAGAAAAAATGTTAATTTTGTTTTAAAGTTATGTTAGAACCCTCCCCCACACCTATCTCATGCATTGTCCTCAATGTATGAATTAATACATAGATGCATGAAAAAGAAGAAAGGGAAGGAAAATGTTACCTTAAGGTGGTGGTTCCGGTGGTGGTCTGATTGGTCCACGAAATGCGGCCCAATCGACTTTTCGTGGAGTTCGGAGGAACCCACCATAAATCTATCTAATATAGCCCATTAAAATGATGTATCTATAAAGGATTTTTATAAAAATTTAACCCCATCTAATTTCCAAATTCCATAATTAATTTCGGAGTCAAATTTGTCAACCGCTTTGTCCCAAAATGGAGTGTGAAAAGATAGAATGATTGACTTGGATTTAAGAAGTACGGGAACTAATACCGACTCAGAAAGTGACTTAAGTCAAGTAAAGGTTCAGGAGTCGAAATTGGTTCAGGAAGTGGGTCCAAATCAAGAAGTTGAAACTCAGGTCCACATTCATTTTCCAACAATGGAATGTGATTTAATATTGGTGATTCAAGTTCAAGAATGATAGGTGTGGGAATCAAAACTGACTCTAAAATATAACTCAAGTCGGGTAACAAAACAGGAGTCAATATTGATTCGGGAATTTGAACTGGATCACAGATTTGAGAATCTAGGTCACATTTCTCATTGAGTTCAATGTCATAAAAAAAGAACTTGCCAATTTATTAATGGGACTTTCAAAAGTGTAAAATTGGTCATGTTCAATATGATGATCATCAAAGATGGGTGATTCAATTTCAAGATGAATTGAGTTTTTCTGCACACAAAAATAAGGAATTAGATTTAGAAGTAAAGATGTGCAAGGTGCTCAATTCTAATCTGCGGTAGCAATGGGCTAAAGCGGGTCGTGATCCTCAGGGAGGGACTAGCGATGGAAGTGTTTAAGTAAGTTATCTCTTTTTTATTTTTTTTATTATTTACAATGGTATATACAATGAAAAGTGTGAAAGAAATTGGAGAGATGTTGGTGACTTAATCTATACAAAGAAAATAAAGAAAATAAAAGAAACACTTACCTACCTCTTCTGCCCTGCTTACTTTGATCCGTTTGCAACGACTTACCTTGTCCTTGAAGGCTTGCAGTATGGCGTATAGGATCTTCCACCTTCGCGATCTACACTACAAGAATAAAAGACTAGCAAAAGAAGGCTTGTTCATCTCCATAGGCCAGCAAGGGCTCTTCTTCGGCTAAGCAGTCCCGAAGCAATTGGGTCTCATGGTTTGCAAGACATTAGAGAGAAACAATAGAATAACACAAGAATAAAAGTATAAAAATAATAAAAGAACGAAAACGAACTTTGATTCGATTTAATTAACAATGGAAGAAAATCAAAACTTACATCGATTGTCACCCTCAGTACAAGTAGATCTCCTTCCTCCATGAAAACATCTTCTCCTCTCAGTTACAAAAATTACAAAAGAAAAACGAAAATAAAAACCTAAACTAAACTACAAGTCAGCCTAAGAAAACCCTAAAATTTCTGCTCTGTAGTTTTCTGTACGCCCTTTCTGTTGCGTCTGCAGGGGTATTTATAGGTGCAGAAGGAGGTAGAGTCCCAACACAACTCTCCCACGAAAACTGGTCCCCGGATAAGACTGGATTGCCGCGAAAACGCGGCTTGGGCCGCGTTTTCGCGGCCTGGTAGTGGCAGACGGCCACGCGCTTTGGCGCGTGGCTTCCCTTGGTCCGTTCATCTGGGCGTTGTCTTCTGGAAGCTGCATCCTGGCTCTTTATCTTGGGATTTTGAGATAACTTGGGAAGCAAGTTACCTAGATCTCAAATCTCCCAATATCTTTTTAAATGAATTTCCTTATCTTTGCACTCTCTTCTTTGGCTTTTATCCTCATCCTGCAAGTGTTTAGGGTTGAATAGAAGTCTATCCTTCCCTCTTCTTTGTATTTGCAACTATTGTCCTTAGTATTTGCAACTTTGACAATTGTTAATTGCAACTTTTACATTGGGCTTTAAACATGGGCTTTTAGGCTTCTTTGAGGCTTTATTCCTTTAATTTATTTCTCAAGGCCTGCATACAATAAATAATAAAATATTAGTTAATTGTGCATGATTATATGAATATATATGAAAATGTGATGGTAAATGTAATGATAAAAATGCACTTTTCACTACCAATCACACCCCTACACTTATCTTTTTGCTCGTCCTCGAGTAAAAATCAAAAAGAAAAAGAAAAACTAAACTAGCTAACTCACTTTCGTAGGAATCACGATTGCACTTAGCATGTGCAACAAGCCGTTAAACCTCTAGGTTACCCTAGAGGACGAGTGTTGTCTCGTGAGGGTTTTCAGCGGATTACACCCACAAAATCCATAAAAAGGAAAATATTTGAAATACGTTTGAAAGGACTAAGTAATCTATAAGTTTTTAGGATTCTCATTTTTATTCATTCTTAAACTTATTCTTTATATAGTAAATTGTTTTCCTTTTTAGGTAAGGGTCAAAATTGAATTTTAGTATAGTCTTTTTCGTTACCAAAAATCATATGCATCCTTATGAATTTTTACTAGGAATTCCTTAACTTGGACTCTCATGCCTCTTTATTTTTTTTCTTTTTTTTTTAATATCTATAACTCATCTAATTTTCTTTCGTGTAAGCATTAAGGCTTCTTGTGGCCCTCATACCTAACTAATCGACTTTAGATGTGTTAATATAATATATATATATATATATATATATATATATATATATATATATATATATATATATATATATATAACATGTAACTCATCTAAGTTTCTTTCGTATAAGTATCAAGGCTTCTTGAGGCCCTCATACCTAACTAATTGACTATTAGATGTGTTAATACATATATAATATTTCTTAGTTTTCTTAGGCTTTCTAATCCACCCATGTAGCGAACTTAAAGTCGATGGCTCCCAAACCGGTCGGCTTTAGGGCACCGGGTGAGAAAACACCCCGCAGACTTAAGGATTCGAGTGAACTAGGCCACAAAACTAGGGCTTTATTTCATAAAATCACCTTTATGCGTGAATACTTATGCTTCTTGAGGCACATGTATCCAGCTTAATCAGTGAATTTCTCTCTCTCTCTCTCTCTCTCTCTCTTTTTTTTTAAGAATAGGGCACAAGAGTCTTTGTCTTAGAATCCTAGATATGTAAATGTATTAGGTATGCATATTTCATTAAGGTAAAAATCAAGACTAATTACTGATTCAATTTCTCTCCTATACCTAAAAATTAAACAATTTATTTATTTTGACAAGTTTTTAGAAATCCTAATCATGATTTCCTAATTCTTAAGACTAACTTAGATTTCTTTCAAAAGATAAGTTAAATATTGTCCCTTTTTTATTTTTTTGTTAGTTAGTTAGTATCTACCTATGTTAGTATGTTA
This sequence comes from Agave tequilana, assembly GCA_038442645.1. Taxonomy (NCBI): domain Eukaryota; kingdom Viridiplantae; phylum Streptophyta; class Magnoliopsida; order Asparagales; family Asparagaceae; genus Agave; species Agave tequilana. Next base: position 156,401 of record JAVJIF010002484.1, on the reverse strand, counting down.
GTAAAGCCTCCCTCCACACTTATCTCATGCATTGTCCTCAATGTATGAATGTATGCATGTATGCATGAAAAAGAAGAAGAGAAGGCAGATGTTACCTCAAGGTGGTGGTTCCGGTGGTGATCTAATTGGGCCAAGCGTTACTACCCAATCAAGATAAAGTAGTATTTGGAGGAACCTACCAGAAATTTCCGTTGTATAACCCACTAAAATGTATGTATGATCATTTTTTAGCAATTTCACCCATCAAATTTCCATAATTCATAATTATATTCAGAGTCAATTGTGTCAACCGCCTTGTCCCAAAATGGAGTGTGAAAAAGATGGAATGATTGACTTGGACGTCGTAAGTATGGGAACGAATACCGACTCAGGAAAGAAACTTAAATCAAGTAAGGGTTCAGGAGTCGGGCTAGGTTCAGGAAGTGGGTCCAAATCAATAAGCTGAAACTCAAGTCCACAATCGGTTCCCAAAATGGAATGTGACTCAATGTTGGTGATTCAAGTTCAGGAATGATAGGTGTGGGAATCAAAACTGACTCTAAAAGATTACCTAAGTCGGGTAACAAAATAGGAGTCAATAATGATTCGGGAAGTTGAACTTGCTCACAGATTTGAGAATCTAGGTCACATATCTCATTGAGCTCAATATCATAAAAATTAGAACTTGCCAATTTATCCATGGGACTTTCAAAATTGCAAAATTGGTCAAGTTCAATATGATCATCAAGAATGGGTGATTCAATTTCATGATGAATTGGCACAGGATCCAATGTTGACTCGGGAAAAGTAAAATCAGGTGGAGATACCGGAGTCATTATTGAATCAGGAAGTAAAATTGAATCATCAAGTTGGGGTTCATGATCATATTCATGCTCAAGTTCTATTTCAGGAAAGGAATAACTTGCCAAACTATCAAAAATTGGAGTTTCGGCAAGTTCAAATGATGGTACTGAATTAGAATCTTGTTGTCCAAAGCAACGTGGCTCATCGGCTCTAACAGAATGGTTAACCATATCAGAAATGACCGAACGGTGAGAACGTAAAGATTGAACCATCAAATCTATTTCATGATCACGAGCTAATCTAGCCTGAGTCATGGCTTCAAGCATCTTTTCATAGTCGATTGGTGCATCATTTTGTGATTGGACTTGAAAAGAGGAAGTGTAATTGTGATGAAGTTGTGAGTCGGTCAGATTTTGTGATTGTTGCTTGGACTCACGCATCATCATGTCAAAGATTGATGGTAATTGTTGTTGGCCGAAAGGCCTTCCACCCTAGTTTTGATGATGATTAACTCATGTAGTTATGTTTACTAATAATCTTGTGTTGTTTAAGTTTCAGATCATTAACCAAGATATTAGTTGGTGATTAGCTTCTACAAAGGAGTTAGAAGTTTTTCATGGTGATTCCAGGGCCAAAGCTTCATGATCACACATTGCCTAGCCCATGGATGAAGTTTTGGAGCAAGTCAACTTGAAGATGAAGATCATCAAGAAGACTTAGGTATCCATAGTTTAGAGTGTGTTTTAGATCCATTTGTAAAGCTAAGTATAGTTGATATGCTCAAGTGCACAACCACATTTTATGTTTTGGAATGGTTTTCATTAATAGTAGATCAAAACAAGTTTACATGTTTTTATGTATATTAGATATGTTCTAGATATACATACATGCTTTAAACTTGCTAGACAAACTTATTTTGACTTCCCTATTCATGTATTGAAAAATCAAGTTTGATAAAAATACAAGTGTTGGTTTTGATACAATTTGCAAGACTCAAAAATGAATTGATATAATTGATATATGTCTTGAAATTTTTATCACTTGTTTGTGTTTCAATATAAAATGATAAAACAAGTTTTGTGGATTTTTAGAAGTGTTAAAAGATTTTTCAAAATATTTGGAAACTGTTTTTTGACCCAGATTTCTGTTCCAGGCTTCAATTAGTTGACTAAGTCAACTGACCTAGTCGACTTGGGTGAAGTCGGTCGACCGGGCCGGTCCACCGACGTGCACAAATCTGTGCACGTTTGGCAGACTTTAGACGGTCGACCGTCCGGGTCGACCGGGTTGAGAGCAGTGCTCTCTATTTGTTTGGGTCGACCGGGCCGGTCGACTGTGGTTGCCCAACGGTCACATTTCTGACCGTTGGTGGTCGACCGTCAGCCTGTCAGGCTGCCACATCAGCCTAACGGCTAGTTTTCTGATGGGGCTATAAATACCCCATTTGTTTGAGGTTTTCTCCAAGATTTTGAGAGCTAAAAATTCCTGACTTCTTTAGTGTTTTAAAAGAGTTTTAAAAAGAGTTTTGTGCCAAAAAGATTCATCTTTGTATTGTTTTGGGTTTTGGAAAATCAAAGAAAACTAGGTTTTGGGATTTTGATTTGATCTTTCATTTTCTATCTTTTACAAGAGACTTCCCAATTAGTTTTTTTTGTTGCTTGTTTCCAAAAACACCTAGTTTCCACACTTGAGCTATCATACTATCCTAATCTATTAGGATCCTTGTTTGTGGAAAAGAGAGAAAAAGAGATTGTTTAAGGTTAAGCCTCTAAATTGTAAACCCTCCTTTATTTGTGTATCCCTCTTTGGTAGAGGTTGATCGGAGTGGTATTGTGTTTGATCCCTCTTCGGTAGAGGTGATTGTGGTTGTTGTATTGGCTACGGGCCTACCCCTCGGTTGTGAGGTGGTTGTTTGAGAGAGGAGTTCGGTACTCCTTGTGTTGTAACAAATCCTTCTCGGTGAAGGTTCCCTCAGTGGGAGTCCTCGGTGGACATTATAGTGGATTGGAAATCCTACACGGTGGTGTAGGCGGGGATGTAGAGCAAGGTGCTCGAACCTCGAAACATATCTTGTTGTTAGCGTTTGATCCACTTGTCTCTCTAACTCTCTCTCTCTTTATATTTTGTGCAAAGCATCATACTTCATTCATATCATATATTGCTTGCATTGTGCCTTGCATTGATTCATATCGATATATCATCTTATATGCTTGGTTGTTTGTGTGTGCCTCACTTGTACTTAATCAACAAGAGCTTCACATAGCACCTCAACCCATTCAAGGGGAATCAAGAGGAGTTAGTCCAGAGCCCTTCACGGGGAATTCGGCTACACTTGTTGATTGTATTAAGTGTGTTGCAAAATTTGTATTAGCTTCCGCATTTAGCGCACTTAGTTCATTAGATTAGCACTTACACCTATTCACCCTCCCTCTAGGTTTTTTCAATTGGTATCAGAGCTAGTGCTCCTGATACTTAGGCTTAACATCCTAGGAGTGAGATCCATTTGTTTGCTAATCTTGTTTGCATTTGCTTGTTTGCACACATATAGTTTACATCCATGGACTTCATGACCCCACCTTGCTTTGATCCTTCCAACATTGTTGTTTGGAAGTATAGGATGTCCTCATACCTAAAGACCCTAGGTATGCATGTTTTTCTTGCGGCTACCAAGAGATGTTATCTTGGTGATCGCAATCATATAGGGCCAATGCACAAGCCCTTGAGGCCATTAGAAGCACACTTTCAAAAGAATATCTTATGCATGTTTCTAATCTTGATCCGCTTTTGCGGTATGGAACAAGTTGACAACAACCACCAACACCTCCAAGCTTCAAGTCCAAATCCAACAAGAAGAGGAATCTAGTGGAGAATCCGAGCCACAACAATGCTATACGGTCCAAGGGAATGACTCCCTTGAGGTACACTCGGAAACTCAACTAGATAGTAATGATTGTGCTAGTTCTTCAAATGATTATGTTGATCCTCATGCTTTGAATGAAGAACTTTCTATTATTTGTGAAAAATTGATTGAAAAATATAATTTGTTGAAAAGAAGACTTTTGCTTTAAATAAAGAAAATGAAAAATTGTCTTCTAAACTTAACAATGTTTTGCAAGAGAAGGTTGAGGTCTATAATGAAAGGGATTCATTGAGATCTCAATTAGAACTTGCACTTAAAGAAAATGAGTTTTTAAAATCTAAAAATGATTGCCATGTTATTTTGAAGAAAAATGAAAATTTGTCTTCAAAAGTTGATTTTGTTTAAAAGAGAATGTTGCTTTGAAAATAAAAATTGCTTCTATTTCTAAAGATTTAGAAGATTGTTTAAAGAAAAATATTGTTTTGAAAAATGATATTTCTTCACATGTTTGCCATGCTAGGGTAGTTCCATCTAAATCACCTATTACATGCCACACTTCTTCTTTAATTAACAATGATATATCTTTGATTAAGAAGAGTGTAGATTGTTTGGGCTCCACTTTGAGCCAATGCGTTGTTGGGCATACACGTTTGGAATCTTTGTTTCGAAAGAAACAAGTTCCATCTATTATTCATGCACACCCTCCACGGTTTTCTATGGATTAGTATGTAAATACCATGTTTATTAGATCCTTAACGTACATGTATAGTATTTTGAGACACACATGCTTATACGAACCATACTTAGTGGTCTCACGTTTGTTTAAGCTATAATGTACATCATGAATCTAATACATGTGAATTCACATAGTAATCATGTCTTAGTTTTATCATGATGATTTTTATATTTGTTTTGATGCTTCATGTTTTGAATATATGTTTAGATGTTAGTTTTCATTAAGACTAGTTATATACTTGTGCATATAGTGGGCCACAAATAAATCTATATATGTTTGTGCTTGAACGCTTATTTGAAGTCATTAGATGTGCTAGTATAGTCTAGTTTTGATGATTCATGCATTTTAAACTTGTATTCCTATTTTTGGATTTGTTTATGATTGTGTGTTTCACTTCATGTATATGTTTGTATGCCAAACTTTAAGATATACATGTATACCCCTTGAGTCATTTGCCTTTCATGCAAATCTATATATGACTCAATTGTGTTTAGGGATATGTATGTATACTTATTGTGTTGACAATTCATACATATACCTTGAAATGAAATTTGTTTTAATGAAATTTTAGTTTTTCTTGATTTCGTGTTTATTTGTTTAACTTCATGTATATGTCTATTTTATCCAAATTATTGTTATACATATACATCCTTTTGAGCCACGTGCCTTAATGCATATATTTTGTGGACTCGTTGTGTTTTGGATATGTATGTATACTTTAATTGTATAGGACATACATATACCTTGAAGATTAAATAAGTTTTATTGATTTTCATATTTTCGTGTTTCAAGGAATTAATTGAGCTTAATTGCCCATATTTCATGATTATGATCTTCACATTGTATTTGTACACTCACATTTATTGTTTACTCATGTGTTTGTTTTCATGAGTTATATTTATGCTTAATTGAATTAGAGTGTTGATTATCATGTGGATTTCATGTTTCATGAAAAATATTTTTGTTTTATTCCTTACTTGAAGGATTTCGTACTAGTTTAAAAGATTTTCCATTTAACTAGTTCGTATTCTTCATTTTGGTAGAGTTTTTCAAACAAAGCTTATTGTTCAAATCTATTTTTGAAAACCCCTACCCTTAACGGGAGGTTGGATGGGAGTCCATGCCTTGTATGTTTATATTGAAAATCTTTTTAAACTTGTGCATGAGATGGGAGGATTAGTTATATGAGTTATACCATACTTTTATTGATTATGTCAATTGGTATCATTGAACTCTTTCAATGGTATCAATTTGATTCTTTTGTATACTCATATGTTTATTGTGTATGTATATTTTCAATTGGTATCATCTATTGGTGCTTGGTACTCATTCTATTTCATACACATATACTTGTTTTATTTGTGCTACTATATTTCTATATCTTAAGCACAAATTTTGTTTATGCTAGAGCTTGAGCTTCAACTTCATTTCAATTGATTTAGTTTTCAATTGGTATCTTATTTCAAGCCTACGTATAGTTTTTGTTGGTATTTCATAAAGGGGAGAAAATTCAATTTCATATTTCAATTGGTATTTCCACTCCCTTGCTTTATGATAGAAAATAATGGTTAATTTCAATTGATATCAAGATGTTTATTTGAAAAATTTAAATTGGTATCTCAAAATTTTTTTAAAAAAATTATTATTATATAAAAGTTTTGATTTATATTGACTATATGCAAGGAGAGCTTAACATCTCTTCTACATATAGATTCATGATGAGTGTATCTTGTATTGAAGAGCTTAACATCTCTTCTTTATGTGGTACACGTGTGTAGGGGGAGCTTCACATCTCCTCTTATGCATTACATAATGTGTGTTATGTGAATTAGGGCTTAACATCCCTCCTTCATGTAATGCATATGTGTAGGGAAGCTAACTTAGCGTCTTTCTCTTCATGAATGTATATAGCATATAACATTTATTGATCTTTGTTTACTTTCAATTGGTATCAAGATGCTTCATTGACATATTTTCAATTGATATCCTAATTGATTGTCATCCCTTATTGACATTGTTTTTGTTTTTAGACAAAAAGGGGGAGAACATTGTTTTATTGTTTTGATTGACAAAAGGGGGAGAAAGATTTTTACCCCTCATTTTAGTGTTTTGATTTACCCCTTTGTTGATGATTGACAAAAATGGGGAGAAAGATTTTGAGTTTTGAGTTTGATATATGCATATTTATGTTTTTGCATATATTAAGTTTTATTGGTATCTAGAGCATCTAGTGTTTTTGTTAATGTTTTATTAATTTAATTGGTATCTAGAGCTTGTAGAACATGTTTATTTGTTTTATGCATGTTAATGCATACATGTTTATGTACATTCATTGCATATCTTTTGTTTATTTGTTTATGCATGAGTTAAGGGGGGGCTTCTTTGAAGCTTAACTTTAATCCATGCATATATAACTCCATGAGTTTTGTCATCATCAAAAAGGGGGAGATTGTTGGCCCAAAGGCCTTCCACCCTAGTTTTGATGATGATTAACTCATGTAGTTATGTTTACTAATAATCTTGTGTTGTTTAAGTTTCAGATCATTAACCAAGATATTAGTTGGTGATTAGCTTCTACAAAGGAGTTTAGAAGCTTTTCATGGTGATTCCAGGGCCAAAGCTTCATGATCACACATTGCCTAGCCCATGGATGGAGTTTTGGAGCAAGTCAACTTGAAGATGAAGATCATCAAGAAGACTTAGGTATCCATAGTTAGAGTGTGTTTTAGATCCATTTGTAAAGCTAAGTATAGTTAATATGCTCAAGTGCACAACACACACGTTTTTATGTTTTGGAATTGGTTTTCATGAATAGTAGATCAAAACAAGTTTACATGTTTTTATGTATATTAGATATGTTCTAGATATACATACATGCTTTAAACTTGCTAGACAAACTTATTTTGACTTCCCTATTCATGTATTGAAAAATCAAGTTTGATAAAAATACAAGTGTTGATTTTGATAAAATTTGCAAGACTCAAAAATGAATTGATATAATTGATATATGTCTTGAAATTTTATCACCTGTTTGTGTTTCAATATAAAATGATAAAACAAGTTTTGTGGATTTTTAGAAGTGTTAAAAGATTTTTCAAAATATTTTTAAACTATTTTTCTGACCCAGATTTCTGTTCCAGGCTTCAATCAGTCGACTAAGTCAACTGACCTAGTCGACTTGGGTGAAGTCGGTCGACCGGGCTGGTCGACCGACGTGCACAAATCTGTGCACGTTTGGCAGACTTTGGACGGTCGACCGGGTTGAGAGCAGTGCTCTCTGTTTGTTTGGGTCGACCGGGCCGGTCGACCGTGGTTGCCCAACGGTCACATTTCTGACCGTTGGCGGTCGACCGGGCCGGTCGACCGTCAGCCTGTCAGGCTGCCACATTAGCCTAACGGCTAGTTTTCTGATGGGGCTATAAATACCCCATTTGTTTGAGGTTTTCTCCAAGATTTTGAGAGCTAAAAATTCCTGACTACATTAGTGTTTTAAAAGAGTTTTTAAAAAGAGTTTTGTGCCAAAAAGATTCATCTTTGTATTGTTTTGGGTTTTTAGAAAATCAAAGAAAACTAGGTTTTGGGATTTTGATTTGATCTTTCATTTTCTATCTTTTATAAGAGACTTCCCAATTAGTTTTTCTTTGTTGCTTGTTTCCAAAAACACCTAGTTTCCACACTTGAGCTATCATACTATCCTAATCTATTAGGATCCTTGTTTTGTGGAAAAGAGAGAAAAAGAGATTGTTTGAGGTTAAGCCTCTATGTTGTAAACCCTCTTTTATTTGTGTATCCCTCTTTGGTAGAGGTTGATCGGAGTGGTATTGTGTTTGATCCCTCTTTCGTAGAGGTGATTGTGGTTGTTGTATTGGCTACGGGCCTACCCCTCGGTTGTGAGGTGGTTGTTTGAGAGAGGAGTTCGGTACTCCTTGTGTTGTAACAAATCCTTCTCGGTGAAGGTTCCCTCGGTAGGAGTCCTCGGTGGACATTATAGTGGATTGGAAATCCTACACGGTGGTGTAGGCGGGGATGTAGAGCAAGGTGCTCGAACCTCGAAACATATCTTGTTGTTAGCGTTTGATCCACTTGTCTCTCTAACTCTCTCTCTCTCTTTATATTTTGTGCAAAGCATCATACTTCATTCATATCATATATTGCTTGCATTGTGCCTTGCATTGTTTCATATTGATATATCATCTTATATGCTTGGTTGTTTGTGTGTGCCTCACTTGTACTTAATCAACAAGAGCTTCACATAGCACCTTAACCCATTCAAGGGGAATCAAGAGGAGTTAGTCCAGAGCCCTTCACTGGGAATTCGGCTACACTTGTTGATTGTATTAAGTGTGTTGCAAAATTTGTATTAGCTTCCGCATTTAGCGCACTTAGTTCACTAGATTAGCACTTACACCTATTCACCCCCCTCTAGGTGTTTTTCAATTGTTGCTTGGACTCATGCATACTCATCTTTTTCAAGATAGATGGTTTTCTATTCTGAATGGGTGGATCTGAGTATGAATCTTGGAAATATTGTGGACAAGGTGGATACGGAGGACAAGTTGGTTGAAAATTGGACTCGGGGGAAGCGAAACCCCATGAACTCTGTGAAGAGTTGAAAGTGGTATGAAAATTATGGTCATAAGATGGGGGTATGGGTTATATTCATTCGGATAAGACCATTTCGGCACACTAGGTTGGTCAAAGTTATGATATGCCGGGTTGGTAATATCCGAAAAAGAGGTGGTGTGTAGTATGGATTAAAATTGGAATAATTATTATTATATGCCATATCACACAAACACAAACAAAGAAAAAGAAAACAAATAAGCAAACAAAAAAGAAAAATTTCTAACCTAAGTTAGGGTAGACCTATGACCTAGACGACTCCTAACTGGTTAGACTGTCCATGGGAGGTAGGGTGTAGACTTTGACCACAAGTTAATCAGCCAGGTCAGGGCAAGATTGGTGGGAGGTTTTCCGTCAAAGACGTTCCTTAATTAAATAACCACCAATCTTCGGGCTTTCGGCCCTCAATCCCCTTCCTAGACACTGATTTAGCAGGAGTCAAATTCTAACACCGTTCCCCCTTAGGATAATCTCCTAATTGAGTCCGAGATGTCCCTAGGGCCAACGTCTACTAATTTTTAGTTAGGCTTGGGTTAGTGAGTGCTTGGAATATGATTTTTGGGCAAAGGAAGGGTGATTAAATCCCCACCTTATCTTGTTATGGGTTAGTGCCCTTAAGATAAATTTGTGCAAGTGTACAAGATATGTAAATAAGATTCACTCAAAGCAATGAAAATCAACCAAGAGATGAGTCCTATTCTACATGCAATGCGAACGTACCTTGCTCCAGCACTCTTCAACAGTAAAAATAAATGAATTAAAAAGACACGTGCCTAAAATGCAAACGTCTAATCAATTTTTATCTTTTTCAACAAGTATTTTACTATTGATTAATTAGCAGTGTATAGGTTTATCACAGAACAAATTTTAACAGAGCAAAAAACAAATCTTGCAATTTGTAGCAACCTGCAGAAAGATCTGTCAGTAATGAACTACTAAGGCCGCGGAAACGCGGCTATTGCCGCGGATCCGCGGCACTGTAGTAGGCTCTGATGCTCTGCCTTCGAGGGCAGAGGCACAGAGTTGCTATATGTCCACTTCTGCTGTTTCCTGTTCTCCAAACCTGCAAACAGAAAGAATAAAAGAATTAGTTAATAATTAATTTTTTTTAAGAGATAAACTTACCGTCCCTCCCCGGCAACGGCGCCAAAATTTTGATTGAGTTTTTCCTGCACACAAAAATAAGGAATTAGATTTAGAAGTAAAGATGTGCAAGGTGCTCAATTCTAATCCGCGATAGCAATGGGCTAAAGCGGGTCGTGATCCTCAGGGAGGGACTAGCGATGGAAGTGTTTAAGTAAGTTATCTCTTTTTTATTTATTTTGTTATTTACAATGGTATATACAATGAAAAGTGTGAAAGAAATTGGAGAGATGTTGGTGACTTAATCTATACAAAGAAAATAAAGAAAATAAAAGAAACACTTACCTACCTCTTCTGCCCTGCTTACCTTTGATCTGTTTGCAACGACTTACCTTGTCCTTGAAGGCTTGCAAGTATGGCGTATAGGATCTTCCACCTTCGCGATCTACACTACAAGAATAAAAGACTAGCAAAAGAAGGCTTGTTCATCTCCATAGGCCATCAAGGGCTCTTCTTCGGCTAAGCAGTCCCGAAGCAATTGGGTCTCATGGTTTGCAAGACATTAGAGAGAAACAATAGAATAACACAAGAATAAAAGAACAAAAACAATAAAAGAACGAAAACGAACCTTGATTCGATTTAATTAACAATGGAAGAAAAGCAAAACTTACACCGATTGTCACCCTCAGTACAAGTAGATCTCCTTCCTCCATGAAAACATCTTCTCATCTCAGTTACAAAAATTACAAAAGAAAAACGAAAATAAAAACCTAAACTAAACTACAAGTCAGCCTAAGAAAACCCTAAAATTTCTGCTTTGTAGTTTTCTGTACGCCCTTTCTGTTGCGTCTACAGGGGTATTTATAGGTGCAGAAGGAGGTAGAGTCCCAACACAACTCTTCCACGAAAACTGGTCCCCGGATAAGACTGGATTGCCGCGGAAATGCGGCTTGGGCCGCGTTTTCGTGGCCTGGTAGTGGCAGACGGACACGCGCTTTGGCGCGTGGCTTCCCCTGATCCGTTCATCTGGGCGTTGTCTTCTGGAAGCTGCATCCTGGCTCTTTATCTTGGGATTTTAAGATAACTTGGGAAGCAAGTTACCTAGATCTCAAATCTCCCAATATCTTTTAAACGAATTTTCTTATCTTTGCACTCTCTTCTTTGGCTTTTATCCTCATCCTGCAAGTGTTTAGGGTTGAATAGAAGTCTATCCTTCCCTCTTCTTTGTATTTGCAACTATTGCCCTTGGTATTTGCAACTTTGACAATTGTTAATTACTACTTTTACATTGGGCTTTAAACATGGGCTTTTGGGCTTCTTTTGAGGCTTTATTCCTTTATTTTTATTTCTCAAGGCCTGCACACAATAAATAATAAAATATTAGTTAATTGTGCATGATTATATGAATAAATATAAAAATGTGATGGTAAATGTAATGATAAAAATGCACTTTTCACTATCAATCAAGAAGTAGAATTGAATCACTAATTTGAGGTTCAGGATCATATTCATTTTCAAGTTCTATTTCAGGAAAGGAATAACTTGCCAAATTGTCAATATCATTTTCAAAATTTGGAGTTTGGGCAAGTTCAAATGATTGTTCTGAAATGGAACCTTGATTTCCAAAACAACATGACTCTTCTGCTCTAACAGAATGGTTAGCGACATCAGAATTGGTCAAACGGTGAGAACGTAGAGTTTGGACCATCATATCTATGTCACGATTACGAGCGTTTTGAGCCTGAATCATGGCTTCAAGCATCTTTTCATAGTTGATTGGTTCATCGTATTGTTGTGATTGAAAAGATAAAGTGTTATTTTGGAATTGGTGGTGAAATTGTGAGTCCGTCAGATTTTGTGATTGTTGTTTGGACTCACGCATACTCATTTCCAAAATTGATGATTTTCTATTTTGGACTTGTGGAGCTGAGTATGAATCTTGAAAATATTGTAGACAAGGTGGATAATGAGGACAAGTTTATTGAAAATTGGACTCGGGGGAGGTGAATCCCCAGTGACTCTGTGAAGAGTTGAATTTATTTTAGAAATTATGGTCATAAGATTGGGGGCATGGGTTATATTGATTCGGATAAGACCAATCCGACACACTAGGTTGGTTAAAGTTATAATATGCTGGGTTGGTAATATCCGAAAAGAGGTTGGTGTGTAATATGGATTACTATTAAAATTGAAAAAAAATGTTATTATAAGCCATATCACACAATAAATACAAACAAAGAAAAAAACAAACAAATAAGGAAACAAATAAAAAGAAAAAATTCTAAACTAAGTTAGAGTAAACCTATAACCTAGATGACTCCTCACTGGTCAGACTATCCACGGAAGGTATAATGCAGACTTTGACCACAAGCTATCAGCCAGGTCAGGGCAAGATTGGTGGGAGGTTATCTGTCAAAGACGTTTCTTAATTAAGTAACCACCAACCTTCGGGCTTTCGGCCCTTAATCCCCTTCCTAGACACTGATTTGGCAAGAGTCAAATTCCAACACCTTTCCCCCTTAGGATAATCTCCTAATTGAGTCTGAGATGTCCCTAGGGCCAACATCTACCCATTTTTAGTTAGGCTTGGGGTTAGTGAGTGAGGAGATTGTTTGTGGGCTAAGGGAGAGTAATGACTTCCCCACCTTATCTTGTTTATAGGACAAGCCCTTAAGATTGATTTAGTGCAGTGTACAAGAAAAGCAACACTTAAGCAATGTAAACAATCCAAAAGTGTTCTTATACTAGATGCTATGCACACGTACCTTTGCTCCAGCACTCTTCAACAGTAATGAAAAATGTAATGAAATAGACACGTACCTAAATGCAAAGTCTAAATCATTTTTATAGCATTTACAATCATCATTTTACTGTTGTGTTAGAAATATATATACAGTGAGTCAAACAAGGAAATAAATGCTACAGATATTTAACTATGCAATTCAGCCAACCTTTAAAAAATACAGGTTAGTAGTTCACTTAGTTTACCGCAGGACTGTAGCAAATCTAAGGGCTTCTTGGCTCTGCTTTCTTGAGCAGAGTCCAAGGCCACTTATATGTCCACTGCAGCAAGAATTCCTTATTGTTGAATCTGTACAAAAAAAAAACAAAGAAGAAAGTTAACCAAAAATGTAAACTTTAAAAGAGAGTAACTTACCGTCCCTCCCCGGCAATGGCGCCAAAAATTTGATTGAGTTATAACCTGCACACAAAAATAAAGAATTTCAGAACTAAGAATGAAAAGTGCAAGTTACTCAATTCTACCGCGATAGCAAGTGGCTATGCGGGTCGTGATCCACAAGGAGGGACTAGCGATGGAAACTTTTGAGTAAGTCTTCTTTTAAGATACAAAGTTGGTTAAAGTTATTCTTTAGTTCTTTAAAAGAAAAAAGAGAAAAAGTAGGTTAAAGTTAAGTGAGAAAGAAAGTAGTAGAATGAGAAGGTGGAGAAAAAATAGAAAATGATTATTTACAAAGAAATTGAAAATGGAAAGAAGTAGGTGTTATTGGTGTTCTGAACTAAAGAAAAAAAGAAAAGAAAAGAAACTAAAAAAAAAATACTTACTTCTTTTGGCCAAATACCTATCTTGGATCTTTTGCAATGAAAGTTACCTTGAAGTGAGGCGATCAACGTATAGCCCATAAGAGTTGATTCCCGTTTCCTCCACATTATATCATCAAGACGTTGCAAGTATGAAGTGATACAGAATGAAACTCAAAATCCATCGTCATGAGCTATCGGCGGCATTCGCAAAGGCAAGGCTCTTTCGATGCTTTTAGACTCACTTGGAGAGAAATTGTACCAAAAGAAGAAAAGTAAAGAAGAAGAAGAACACAAAAACAAAGTACATACAAAAGGAAACTACAGATTCGATTTCATAACAATAAGAGAAAAAAAGGAAATCTTACACCGGTGTCACTTTCAGCACAAGCTTCATTCTCGTTCTCATATGAAACTCTGATCTCCTCTGATTTACATAAATTAAAACTAAAAATTACATAAAAAGAAAAATAAAAACCTACACTAAAAAATGGAAAAATGGACTAAATCCTATCTCTGCATGGTCGTCCCCTTTTCAGTGAAAATCCTACCCTTTTACATGCAAAAACCCAGAGGGGAGAGGTGTGAGAAGATAGGGGAGCAAATGCTCCCCCTAACTCACTAACCAAGCCTGCCAGGGTGTGGTCAGGTGGCCACACCCTGTTGGTGGTGCTCCCCGGCTTCTCGATTTGTCTTTATCTTCAGCTGGATTTGCAGTTTAAGTCTGGGATTTTGACGAAATGGCCTTTGATTCTTGACTTCAACCGATCGATTTGTAGGGATTTGTTCTAACTGATTTTCAACCAATCTGAACCAACTTGATCAGCCCTGATTTACTGAGTTCGAATTAATTCTGATTTAATTCAGAATTTGATTGGCTTTTGGGCTCATTTCTCTTCACTCTCCTTTAGGAATGGGCCTGCAAATAAATTAAACATTTAATTAGGAAAAAGCAGAGTTTATTCTATAATAAGTATGAGAATATGATAATAAATGATCAATATTAGTGACCAATCATCTCCCTACAAGCTTGTCGTATAAACGGCAGCCCCCATCTTCCCTCGCTGTTGGAGACCCACGCCATCCCCTCGACCACCGTGCTTCTTGCACTATGGCCTTCCTCTCGGTTGATCCACACACCTCCACGGCCATCTCCATCTCCCTCGGCAACGTCCTTCAGCCTGTAGCCTCCGAGCACCCCCCATTTGCCTCATCCTGGCCGAGCCCACCTCCTATCTCCACCCATCCTCCTATGGTGTACCCCGTCTACAGTAGTCGTGTAAACCCACCAGGTTTCTCCTCCTTTGACTCTCCTCCTTCTACACCACCCACGCTGCACCTCTCTTCTCCCCAGGCCGAGCATAGCCACGCCCATGCCATCGACACCTCCGCGGCCTCCGTCAATCCGTCATCTTGTTGAGGCCTTGCTGAGCTCGCTCTCGGCTTCCTCCACGGGCCACCATCAATGACCATCACTCAGGCCGTGCCTCCCCTTTGTCGTGAGTCTCCTTCTCTTTTTCTATCTCTCTCATTTTCTCTGTATAATGTACTCTCTGTATGTGTGAATTTACATGTGTGTGTTTAATTATATCTACATGTGTGAGTTAATCTCTCTCTCTCACTCTCTCTGTTGTGTGTGTATGTGTGTGTGTGTTAATGTGTGTGTGTGAATTTATATGTAAGTCTTTAGATATGTATGTATGTATGCACGTATATGTATATATGTGCGTGCAAGTGAGTGAATGTATGCATATATGTGTGTATGGGTGTATATCAATGTGTGTGTATATTTGTTTTCACATAAATTCATGTGTTTGGTTATGTGTTGTAGCGATTCGGATCCAATTGCACGATCTGAACCCGATAACAGAAGACCCGGATCCGATTTGGATTCGTGTTCGCAAAGTGCTGATATGCCAGACGATTCGAAGACCAACACATGAGATGATTCGAATATCCGCACCGGTTCATGCAGTGCAGATCGGATGGTGATTCAGGCTTGAAATCGCGTCATTTCATGTGAGTGTTTATTTTTGTTGAAATTTTATAATGTGTGTTTGTTTAACTCACTTATTTAGTTTGTGTTTATTTGTATCATTTCATGTGAATATTTACATTTTGTCCTATTGTTAGTTATTCTATAAGATAGTTAATTTGGCTGATTTTCAATGTTAGGAACGATCACAGTGTTATGATTTAGAGTTTGATTTTGAATACTGACTATTTTTATTGAGGATATTAGATCAGTTGGATAGTGAATGTTACAGTCATGTAATGGATTGTTGGACTTGAATTATTATACCAATATGAGAGTTTAGGTATAATATAGATAATGGATCAATGTAATTTGATTTTAAACATTTCTGGATTCGGTGTTCTTTCACCAAGATATTAGTATTTTTATTAGTTCTTATTTAGTCTGTTTATTATTTGGATTTAGATTTTGTTGGACTAGTTCGTGAGTGTGGTTAAAAGTTTATATTATATGTGGAGTATTTGCCAGACTTGATATTCCTTTAATTGGTGTTTATTTAGCTGTGGATTTAATTGGATATTGAGGACAAATTAGTTATCATCTTACTTTACACAAAGAGATTGGATTTCTTGATACATGGATCAATATACTGACTTAATTAGATTTAGACGTGACCTGTGATTTATATTAGACCTTGATCAACATTTAGATGAGATTGACGATTGTTAGATTATGAGTTGTGAGTATTTCAGATCTATTTTCTAATTCTATTATTTGAGTATGGATGAGTTGTTGGTGTTGCCTTTCAGAAGTGGACTATTTTAGATTATATATTATTTGAGGTTGTTTCACTCTTTAAATATAACTTCGGTACCTGTTGATCTAGTTGATCTCGATGATATTTAGTAGATTTTACTTCATGATCTGGATTAATTCAGTTATTCAGTTACAGAGATAGAGTTATTGTGAGAGTGATTTCATTGATATCAGTGATTACATATTTTCAGAGCTTTATATCAGTTATCAGATATTTTTCATCAGTTATCAGTTATTAGAAATTAGTGATACCATTGTGATTAGTGACTTTATATCCTAGTATTCTAGATAGATGTTAATTATCAGTGGCCAGTTATTTGTTATTATAGCCACTTATCAGCTATTATTAACATAGTCAGTTATTGGAGATATTCAGTCACTATTTCATTTTAATAATAGCTTATATCATTGCTTGTTAATAAAAGACACCATAACCTTAAGAAAAAGGGTAATTGTCTGATAATGCATGTCGTGTATTTTGAAAGGATTTATGATGGTATACCGAGTTGTAGGTTCCACCGTAGGGAATCAAAATAGTACCGGCTACCTAGTTATTTAGTTATTCAGTTGTCAGATATTAGGGCTATGCTCGGATTACGACGCCATACCAGTTGTCTTTTGTGTAGGGCTGTGGTCTCAGTTATTAGAGCCTTGTGGCTTGTTCTGATTCAGTACCAGGGGTGTTAGACCCTGGTACTAGGCATGCATGATACCCTTTCAAAATACATACACTATATTGGCAGGCAGTTACAACAATAATAACTTTATTTGATATGTGAAAAAATGGCTGTGGTATGGACACAGCTAAGTACCACATTAGTTAGGTTAATAATAACCAACCAGTTTAGAGACATATCTAGGTTACACATATCTTTGATATCAGTTGTTTTCATTTACCGTGATATTAATTATATTTCGTTCATAGCTTTGTTCTTGATATTAGTTATTTAGTTATCTTTTATTTATAGTTTTAGATATGTTATTATTGTTTACACACTGTTTATATGCACGAGCACATTTCTCTCTTTTTACACACTCATTGGGTCGCTTTCTAACGACCCTGGATTTACACATTCAGATATTGAATATTTTATTTCATTGATCAGGTATTCGATGAAACCATAAATGTTGCGAGAAGCTGAAGTTTCCCTCTACCTATTCTGGTATTCTTGTCTTCTTTTTTATTCTTGTTGTTTCTGTAGTTTCCTTGATTCCATGTGTATTAGACTCATTGTTATTCCATTTCTTATTCGTCATCATGTGCGGACATTTATTTGTATTATTGTTGCGATCATGAATTATTATAGTTTATTTTTATAGGTTGTTCGGTTTACTTAAAGTTAAGAGCGTATACGTGAGATATCTTCATTGCGTATATGCGTCGCTGACTCTCGTCGCGTCTCTGCTCCAGCGTATTATGGGAAGCGGGGCGTGACATGAACAGTACAAAAGGTGCTCATGAGTTATAAAAGAAAAACTCGAGAGACAATCAGGGGGCTTAGTAGGATAGGGCCCTGGACGGTTGATTAGTATTTACATTTGCATATTTTACCTAACATTTTCACATTTATTTGAATAAATTTTGTTGATTTATTATTCTTCTCTTTGTTTTCATGTCCATGGCTTGAGGTGAAGAAGAAGCCCAAAAATCCTATTTATTTGAGGAATTTAAAGCCAAAGAAAAAGCCCAACACTTGGAACCAGATCTGCAGATGCTACAAGAGTAAAATGTCAACCCCTACAGTACCTACTAGTAGCCATGGACAGACACAGTATGGTGGAGAAGACCTTGGCAGAGGCGCCAGAAAGGCCACGAAAACGCGGCCCTACGGCCGCCCCTACGCCAAAGTTTTCTGTCACTTCTTGTCCCGGCTTATGCGATGACCCCTATGCCTATAAATACCCCTTTTGTTTTTAGAGAGGGGGATATGCAGAGTTAGAGAGCTTATGTTATTTTGTTTTAGGAGTTTCTTTAGTGTACTTGTATTTCTTTCATTGTTCTTAGGTTTAGACAATAAATTAGAAAGAGAGTGAGAGTTGTATCTTGAAGGTGATAAGCAAATACAAGTCTACTTTTTTTCCCCCTTGTTTCTTATCTTTGTTTGCTTTATTTTACTTGTAACTAGTGTAATATGTTCACTCTCCTTGTATCTTCTGTTTTGTTTTCATTGATCATGTCTAGCTAACTTCTTTATAGTATGGCTAATTGACTACTAACCAACTAATCTCTAGTAACTTACTTGTTAACCCAAATGAATCAATAAGTATCAAACAAGCCTTATGCGAGCAAATTCTAAGATACCTTACGATGAGGGTTCTAACTTACTAACAGGTAGACTCACTTTCATACTTCATACTTAACTCATAAGTTTTTGATGATTTATAGAATTTGTTTTCTCTACTTGTTTTTGTAAGTTAGTGGAACTCCTATTCATCCTTGCCGATACCAATAATGCACTTATTTCTTCTTCCATGCTCGCCTTTAAATGGATCTTGATGGAGAAATATTCAAGTTTTGCCGTGTGAAGTAGGGTGATGGAAGGAACTTTCATTCGATTTACCGCGTGAAAAGTTCTTGCACACAAGGTTAGTGATTTGCTTATGACCCATTTGGAGGTTATGTCTTCAAGAAGTTAGAGGTTAGTAGGAGCACTTAGTAGAAGGTTAGCCATGCATTTTTTTCATCTCTACAAATAAAAATACTTTTCGAACATCAAAATATTTCAAACCATTTCTACAATCTTTTTTATTTTTCTTTCTATTCATTCTTAAAACTGTTGACACTCAAAAAAGACAAGATCTCGGATAGCCCTCAAACTGGATGAATGATGTTTAACTTGTTGACACTTCCAAAAGACAGGTTGCAGACAAGTGAGCAGTTAGCCAGAAGGTGGTTAAAACTGAGCCAAAAGATTGGCTAAGGAATAGCTTCGCATGAGGCTTTGAGCTAGCTTCGCACCAAAGCTAGCTCTGCTCTTTAGCCCGCAGTGGGATAGCTTCACCTGAAGCCCTTCATAGCTCCGCAGAGAGCTAACTGAAAGCTTTGCCTGAATCTTTATCTAGCTTCGCCTGAAACATAGAACAACTCTACTGAGAGCTAACTTATAGCTTCGCTTTAAGCTTTATCTAGTCTCGCCTAAAACTTTTCCTAACTTCGCATGAAGATTCTATTTTCTAGCTTCGCTGCAAGCTCTTTTCTAGCTTCGCTACAAACTCTTTTGGTCATTTTTAACTATTTAAATCTCAGCACGAGATTAATGTGATCTCCTTACTCCTTAATTAGTTGGGGAAGATCAAGATAAATCTCTCAATTATTTGGAGAAGATCAAGAAAAATCCCTCAATTAGTTGAATAAGATCAAGAGAAATCCCTTAATTAGTTGGGGAAGATCAAGGTAAATTTCTCAATTAGTTGGAGAAGATAAGGGAATAAATTAATTGAGCAAATTAAGAGATTGGTGTAACAGCCCTAAACTAACTGGCTAATTAGCTTTGCACGCATGTTTCTAGCTTCGCTAAAGCTGCGTTAAGTTTCACAGCAAAGCTATTCTTCAGAAGCAATGCTAGATTGCCTCAATCAATTTGCTGATTTTTAGGGAACAGTTACACCCTATAAATCCTATAAATAGCCCACTGCAAGGAGGGGCTAAGGGATGAATTTTTCTCCTATCAAGGGCTTGCTGGAAAATTGAGGGGAAGATCTAGAAGACCTTTAGCAAAGAGAATCTTCTTGCTTTCAAGCTTCCAAAGTTCTAGAGATTTAACTCTCTCCCAACACTTAAAGTCTTCCATCTTCAGAGGATTTCTAGAACTAGGCGAGAAGAAAATTCCCCTGAGAAGGCTTGAACATTCGACCGATTACATCGTCAACGGGATAAAGTGAATTCGCACTAATCAGATTCCCATCGGCATACTTCCCTAGAAATCTTAGAGGAGATCTACTTATAATTTCTTTTTATTTCTCTAAAGAATTACTTGTAATTTCGCTCCTCGATTCTTTTTGTAAGTTTTTCACAATTAATTTTAATGGTAAATAAGATGGCGACTTTGCTGGGGAACAAAGTCTTCTTCCACCACAAGAAGACGATGTCACAATGCAATGGTAAAAGTGTTGAACCCATCACCGTCGAAACTTTGGTCATCCACTTTGACCTAGAAAATTTTGAGGAACTCCTCCCTGGGGGTGGTCCAGCACTTCATGCACGAAAGCACAAGAGGGTCTCTGTAGCCAAAGCTCTAGTGGCTACAGAGCAGAAAACAACTCCAATTGAGGTTGTATCTAAGCCTATAGCAACCGCGCGTGCGGTTGGGTGAACCTCGCTCCAGTTCCCCTCAGTCTCCACCGAGGCCATGTTGTCTTCGTGTCAATGTGGTGGCATCCCATGCAAAGCCAAACAGGTTCCACACGAACCTAAGACTTCTCAGAGCAAGCAGATCTGAAGGACGAAGCCAAGAGCCTCTCCGCGCGAGGCTTTATGCAAAGTTGAAACTCAACCTCATCTCTCACGCGAAGACAAGGGCAAAGCTCCCCTAAATATTGATAGTGTTGCTTATGTAGCTTCAACACGGGGCGCTCAAAGTCCCCTTAGCTGTAAGGCTAAATTAGCAGCATAATGTAGCGTTAGATATGAAGCTTCTTTAGCTTTGCCTAACTAGAGAGCGCCTATTTTCAGCATTAAGTTTGCTCCTCTGAACGAAGTTAAGGGTGTACCCCCAAGTGTTGATAGTATTGCTTATGCAGCTTCAGCACCTAAGGATACTAGCAACGTTCCTAGCTTCAAGGCTAGCACTAAAGCACTGTATAGTGTTAGTTATTTTCATCGCAATGCAAAGATTAAAGCACCACTGTAAGCTACAGCGAGGCAACCAGAGCTTCACTCATAGCACTTTCTAGCGCTAAACTCACATTTAGAGGCAGAGCTAAAAGTTTAGCTTCGTCAAGTGAAGCTAATGCTACAAGTGAAGTTATTTTAACTTCACCAGTAGTTATAAAGAGAAACTTAAGAGGTAGGGTTCTCCAGCTTGAACAGCCTAGTACACGACCTCCTCGAGTCTTTGTACTAGACCGCTTAAGCTCGGTTAACCCTGATTCACGAGAGTTCTTAAACAACAAACGAAAGTTCTGTTGTGAAGAACTAAGCCATGCTTCTCCCTCCCGCTATAAACAAGTAGGGTACCAGTTGGTGACGATCCATTCAGTCCATTGCTAATTAGGACCAGTCCCCACCACTCCTCCAAGCCGACAGTCAGTGTTCAACCGATTATCAACTCAAGCGCCCGTGAAGTCTTAGAAAGGAACAAAGCGCAAAACGTTCCGGATCTCCCCTCCGCATTTGTCAACATGATAGGAAGAGGACATGAGCTGCTCAGGACCAGACGATGGAGATGTGATACTAATTCTCCTTCGTTCAGTTCCCCAAATTTAGACTATAGCCCAGACTTGGGCCAAGTCTTAGTGGGGCAAGAGGGTGCGTTTCGAGGCACAAGATCTAGGGTAGAAATACCCTATAATTACGAACAACCATCCTCTTCAATTGGGATGATGTTACCATAAACATTGAAAAGTCTCTTCCAATGGTCTGATGATGATGAGGAAGCTAGTGGATATACCTCTTCAGCCACAGTCAATTTCGTGCAAACAAGCAGAGTGTCGGCTAACATAGCCGACAACAACAATGACAATCTTCGTCGACAGATAGAGGCACAAGAGTAGACTTCCAGGGCTCATTAGGAAGCCTTAGACAATATTCAATAGATGTCAGCTCAACTCGTAACCAACCAGAATACCAGCGACTCCGGAAGCAATCATAATGAAGAGGAGTATAACGATGATGAACATCCTAAGAATGAGAAGTCGAAGGAAAGTTTCTCAATCGATGCCTAGGTCATTAAAGACATCCAGGCTCAAATTGCATCCCTAACCTAGAGTGATGAGCTGAAGAAGATAGGAATGACTCACCCATACCAACTTGAATGGGATTCAGTGCCATACCCGCCGAAATTCAAGCCAACTATGTTATATACGTATGATGGCAAAAGTTCGCCAAACTACACATCTATTACTTCTGGTCCCAGATTGGTAATATAATAGATAATGATGCTATCATGGCCAGATTGTTTATTGGTACTCTCAAAGGAGTGGCATTTGACTGGTTCCGAAGCCTTCCACCGGGTTCCATCAAGTCTTGAATCGATCTGAGACTCGATTCCTTTCTCGCTTCTATGAGGATGACACTGAGGTAACCATAGATAAGCTCCTTTCTAAGTGCAAAAGAAGGGAGAATTGGTCTGTGTTTACATTGATAGATTCAAAAATCTATCTCTGTTGTGTCAGCAGGGATACCATTGCCCATGTTATTGTAGACGTGCAGGCACAACTTCCTAGACCAAGTAGAGATCGCATGGGGGTTGTTAAGGCCCACTCTTGGAAAGAGCTTGTTGAGCAAACTGAAATAGCCGAGAAGTAAGCTAAAAAGTTTGAACCTTCCATGCCTAACGGCAAATGGGGGGTAAACAAAAGGGACGTGGTGAATTAGCACAGTCTTCCTAATCAAAAGGGAAAGAAACATGTCTGTAGAGTTGTCAGGAGAAACTCCACCAAAATCCAAGAAGGGTGGCGCCAGTAATCAGGAGTTCAAATTCCCTCTGAAACAATACTCCTTCAAAGATGAGCAGTGATTACAGTATTCCATTTGCTCCAAAAGGGTAATAAGCTGAAGCTGCCAGAGGTTTGATGTCCTAATGAAGTGGGACGCACAAACGATCCCAACTATTACCTCTTCCATAGGATGGTTCACCATCCTACCAACAAATGCTTTGTCCTCAAGGACAAAATTCAGGCTTTGATTGACATCGGAGTTCTGACTTTGAAGTTAGAACAGAAGAAAGTCACAGCGAACATGGTGACTCTTGAGTTTGACACTTTTCTAAAGGTTACTATCCCTGACAGATATGCTCCAGCCCCAAAAGCACGAATGGAAGTAATTAATCCTTCGACAAAGCAACAGGAGGCTAAAGGCCTCATTCCAATGACGATGAAATTTGGGGAAATCACATGGGTACACGCAGATCTTACCAAAGATGAGCAATGGGACTCAAGGGATGTCAGAAGAAATACCTGTTCCAGCTTTAGCTCCTGCACCAGGAATGGAAAAGCAGAAAGAAATCCGATTTGACTGACTATTGAAGAAAACGTTTGGTCCGAGACTTGATGCCCCTTCCTGCTTTGATATATTAGCACAATTAGCTAATATTCTAGCTGAAATCACTATACACGAGTTGCTTTGCATCTCGAAGGAGACAAGAGAGGCACTCAGGGATGCGCTGGCTAATTCAGAATCATTTCTGATGCATATGCCGAATGTCTCTGAAGATGACAGTCGACCCTTGTGTCTTGAATGTCATCATGTACAACTGAAAATGCCTGCCATCACCTTCACTGCTGAGGACATGCTCCTCAAAGACAATGAACATGATCGACCCTTGTATTATATGGATTTGACATGTATTGTGAGGATACAGGCTGATTCAGGGTTTGCACTCAGCATCATCCCTAAAAGGCTCCTCTACTTTCTTGGGATACCGCTAAATAGATTATTAGGACGACTACTATGATATATGGTTTCAATGCCGGTAGTACTCATTCATTGGGAAAGATTCAGTTTCACTGTCAAATTGGGGATCTAAATCAGAAGTAACGTGTTATGTCATTGATGCTGACATGCCATACAATCTACTGCTTGGGAGACCTTGGATTCACGCTAATTAGATCTTTCCTTCCAATCTGCATCAGTACTTCAAGTATGTGGATGATAATGCAATGGTGCGAATGGTGTTTGCTGAAAAGCAGCCATTAAAGGGGGTTGAAAACTACTTTACTGATGCTCTCATTTACCAGAAAGCCAACAAAATAGCAAAAGAACCATTGCCCGAAGATGTTGATAGCGCTAATGAAGCGGATTCAGAGCCAGAAGAAGACACGCCGTCTACTTTTACTTTCAAACCAATTATAGCATATTTAAATGACCCTGAATGTAACAATCCCACTGAGGATGATGAGGAATGGGTGATTAATGAGAATATCACTTTTGATTACCCTTTGAGTATTGATTTGTTTAAATTTGTAGACGATACCTCCTTATACAAGCCTTTGTCTATGTTAAGTATGATAAGTACGTCTGTAAAGAATGGTGAAGAATCTGTCTTTATGGTCCCTCTATCAAAGAAAAATCAGCCACCAAAGTATTCGATAGGGTTCAACCCCGAATGTCTGCAGTTACAGACTTGGGCTCAGACCCCAATAGTTTTTCCATTATGCGCGATTAACACACCACATGATGAGAAAAATGGGGTATAATCTACAGCATGGGAATGGCTTGAATTTCAGAAGGGGACGATTGGTCTCCAACAAACCTTTATACCGCAAGGGAAGTAGCAAATTATTATGATAAAATACATAGAGGGTTGGGATATATTACACCACCCGTTCAATCTCAGTCTAAAGGAGACGAATCTTTCCCATCGCATTCCTCCAATTCATCTGAGTGGGAATCAGATGTCAGTGTAGGGATGGTCTTCAAAAACCTCTTTGCCAATATAACTTCAATCAGTTAACTAGAGCAGAATGAAGTTATTGAAACATCTAATACTGAGCCATGGGCTCAGCAACTCGATCTTCAGTGGAAAAAGCAATCTAAACAACGTAAACCGCCCACTGAAGATAAGGTGATCCAGATAATATAGGCAGTCAAGGTCACCCTAAACCTATCTCTATAAGTCAGAACTTATCATTTATGGAAAAAAAGAAATTGATAGCTCTTATACAAGAGTATATCTATGTCTTTGCATGGTGTTACGAAGACATGCCCGGTCTTTATCCACAAATAGCTATGCATCGATTTAACATTAAGTCTGATGCCAAGCTAGTAAAACAACAGTAACGATGGTTTTGTCCTAACATCATTGAAGCTATTGAAGTTGAATAAACTCATTGAACGTGGCTTCATTCTTGAGGAGCAGCACCCAGACAAGGTTGCTATCATTGTCCCCCTCTCTAAGAAGAATAGAAACATCCGAGTCTATATTGACTAATGCAACCTTAATGCAGCCTACTCTAAAGATGAGTTTCTACTGCCCATCGCTGACAGTCATGATTGACAACACCTGTGACTTTGAGAAAATATCATTTATGGATGATTTCTCAGGATACAACCAGATCAAGATGTAACCAGAATAATACAAAAAACATACTTCATTTCAGACACCGTTGGGGGTATACTGTTATACTATTTTACCCTTTGGGTTAGAGAATGTTGGAGCAACCTACCAGCGTGCAATGAGCACAATTTTTCATAGGCACCTCTGAAAAACGGTGGAATGTTATGTCGACGACATTGCTATCAAAAGTCATAATAAATATGATCATCTTCATGACTTAGAAACAAAGTTCAATATAATGCAGGCTCATCAGCTGAAAATGAACCCAATAAAGTCTTTCCTGGGTGTTTCAAGTGGCAAGTTCTTGGGGTTCATTGTCACATTGTAAGGAATCCATCTTGATCGGACAAGGTTAAAGCTATTCAGAGCATGCAACCATTTAAGAATCTCAAGAAACTTAGGGGTCTGCAAGGTAGGTTGGCTTATATCTAAAGATTCATTGCAAATTTTTCAGGTTATTGTCAACCATTCACCCATCTTATAAAAAAGGGTGTCTCTTTTGTATAGGATAAAGCTTGCTAGAAGGCTTTCGAGGATATTAAAGAATACCTCACCAACCCTCCAGTCCTGGTAGCCCCCACATCAGGGAAACCATTCTTGCTCTATGTTAGAGCTATGGATCATTCTTTGGGTGCTCTTCTGGCCCAAAAGAATGATGAAGGTCATGAACAAGCCATTTACTATCTGAGTAGGACCCTAATAGGAGCTGAGTCTTAGTATAATCCTATTGAGAAAAAATGCTTAGCTCTTGTCTTCACCGTTTAAAAGATGCGGCATTACTTGGCTGGCCAAACCATACATGTCATTTCAGAGCAAATCCTTTGTGTATCTGCATGACGAAACCAAGAGAGCTGAATTCAAGGTTAGTTAAGTGGGCCATCCTCCTGTCCCAATAAGACATGATCTTCGTCCCTCAAAAGGCGATCAAGGGTCAGGCCTTTGTAGACTTTCTGGTAGCTCATCCAGTGCTAAAGAGTTCAAAACTTCATGAAGATATTCCAGACGAGATTATCGAAACCAATATGTCCTTAGAAGATGAGGTATGGTAGATGTTCTTTGATGGATCATCAAGAATAGAACCCAAAGATAAGATAATTGCCGGTGTAGGGGTGGTATTTGTCTCACCACAAAAACATGTCCTTCCTCAGGCATTTTCATTAACAACGGCTTGCTCTAACAACATAGTAGAGTATAATGTCATGCTTATTGGTCTCCAGCTCGCTCACGAAATGGGGGTACGATATCTTGAGGTTTATGGCAACACAAAGCTGATTGTCAATCATGTCAAAGGAGAATATAAGGTTCGGCATGAAGATTTGATACCTTATTATCATGCAGGAATTGAAAAGTCCAATTTATTAGATGGCTTTTACATCAGTCATATATCTCGTCTCCAAATACTAAGGCAGATGCTTTGGCTACGCTGGCAGCCACGTTGACCTTACCTGTTGATGCAACTTATCATCTTACGGTAGCTACTCGACACCTCTTTTGCTTGGAGTATGCGTTGGAAACAAATGAAGTCTAGGCAACCTCAATTGGCTTCGAGCCTAGAGATTGGCAGTTTTCCATAATTGACTATGCCTTGCATGACATATTACCGAACGACCCTAAGAAAGCAGCTTCTATCTGACGAAGATCTCGTCGCTTTTACTATGCTCCAGTAGTAAAGTCACTCTATCGCCGCTCATATGACGGTATCTTACTCCGTTGCCTATCGAACTTTGAAGCATAAGAAGTACTTATAGAGGCACACGATGGTATATGCGAGGCTCATCAACCAAGTTTGAAACTCAAGGATCGATTACACAGACTCAGTTATTATTGTCTACGTATGATAGCTGATGCAATCAAATATGAAAAAGTGTAAAGCCTATCAAATCCATACAGACTTCATATATCAACCTCTGGAGCGACTTCCCCCAACTATTTCTCCATGGCCATTTGAAGCGTGGGGAATCGATGTCATAGGACCTATTAGCCCCTCATCAATGAAAGGTCATTGGTTCATCTTAGTAATAACTAACTACGTCTCAAAATGGCAGAAGCTATACCACTTATTGAAGTCAAAACTTCTAATGTGGTTAACATCATTAAACACCATGTCATCCGTCGATTTGGTGTCCCCAAGTGGATTATTCATGGCAATGGCCCCCAGTTTGCAAGCCATGTATACTATTAGTTTTGCAACAAATGCCAAATTCAGAATGTGGCTTCAACCGCTTATAACCCAGCTGCCAATGATTTAGCAGAAGCATTTAATAAGACAATTATTAAGCTACTCAAGAAATTCGTGTCATCAAGCAAACAAGATTGGAATGAGAAGCTCAGTATGTCTTTTGACCTATTAAACTATAGTCCGAATCCCAACAGGCAACACACCTTTTTCTCTAGTATACGGACATGAAGCAGTTATACCTTTAGAGATCTAGATGTCATCGCTACAGGTCGCCTTAACAACCAGGATGACTAAGGAAGACAATGATCAGTTATGCCTTCAAGAGCTCGAAGCCCTAGACGAGAAATGACTACAAGCTTAACAACGCATTGAGTTGTACCAAGTTAGAATCTCGAAAGACTTTAATAAAGAGGTTAAAGAAAAGGTGTTCTAGAAAGAGACTTGGTTTTAGCCGTCAGACGACCTATAGTCATGACACATAAAACCAAAGGCAAATTTCAACCTAAATGGAAAGGTCTGTTCGTGATAGAAACAGTCTACTCATATGGGGCCTATCGCCTAGCAACTCCAGATGGTGACAAACTCATGATGCCAGTTAATGATAAATTCCTAAAGAAGTACTATCCTTGATCACGTTAACACCTCACCTCTGATCAAATAAATACTTATTATGACTATGTTAACATTAAAACTCTGGTTATTCAAATTAGGATCACTTGACTATTTCTCCTTCCTCAAAGGAGAATCTTTTATCCCCAGGTGGAATTGATTTCGATTCTACTACTCCTGATTAGTCAAAGATGATATTTCAGCAGGGAATGTCAAACTACCCGTCACATTCCCCATGGAGTTCTCCTTGACTCTTTAATCCCTAGCGAGATTTTAAAGGTCGCCAGTGGAATACAGAAATGTTCACTTCAGTGACACAATCTGAAGCCTTCGGTAAATAAGGTTAGAGGAAAATATTGGCTTTTAAGTCCAATATAAATTCTCAACAACTCATCATGCTGAGGGAAATAACATGGCTAGCCTAACTCAAACGGTGATTGGTAAAGGTATACCAAATCTGT
This sequence comes from Agave tequilana, assembly GCA_038442645.1. Lineage (NCBI taxonomy): Eukaryota > Viridiplantae > Streptophyta > Magnoliopsida > Asparagales > Asparagaceae > Agave > Agave tequilana. The sequence continues at coordinate 127,521 of JAVJIF010002484.1, read as the reverse complement.
TGACAGCTGAGGATTTGCAAAAATCCTATGGGACCTGATCCCATTTGATTCCCCTTCAAAATCTATTACTAATTCCTGTCCATGGGATGGTAGGACCATACAAAATAATATACATTTTCCCAACGAAGTGAATCACAAGTCAAACCTATTAGATAGTGAGACTGACATATTCCCCAGTGGATAAAGTCAACATCCCCGGCGGATGATTATAAATTTCCCTAGCAGATGAAAGCTTCACTTGTCGTTCTCTCTCATAAAATGACAGGCCCGCTTAAAGTCACGTAAATCACGAGGCAATCCCTGTCATATTGACAGTAAAACTATGAATAGTGAATTCAGACTCAAGCTATTATATCTATAGTGATCCCTAAACAGTCAAGTCTACAACCTAATTCTTTATTCAACCTCAGGATGAAGAATTCTTACTATTTTATTTAGTCTCTAAGTCGGTCATGTCCTATCAATCATCTCTGAATCGATGAGTCCCGATCTTTAGTCCAGTAAAGACAATTCATTTTTGCTGTTATGTCCAGTTCGTCACTTCTGAACAACAGAATTCTAAACTTGGCGGCGTCTCAATCGGTCATATCCACTTCATCACCTCTGAACCAACAGACAACCAAGTTCTCTTTTTGTACCATCATATCCAATTTATCACCTCTGAATGGTATAGCTCTGAATTCAGTAGCGTCTGAACGGTCATATCCAGTTCACCAGCTCTGAACCAATCGGATCCCGAACTTCATTCTTTAGTTATTCGTGGGCTTCCCTTTTGCTGTCATGTTAACATTAAATCTATGAATAGCGAATTGCAAGCCTGGTATCTCTTAGTTGGTCATGTCCAGCTAATCACCTCTGAACCAACGAGGGCCTACATCCAATTCACCCTTGTAGTCTCTAGTAGGCTAGCTGCTAAATTAATACGACTACATCTGGCAGCGGATTCAAAATTTAGTGTGTCTTAGTCTATTACGTCCAGTTTATCACCTTTGAATAGACGTGTCCCTAAGACTGAGTTCACCTTCCTTTTGTCATCATGTCCAGTTCGCCACCTCTGAATGATAAATTTCTGAGCTTGGTGGCTTCTCAATCAGTTATGTCCAGTTAAACACCTTTAAACTGACAGATAGCCAAGTCTCACCTTTTCTTTTACCGTTATATCTAGTTCGCCACCTCTGAATGGTAGGGCTCTGAATTGGTAGCTTCTAATCAGTTATGTCCTGTCAATCATCTTTGAACCGATCGATGTTCGAATTTCATCCTTCAGTCCAGTGTGAACTTCTTTTATTATTATATCTAGTTTATCACCTCTGAACTGTTGGCCCAAAAGGTTACACTCTCTATTTGTTTAAGTTTTGATGATAACAAAATACATAGAAGCTATTTGGTACTAATAAGTTGTTTAGAATGAGTTTTCAGGTTTGTACTAGTCATGATGGCTTTTTGGAGTATTTTGCAATGATAATGGCACTTAAAGGCAAATGGCGCAAGAGGACGTTTTCATAGGAGAGAAGGTTCTAGCTTGGTATAACTCGGCTCAGGGACTTTCTTTTTTAGTTTTTATTATTTTTAGTTTGTTAAAGGATAGTGTGTAGTGTTGAAACTCAATATTTCCCCACACACAAGTTTTTGCACACGATTTTCAAAAGATATTTCTCTTTTATATAAAGTAGTTTTATAAACATATCTTAATACTTATAAACTCTATTTTATATAGTATAACAAGTCTTGATCAAAATTAACTTGAAAAATATTAAGATCTTCAAAATCATTTTCAAAAGGACTGTTTTTGACTTGTTGCGGTCGACTGAACGGTTGACCGGCTTTGTTTTAGGTCAGAGCGGTCGACGGTCAACCGCTCTTCTGACTGTTTGGGTTCGTGCATGTGTGCATGTTTTCCTGTCGACCGGGCGGTCGACGGGACCCCATATCGGTCGACCGACCTTCGGCCGACTGAAAGCATCCATGTTTCTGTTTGTTACGGTCGACCGGGCGGTCGACCGTGGGCTGGCAACGGTTATAATTTTTGAAAAATCGGTCGACCGGCCAGTCGACTGTGAGCTTGATTTCAGCCCTAACGGATAGTTTATTTAACATGTTTTAAAACGTGATTTTATTCTCTAAATGAATTTGAGGGCAGGATTTGGGTCTAATCCTAATTATTCATTATAACAGTTAACTCTTTAATCCCTACCTTTATCCTATAAATAGGGATGATTGGGGTTGTGGTGATTACAACAATCCTTTACAAAAGAAGTCAAGTTTAAAGGCTTTCAAAAGAAGTTTTTTCTCTCAGTTTTTTGTGCTCAAATTCTCTCTTTTTACTGAAGTTTTTGGTTCAAAACTCTCTTCAATTTCATTTTCTTTTTCACTTACAAAATTTGAGCTTCAATCCTACACATTATTCTCTAGGGTTTTTGTAAGGGAAAAAGTTTTTCAAAAGAGGGTTTGTGGTCTTTTGATCACCAAGATATTCTTGTATTTGTGGCTCCACCACCTCTGGATTAGAGGAGTGTGATTGAGGAGTTGGGTACCCCCTTGTGGTTGTAACTCTTTGTAAAAGTTATTGTGGTTGGAAATCCTTCTGAGTGAAGGCGGGGACGTAGAGCTGGGTGCTCGAACCTCAAAACAAATCTCAGTGTTTGCGATTGATTTATTTGCTTTATTTACTTGCTTTATATTCATTGCTATATTGTCGATCAATACTAATACAACAAGATTGCATTGCGCACCTCAAACTCTTATTTAGAGGAATCACGAGGAAGGAGTTCAGAGCCCTTCACGGGGTATTCGGCTTCTAGTCTTATTTCGGGTGATCGTTGCATCATAACATTTTAAATTTGTGCATTGATTAGCATTATCACCTATTCACCCCCCCTCTAAGTGATTTCAATTGGTATCAGAGGTAGGACTCTAGTTTTTGACTTCACATCCTTAGAGAGATCCTAAAATTTGGTAATCACTATTTTCATATCTTCATTCATACACTAGTAAAGATGGCCGATAACATTAAGACCCCTCCAAAATTTGATGGACTAAACTTTCCCATATGGAAAGTTAGGATGACTATTTTTCTACAATCTTTAGGTAGTCTAGTTGCTAAGTCCTTGACCAAGCCTTATAGTAGACCCGAAAGTGAGGAGGACACTTGGTCCGAACTCACCTTCAAGGAATTTGATGCTAATTCAAAGGCTCAAAATGCCCTACTTTTAGCTTTGAATGAGGATGATCTAATACGGATTATCCATTACAAATTCGCCTATGAGATTTGGCAACACTTATTGGCCACTCATGAGAGAACATCACAAGTCAAGAGAGCTAAAATAGATCTCTTGCATTCCCAATATGAAAGTTTTAGAATGCTAGATGATGAATCTATTGATGATATTGTTGGCCAAAAGGCCTATCACCCTAGTTTTGATGATGATCAACTCATGAAGTTATGTTTACTAATGATCTTGTGTTTAATTAGAGACAGATTCATTATCAAGATCTTATGAGGTGCATAGCTCAACAAAGAATAAAATGTCAAGATTTGGAGCTAGCACGGTGTGATCCAAGGAGCTTTTGGATCAAGCTTGGACCAAGTCAAGAAGATGAGAAGCCTTCAAGTGAAGACTTCAAGAAGATGAAGACTTGTGTCTAGGTATAAGATTTTGTTTTTGTTTTAGTTAAAAATGTAAAGGATAGAGTAGTTGGTGGATTGCTCAAGTATATATCACACACACACTCTTGATAGTTTTGATTTTACAAAAGATTTTCATTTTGAAAAATACATGTTTGGATTTTGGTTTTCATGTTTACATATCTTTTAACCAAAATCAAGTTTAGAGCTTAATGTCAAAAACTTAGATATTTCATCTTATTTGTGTAGTGCATCATATCCGTACACACTATGCTTTAATGAGTTCAAAATATCTAGTTTTTTTATTTAAAGGAGTTTTTGAAAAACAAGTTTTAGAAAAATCAAGTTTGGAAAAATACCGTTTTGTTTTAAGCCAATATTTTCATATTACAAAAATAGTCCAAATCATTTATAACATGCCTTGATTTTGTGCAAGCATGTTTGTTTATCAAAGTATATTGGTAAAACTATTTTTGTAGATTTTTAAGTATTTTATGGGATTTTATTTGAGCCAAAAAGACAAACTTTTTAATCCCAGAAAAATTGTTTCTGGCTTCGGATAAGTCGACTTACTACCTTTATAGTCGACTAATACTGAAGTCGGCCGACCGGACCGGTCGACCGACGTGCACAGACGTGGACGCCTTTGTGCACTGGAGGACGGTCGACCGTGCCGGTCGACCGATCCAGAGAGCTCTGCTCTCTGGAAATTTCGGCCGACCGCACGGGTCGACCGACAGAGAGTTCTACTCTCTGCTCCAGTGGCTCGGTCGACCCGGGCGGTCGACCGTGGCTCCAACGATCGGATTTCTGACCGTTGGCGGTCGACCGGGCGGGTCGACCGGCAGGTCTGACAGAGCCCCAACGGCTAGTTTTCCAGACTCTATATAAAGGGTCATTTGGGGGCTGTTTTCACTAAGATTTGGAGATTGTTTTAGAGCCAATTTTTCCCACTCTTTTCAGAAGTTTTTCTCCATAAAATAGAGAGCAAATATTTCCTATCAAAAAGGGAAGTTTTATCAAGAGTGTTAAAAAGAGATCTTCTTGAGTTTTCCTCCACCATCTCTTTCCTAGTTTTTCTCACACAAACACTTGAGCTATCCATTTCTATTCATCTTATAGGAGTGTTGTAGTGAGAGCTTTTATTGGTGATCAAAGTGTTTAGATCACCAAGAGATCATTTCTTGTACTTTGAGGAGGCGGACGTGTGTGTCCGCGTTGTTTCGAGTTCGGGTGCGAACTCCGTGTTTGAGGTGCAGCCTCGGCAAGCTTGTGGGGCTTGCGTGTGTACGGGACTAGGGAGTCCGAGGGCTTGTAGGTGTTGCGGCACCGAGGAGAGATCCATTGGGATCTTGCATAGTGGAAATCCTTCGTGTGTCGAAGGCGGGGTTGTAGAGCAAGTGTGCTCGAACCTCGAAACAAATCCCTTGTGTTTGCGATTGCTCACTCTCTCTCTCTATCTCCTTGTGTTTATATCTTGCATACTTATCTTGTCTCTATCTTTATATGCTTGATATATTCATTTATGCTCATATTGTTATATACTTGCGTGGGATTGTTTGCTAACACTTGTATTCAACCAAGAGAGCCAACGCGGTACCTCAACCCATTCAAGGGGAATCTAGAGGAGTTTGTCCAGAGCCCTTCATGGGGAATTCGGCAACACTCTTGTGTTATACGTGGTGTTTAGTGTAAAAGTTTTATTTGGTCATAATTGCTTTTAGCTTCCGCATCATTCATCATTAAGTGACCATTAGATTAGCCATCACCTATTCACCCCCCCTCTAGGTGAACCTTCAATTGGTATCAGAGCTTGGTACTCTGATTTGGTCTAACAACCTAGAGTTAAAGATCCTCATTTTTAGGCTAATCACTATATTTGTACACACACCATGGACTTCATGTCACCACCCATGTTTGACATTCTTAACATCCATATATGGAAGGTGAAGATGTCTATGTACCTCAAGGCCCTAGGCATTCATGTTTATCTTGCTACCACTAAAAATGATTATTGTTTAAATGGCAAAAATATTGAGGCAATACAAAAGCCCTAAATGCTTTAAGATCTACCCTAAATGATGATTATTTATCTAGGGTTGCTAATCTTGATTTGGCTTTTGTAGTTTGGAACACCATACTCTCCTTCGGCGAAAAAGATCAATACTATGCGGGGAGTGACTCGGATGTTGGAAGCAACACCTCCAACGCGTGCTACATGGTCCAAGGGGATAACCCCCTTGAGGTAAACACCGAATCCGAGTTAGATGATGAAGACATGTCATATGAAGAGCTCTCTACATTTTGTCAATTATTCCTTAATAAATATAACATGATTAAAAAGGATAATAAAAATTTGAAAAAGAAGTTGGATTGCATGCATATAGAAAATGATTCATTTAGAACTAAGATTGCATGCTTAGAAAAAGAAAATAATGTTTTGAAAAACGAAAATGTTTCCTTATTTTCAAAATTGAATGATTTGTGTGAAGGAAATAATACTTTGAAAAATAAAATTGATTTGGTGGAAAAACAAAAAGAAGTTATTTTTCAAGAAAACTCTTGTTTAAAAAGAAAATTTGTGAAAAAGAAAAAATTAAAGTTTCTAAAAGGAAGAAAAATGATTCCATATCCACTATAATCTTCGTGCCACCATTGATGATAGTGAGATCACTCTTTTAAAAAATAAAATTAATAGTTTGAGCTCAACTTTGAGCTCGTGTGCATTCAACCATTCTAGATTGGAGTCCATGTTTGTAAAGAAACAAACTCCACATGTTCATGCACATCATCATCATGCATATGCTTATGTTGTACGTCACGATCACAATCACACTCATAAGCATACTAAGGTGTACAAGTGTACACATTGTGGCCACAAAGGCCATTTAGCAAAATTTTGTTATGACAAGTTGCATCATATTAATTTTGCTAATAAAAATGTTTTAAAGTTTGTCAAGGAACCCAAAAATTTTGTTAATAAGAATGTTCCTTACAAGACTAACCCCAAAGGACCCAAGAAAATATGGGTACCAAAACCCCCACCATTTGCTTTTGATGTAGGTGAGGGCTCTCACAAAACGTGAGAGGATCGGTGCCTTGGTAGTGGATGCACTTAGATATGATGGACATACTTTTGGGATGCATCACTATCAAGGAGCTTTGGTGGGACAACCACCATGTTAGGAGCTTTGGAGTTGGTAACAATCTCTAAACTCCTACTTTTTATGTACATGCTTTTAATTTCATATATCATATAGCATGTTCATATTTTTGTGTGCTTCATGTGGTAAAAACATGCTTAGATGTAGTTTTTATCAAAACTTGTATTATACATGTACAAATAGTGAGTTACACGTGATTTATATATGTTTGCACTTCATGTTCATTTGTACCCACTATATGCACATGTATAGACTAGTTTTGATGATTCTCATTTATACATGCTTTGCCAATTTTTATGCTTTACTTCATGTATATGTATTTTTAATTCAAATCTAATAAATATACATGTATACCCGTGAGTCTCTTGCCTTCATGCAAATACATTTGATAGACTCTTTTATGTTTGGGATATGTATATGTATTGTTAGGATTGGATAAATCATACATATACCTAGAAGTGTGCTTTGTTTTAATGAAAAATGAATTTTCATGTTTGTTTGATAAAAAAATGATGATTTTTTTATTATTAAAAACGTGACTTATGATCTTTTTGAGCTTCAATGTCTATTTTCATGAAAATGCTATTTACATGACTTTTAAACACTCACACTTTATTTCTTTTGTCATGACCTTGATTCATGAACATATTTTTTTTGAGCTTCATAGATCGAATGTCAATTCTTGTATTTGGTATGATTCATGAAATATATATGCTTTGATTTCATATTTTGAAGGATCTTTAACTAGTTTTTTCAAAATTTATTTTAACTAGTTATTGTTCTTCATTTGGTAGTGATTTTTAATGATATTTTCAAATCTAATTTTGAAAACCCCTACCATCTATGGGAGGATGGATGGGAGATCATGGTTATGTATGCTTTAAAATGAAAATCGTTCAAAACTTGAACTATGATTGGGAGGTAGTTATATGAGATATACACTTGATCATTATTGTTATTTCAATTGGTATCATTGAATTCTTTCAATTGGTATCTAAATTAATAATTTTTGTATATACTCATATTTTGTTTTCTTATATATGTATGTATCAATGTCAATTGGTATACTCATTTCATACATATATATGATTTTCATGTGCTTAACTTACAATTGGTTCACATTTTTAAAAGCACAAAAATTATGATGAAAAATAAAAATTTTTGATCATTATGTTTACTATTGGTATCAATATGTTTCAACTTCATAATTGTTAAATTTCAATTGGTATCAATATGATTTACAAAAATGATTATTTTCAATTTGGTATCTTAAAATTTGTTTATTTTACTAAAGCTCTGATACCTTTAAAAAATTTTGTTTAAGAAAAATTAAAAAAAAAAATTTGTTGATTTGTATTTCTTATATGCAAGGAGAGCTTAACATCTCTTCTACATATAGATTCATGTTGAGTGTATTGTGTATTGAAGAGCTTGACAACTTTTCTTTATATGGTACACGTGTGTAGGGGGAGCTTCACATCTCCTCTTATGCATTACATAATATGTGTCATGAGAATTGGGGCTTGTCATCCCTTCTTCATGTAATGCATATGTGTAGGGAAGCTAACTTAACGTCTTCCTCTTCATGAATATATATCGCATATAACCCTTTATAGATATGTTTGACCCCTTATTGATCTCTTTGTTTATGACAAAAAGGGGGAGAAAAATTTGATGATTTTATTTTTACTTTAACCCCTTTGTTGATGATTGACAAAAAGGGGGAGAAGTATTTGAGTTTATATGCATGTTTGAATAAAGATTTATGTTTATGCATATATAGGAGAAAAAGATTTTGATTTATGGTTGTTACATGTTTTATCTCCATACTTGCATACATATTCGTGTGCCTCATTGCCATATCTTTTATTTATTTGTTATGCATGAGTTAAGGGGGAGCTTCTTTGAAGCTTTACTTTAATCCATGCATATATAACTTCATGAGTTTTGTCATCATCAAAAAGGGGGAGATTGTTGGCCCAAAGGCCTATCACCCTAGTTTTGATGATGATCAACTCATGAAGTTATGTTTACTAGTGATCTTGTGTTTAATTAGTGACAGATTCATTATCAAGATCTTAGTAGGTGCATAGCTCAACAAAGGATAAAATGTCAAGATTTGGAGCTAGCACGGTGTGATCCAAGGAGCTTTTGGATTAAGCTTGGACCAAGTCAAGAAGATGAGAAGCCTTCAAGTCAAGACTTCAAGAAGATGAAGACTTGTGTCTAGGTATAAGATTTTGTTTTTGTTTTAGTTAAAAATGTAAAGGATAGAGTAGTTGGTGGATTGCTCAAGTATATATCACACACACACTCTTGATGGTTTTGTTTTTACAAAAGATTTTCATTTTGAAAAATACATGTTTGGATTTTGGTTTTCATGTTTACATATCTTTTAACCAAAATCAAGTTTAGAGCTTAATGTCAAAAACTTAGATATTTCATCTTATTTGTGTAGTGGATCATATCCATACACACTATGCTTTAATGAGTTCAAAATATCTAGTTTTTTTATTTAAAGGAGTTTTTGAAAACAAGTTTTAGAAAAATCAAGTTTGGAAAAATACCGTTTTGTTTTAAGCCAATATTTCCATATTACAAAAATAGTCCAAATCATTTATAACATGCCTTGATTTTGTGCAAGCATGTTTGTTTATCAAAGTATATTGGTAAAACTATTTTTGTAGATTTTTAAGTATTTTATGGGATTTTATTTGAGCCAAAAAGACAAACTTTTTAATCCCAGAAAAATTGTTTCAGGCTTCGGATAAGTCGACTTACTACCTTTATAGTCGACTAATACTGAAGTCGGCCGACCGGACCGGTCGACCGACGTGCACAGACGTGCATGCCTTTGTGCACTGGAGGACGGCCGACCGTGCCGGTCGACCGATCCAGAGAGCTCTGCTCTCTGGAAATTTCGGACGACCGTACGGGTCGACCGACAGAGAGTTCTACTCTCTGCTCCAGTGGCTCGGTCGACCCGGGCGGTCGACCATGGCTCCAACGGTCGGATTTCTGACCGTTGGCGGTCGACCGGGTGGGTCGACCGGCAGGTCTGACAGAGCCCCAACGGCTAGTTTTTCAGACTCTATATAAAGGGTCATTTGGGGGCTGTTTTCACTAAGATTTGGAGATTGTTTTAGAGCCAATTTTTCCCACTCTTTTCAGAAGTTTTTCTCCATAAAATAGAGAGCAAATATTTCCTATCAAAAAGGGAAGTTTTATCAAGAGTGTTAAAAAGAGATCTTCTTGAGTTTTCCTCCATCATCTCTTTCCTAGTTTTTCTCACACAAACACTTGAGCTATCCATTGCTATTCATTTTATAGGAGTGTTGTAGTGAGAGCTTTTATTGGTGATCAAAGTGTTTAGATCACCAAGAGATCATTTCTTGTACTTTGAGGAGGCGGACGTGTGTGTCCGCGTTGTTTCGAGTTCGGGTGCGAACTCCGTGTTTGAGGTGCGGCCTCGGCAAGCTTGTGGGGCTTGCGTGTGTACGGGACTAGGGAGTCTGAGGGCTTGTAGGTGTTGCGGCACTGAGGAGAGATCCATTGGGATCTTGCATAGTTGAAATCCTTCGTGTGTCGAAGGCGGGGATGTAGAGCAAGTGTGCTCGAACCTCGAAACAAATCCCTTGTGTTTGCGATTGCTCACTCTCTCTCTATCTCCTTGTGTTTATATCTTGCATACTTATCTTGTCTCTATCTTTATATGCTTGATATATTCATTTGTACTCATATTGTTAAATACTTGCGTGGGATTGTTTGCTAACACTTGTATTCAACCAAGAGAGCCAACGCGGCACCTCAACCGATTCAAGGGGAATCTAGAGGAGTTTGTCCAGAGCCCTTCACGGGGAATTCGGCAATACTCTTGTGTTATACGTGGTGTTTAGTGTAAAAGTTTTATTTGGTCATAATTGCTTTTAGCTTCCGCATCATTCATCATTAAGTGACCATTAGATTAGCCATCACCTATTCACCCCCCCCCTCTAGGTGAACCTTCAGATATGATTACCAAGTTTACTAAGATTACTAATGCTCTTTCTTCTCTAGGTGATGAAATAAGCAACGACCAAAAGGTGCGTAAGGTGCTTCGTGCTCTTCCTTCGTCATGGGAAATCAAAGTTACCACCTTAAAGGAGTTGAATGACAAAGATGAGATGGAGCTCATAAGTCTTATCGGAAACCTTAAGACTCATGAGATGGAGAAGAAGGCTAGAGAAGATGCGGTACCTCAAAAGAAAAAGTCAATAGCTTTCAAGTCTTCCTCCTCCAAATATGATGATGAAGAAGATGAAGAAGATGATGAAGAGCTATCTCTCTTTGTAAGAAATGTAAAGAGAATATACCGCAAGAATAAGCTCAACTATAGAAGACGATGCAAGGGAAGGAGGAGAAAAGGATCAAATGCTACAACTGTCGGAAACCCGGACACATCATGGCCAATTGTCCAGATTTCAAGAAAAAGATAACCTCCTCCTTGAAGCAAAAGAGGCCGGTTGAAAAGAAGGTATACAAAGCAACCTGGGATTCAGAAGGTGAATCCAAAAATGAAGTCCACACGGTAAACGTGTGTTTCATGGCAAACACACCTAAGGTAACCACTCAACCACTTGATGATGAAAGTGAAATAATTAAAGACATGTTAGTACATGCTTTCGTTGAACTTTCAAAAGTTTTGATGAGAAAAAGGAAGAGTGTTCAAAATTTAAAAAGGAAATTGAAATGCTTAAAATCAACTTGCTATTTCTTCAAAAGAAAAGGATGAACTATCTTCTAATCTTATTTCAACGCAAAAAGATTTTAATGAGTATAGAATTGCTTGTAAAGCTACATATCCAAAAATTGATGAAAATGAATTATCCATGTTAAAAACTAAAATCAATGATTTTGGAAATATTTTAAAAAATGTGCTTTTAACACTAATAAATTAGAAGAAATGTTTTCAAAGAAGCATATGCACACTCCACATGCTAAAAATGATAAAACAACTCATGCCAAAAATTCACATGCTCATCATGCCAACACTTCACATGTCATTCATGTTAAAACTACTCATGCTCACAATTCACATGTTCGTAAGCCACATGCTCATTATGCTTTTAAATATGGTAGAATTTATAAATGTACTTATTGTGGCCGGAATGGCCATTTGGCTAAATTTTGCTATGATCATATAAATAGGACAAATAATCTTGTGTGGGTTCGAAACACTAACTCTCTAGGATCCAAGAAAATATGGGTACCAAAATCAAGTCCTAAATTTTTTTATGTAGGTACACACCAAGGCTCCAAGACGTAAGGAGCGGTGGTACCTTGATAGTGGTTGTTCAAGGCATATGACATGGGACATCAACAATTTCACAACCCTATCAGAGTACGATGAAGGTGGCACCGTCACCTTAGGAGATGACTCAAAGGGCACCATCATCGGTATAGGTAACATTAAGATTGGTGCATCTCCTTTAATAGAAAATGTTGTTCTTGTTGATGGGCTTAAACATAACTTGCTTAGCATAAGTCAACTATGTGATCGTGGTCTCAAAGTTGTGTTTGATGAATCTTCTTGCAAAATTTTTGATTATAAAACTAATGATTGTATTCTTACAGGATTTCGTGAAAATAATGTCTATATTATTGACATGCTTCATTTGGATTGTTCTACTAAATGTTTGAATGCTTTTGATGAGATTTCATGGTTATGGCATAGAAGATTAGGACATGCATCTTTTGATCACCTTGCTAGAATTAATTCTAAGGAATTGGTGAAGGCTATTCCTTATTTGAAGTTTAAAAAAGACCGCATTTGTGGTGTGTGCCAACTTGGGAAACAAACCAAGTCTTCTTTCAAACCAATCAAGGATATCATGTCAACTAGGGCATTAGAATTGATTCACATGGATCTTTTTGGACCAACTAAAACTAAAAGCTTAAATGAAAATAGATATGTTTTTGTTTTAGTCGATGATTTTTCTCGTTTCACTTGGGTTTTCTTTTTGGAGCATAAAGATCAAACTTTTTCGCATTTTAAGATTTTTCGAAAGAGGGTTGAAAAAGAAAAAGGATTTTCAATTTTACGGATAAGAAGTGATAGAGGTGGTGAGTTTGTTAACCAACTCTTCACGACTTATTGTGATGAAAAGGGAATTAAGCATGAAATGTCATGTCCTAGGACTCCACAATAAAATGGAGTAGTTGAAAGGAAGAATAGAACTCTTCAAGAAATGGCTAGGACTATGATAAGTGAATATGGGCTCCCTCAATATTTATGGGCCGAAGCCGTAAACACCGCATGCTACATATCAAACCGCATTTATTTGTGTAAAAATACTTTCAAAACCTCTTTTGAAATTTATCATTTAAGAAAACCAAATGTTTCATACTTTAAAGTTTTTGGATGCAAGTGTTTTGTTTTGAATACTAAAGATAATTTGGGTAAATTTGATGCTAAAGCTTATGAAGCAATTTTTGTTGGCTATTCTAGTACTAGCAAAGCTTATAGAGTATTCAATAAATCAACTCATGCTATTGAAGAAACTATGCATGTTAAATTTGAAGAATCAATGCTATTGTTGAGAATGTTGTAGAGATTGACTCATTAGGTGAGAACATGGAGAAAATATCCTTGAAGGACTCACCCATCCAAGAAGACAAGCAAGAACCCATTGGTGAAGTTCAAAAAGATGAAATGAAAAACTCTCAACCACTTCCTAAAGATTGGAGATACGCTACAAATCATCCCAAAGATCTCATCATAGATGATGTATCAAAGGGGGTAACTACTCGCTCCAAACTCCATGAATTGTGTGGTAATTTTGCATTCTTATCTCATTTTGAACCCAAAAACATCCTCGAAGCCGAGGGTGACTCATATTGGTTGTTAGCTATGCAAGAAGAGCTCAATCAATTTGAGCACAACCAAGTTTGGCACCTTGTTCCTAAACCCCACGATTGACCAATAATTGGTACTAAGTGGATTTTTAGGAATAAGTTGGATGAGTCAGGAAATATTATTAGGAATAAGGCTAGGTTAGTTGCCCAAGATTACACTCAAGTTGAAGGAATCGACTTTGAGGAGACCTTTGCATTCGTAGCACGGCTTGAAGCCATACGGATCACACTAGCTTATGCATCTTTTAAAAATTTTAAACTTTTTTAAATGGATGTAAAAAGTGCATTTAAAATGGTTTTATTAATGAGGAAGTTTAAGTTGAACAACCTCCCAGTTTTGTGGATCATGAACATCCAAATTTTATTTTCAAACTTGATAAAGCATTGTATGGTTTAAAACAAGCTCCAAGAGCTTGGTATGAAAGGCTTTCTAGTTTTCTTCTTTCAAATGATTTTGTTAAAAGCAAAGTAGACACCACATTATTTACTAAACATGTTGATAGTGACATTCTTATAGTTCAAATATATGTTGATGATATAATCTTTGGTTCTACTAATGAGTTACTTTGCAAGGAGTTTGAACAATGCATGCAACGTGAATTTGAGATGTCATTAATGGGTGAATTGAATTATTTTCTTGAACTCCAAATCTAGCAAATGCGTGATGGGATATTTATATGTCAGGCCAAGTACTCCAAGGAACTCATCAAGAAATTTGGGCTTGGAGACTCAAAAATTTGCGACACTCCCATGGCCACCACCACCAATCTTGATAAGGATGACCAAGATAAGTGTGTTGATATAAAATTATATAGAAGTATGATTGGTAGTTTGTTATATTTAACAGCTAGTAGGCCGAATATTATATTTAGTATGTGTCTTTGTGCTAGATTCCAATCGTGTCCCAAAGAATCTCATTTAATTGCGGTAAAATGCATTATTTGTTATATTAAGGGCACTATTGGAATGGGTCTTTGGTATCCGAAAATCAAAGATTTCTCAATGACGAATTTTTCGGATGCCGACTATGCGGGTTGTAGAGTGGATAGGAAGAGTACTAGTGGAACATGTCAATTTCTTGGTAATTATCTTGTTTCATGGTTTTCTAAGAAATAAAATTCGGTAGCCCTCTCAACCGCCGAGGCGGAGTATGTTGCGGCGAGGGCTTGTTGTGCACAAGTCCTTTAGATGAAACATACTCTCCTTGATTATGATTTGCATTATGACCATATAAAAATATTTTGTGATAATACTAGTACTATTCATATGACTAAGAATGCAAATCAACATAGTAAGACCAAATACATGGAGATTAGATATCACTTTCTTAGAGATCATTTTGAGAAAGGTGATATTGAGATTGATTATGTTTCTTCCAATTTGCAACTTGCCGATATTTTCACTAAACCACTTGATTATAATAGATTTTCTTTTATATGTGGTGAACTTAATGTTTGTGTTGTTGAATAAGAAAGTTTTCTTGAAAATTTGTCTCTTTTTGATGTATGACAAAAAGGGGGAGAAATATGTAGTTTATGTTTTGATTTATGTTTTGATTTTGTGGTATGGTTTGTTGTTTTTCATGACATGACTTGTTTGTGTATGTTTTTTTTGTTTCAAAAATTCTCTCATAATAGATTGTTTTATACTTGTGTAATATAGCATAATTTGAGGGAGAGTTTTTACCTCTCTTTTATTATATCTTGTGTTATAGCCTATATGTTTTGTCATCATCAAAAAGGGGGAGATTGTTGGCCCAAAAGGTTACACTCTCTATTTGTTTAAGTTTTGATGATAACAAAACACATAGAAGCTATTTGGTACTAATAAGTTATTTAGAATGAGTTTTCAGGTTTGTACTAGTCATGATGGTTTTTTGAAGTATCCTGCAAAGATAATGGCACTTAAAGGCAAATGGCGCAAGAGGACGTTTTTTTATAGGAGAGAAGGTTCTAGCTTGGTGTAACTCAGCTCAGGGACTTTCTTTTTCAGTTTTTATTATTTTCAGTTTGTTAAAGGATAGTGTGTAGTTTTGAAGTGTAGTTTTGAAGCTCAATATTTCCCCACACACAAGTTTTTGCACACGATTTTCAAAAGATATTTCTCTTTTATATAAAATAGTTTTATAAACATATCTTAATACTTATAAACTCTATTTTATATAGTATACCAAGTCTTGATCAAAATTAACTTGAAAAATATCAAGATCTTCAAAACCATTTTCAAAAGGACTGTTTTTGACCTGTTGCGGTCGACCGAACGGTTGACCGGCTCTGTTTCAGGTCAGAACGGTCGACTGGGCGGTCGACCGCTTTTCTGACCGTTTGGGTGCATGCATGTGTGAACGTTTTCCGGTCGACTG
Organism: Agave tequilana; assembly: GCA_038442645.1. Classification (NCBI taxonomy): domain Eukaryota; kingdom Viridiplantae; phylum Streptophyta; class Magnoliopsida; order Asparagales; family Asparagaceae; genus Agave; species Agave tequilana. Next base: position 111,476 of record JAVJIF010002484.1, on the reverse strand, counting down.
GGCGGTCGACTGGACCCCATATCGGTCGACCGACCTTCAGCCGACTGAAAGCACCCATGTTTCTGTTTGTTATGGTCGATCGGGCGATCGACCGTGGGCTGGCAACGGTTATAATTTTTGAAAAACCGGTCGACCGGCCGGTCGCATGTGAGCTTGATTTCAGACCTAACGGCTAGTTTATTTAACACGTTTTAAAACGTGGTTTTCTTCTCTAAACGAATTTGAGGGCTGGATTTGGGTCTAATCTTTCCTAATTATTCATTATAACAGTTTACTCTTTAATCCCTTCCTTTATCCTATAGATAGGGATGATTAGGGTTGAGGTGATTACAACAATCCTTTGCAAAAGAAATCAAGTTTAAAGACTTTCAAAAGAAGTTTTTGCTCTCAGTTTTTTGTGCTCAAAATTCTCTCTTTTTACTAAAGTTTTTGGTTCAAAACTCTCTTCAATTTCATTTTCTTTTTCACTTACAAAACTTAAGCTTCAATCCTACACATTATTCTCTAGGGTTTTTGTAAGGAAAAAGTTTTTCAAAAGAGGGTTTGTGGTCTTTTGATCACCAAGATATTCTTGTATTTGTGACTCCACTACCTCTGAACTAGAGGAGTGTAATTGAGGAGTTGGGTACTCCTTTGTGGCTGTAATTCTTTGTGAAAGTTATTGTGGTTGGAAATCCTTCTGGGTGAAGGCGGGGACGTAGAGCGGGGTGCTCGAACCTCGAAACAAATCTCAGTATTTGCGATTGGTTTATTTGCTTTATTTACTTGCTTTATATTCATTGCTATATTGTCGATTAATACTCATACAATAAGATTGCATTGTGCACCTCAAACTCTTATCTAGAGGAATCACAAGGAAGGAGTTCAGAGCTCTTCACGGGGTATTCGGCTTCTAGTCTTGTTTTGGGTGATCATTACATCATAACATTTTAAATTTGTGCATTGATTAGCATTATCACCTATTCACCCCCCCTCTAGGTGATTTCATGAACAACAAACTTTCAAGTCTGGTAATCTCTAATGAGTTATGTCCAGTTCGTCACCTCTGAACAGATAGATATCCAGACCACACTTCTAGTCCAGCAAGCGCTTCTTTTTTGCTGTCATGTCCAGCTTATTACCTCTGAATAGCAAACCCTATTTCTAGTGATTCCTACCTGCCATGTCTATTTCATCACCTCTGAACAAATTCCTAGACCTACCCTCTCTTATCTCCCCTGTGGATTCATCTACTTGCTAATTCTATCATGTTTTCAACTCTGGATAGATTTGCTGCACTCTATTTCTCTTTCAAGAGTTTTATCTATAGATTTGCATCTCCACATGCAGTCCACACGAAAGCTAATTCATTGAATTTTCCTTTATGAAAAGTTCAAATTGCCTGCGGATGGTTAGAAAAGCAAAATGAGTGGAAGTTAAAGCACTGTCGATTCGTTCCTGAAGCACGTGTGAAGTTGAAAAATACTTGAGTGCTAAAATGCGAAGCTAAAGCATTATCGCCTCACTGTCGAAACGCGCGCAGAGCGAGTGGCACATGTGAAGTTAGCCTAGAGAGAACTCTAGCAGTGAAGCTACTTCAAAGTCATGGAGCGAAGCTTCGCTAAGCCAAAGCCTGCCACGCAGTAAAGCTAGAGCCAACACGATGTAGTCCCACTCCAAACAGCCAAATTGCCAGTGTTATACTTACTTCAAAAAGATTTGAACACCCAAAGCAATTCAAAGTGTTTCGAAATCCATACCAAGTCCATTACAGATTTACGAAAATTGATTGAGGTTTAACCTGCACACAAAAATACAAAATTTCAAAAATACAAAATAGAAGTGTAAGTTACTCAATGCTACCGTGATAGCAAGTGGCTATGCAGGTCGTGATCCACAAGGAGAGACTAGCGATGGAAAGTTTTTTGCAAGTTCTCTTTTAAGTTACAAAGAATTGTTAAAGTTCTGTTTTTCTCTTTAAAGGAAAAGAAAATTAGGTAATGTTAGATTGTGAAAATGGTAGATAGAAGGAGATGGTGATTTTGTAAAAAGAAAGTAAAAAATTGTAGAGATTTGGTGATGGAGGTGATCTAAACTAAAGATTAAAAGAAAGAAAGAAAACCTAAAAGAAATGCTTACCTTTTTCTAGTTGATGACTTACCTGGAATCCTTGCATGTTTATCTTAATCTGAAGGCGATCAGCGTATAACTTATAAGATTAACTCAGTCCCAATTCACATTGCATCATTAAGGCTTCTTCGAGCAAGTATGAAATGATATAAACATAGGAAAGAATCCATCGTCATGAGCTATCGATGGCATTCACTAAGGTAAGGCAATACCGATGCTATTTAACTCACTTGAACTATCATCAAAACCGAAAGAGGAAGAGTAGAAAGAAGAAGAAAACAAAATAAATAAGAACATTAAAAAGTTACCTTTTTATTGCTTGTAGAAACGATGAAAGAAGAGGAGGTTACATCGGTGTTACTCTCAACATAAATCTCTCTCTTACTTATATGAATCTTAGTCTAACCTATACTTACAAAGAAATAATAATTACATAAAATGAAAATAAAAACCTACACTAAAAGAATGAAAAATTGGCCTAAGAGTCTATCTCTGCTTGATCGTTTCTCTGCCTCTAATGTGTGGAGTATTTATAGCATAGAAATGGATAAGAAAATGAGTTAAAAGATAAAGAGAGCTGGCTATTTCTGAATTTGAATTCTCCCCTTATTTTCAAACTTGATTTGATGTGGATATTCAGTTCTAATCTGCAGCTTGTTGGCGTGTTGATTGCTAAATATAACTTATCAAATGACATTATTAGAAATAGTGATCAACTTAATCGTTGTAGTCCTTTAAGTCTTCTTTCTCGATCATCTTGAATCATCAGTTTTGAAATTCAATAGTGAAAGTTATGATTCAAATACTAAAATATATCCGACCAGAATTCGAGCCAAAAATGCTTCATCTCATCCGTGGATCTTCTCTCTATTCATTTATATCTTTTGATTTTAAATTTGGACTCTGTATTTGACATTATCCTCGATTAATCTCTAGCTAACCAAAATAGATTTATAGAAATCTAAATTTTACCGATTTTCATTTGGTGTTATCTTTCTGATTTGCTCTAATCTTCAGCTGAAAATTTGCCCCAATCCTTGATTTGTTCTAATTAGATCTGGAATTATCCTCATCTAACCAAATAGATCCAGTTAAATGTAATTTTAACTGGTATTTATTTGGTTTAATCCTCTTTCTTTTCATGATTATCTTCTGTAAAATAGACATTTAAAACAAGAAAATTAGCAGATTTATTACACGATAAATGTAGGAATGTAATGAAAACAATGCAAAATATGTGTATGATCACCCCCACACCTATCTTTTGCTCGTCCTCGAGAAAAACAAAAAAACTAAACAAATATTATTAGACCGCTTTTGCAGGTTACGTGATTGCACTGAGCATATGCAACAAGCCGTTATACCTCTAGGTTTTTCCTAGAGGACGAGTTTTGTCTCGTTAGGGTTTTCAGTGGATTACACCAACAAAATCTATAAAGAAAGAGAAACAAAGTATTAGTATTTTGAAAACACATTTTGAAAGACAAAAATATTTGAAGTATTATTATAAGAATTAAGTAATCTATAAATTATAGGAAAACTGAACTTTTCATTCCTAAACTTAATCTTTATTCAAAAACATGTTATCAATCAAGGCAAGGAGTCAAACTGTATTTCTCATCTACTTTATTATTTTACCCTAAGTTATATGCACCTATGTGACCGTGAAATTTTAGCTCGGGGCTCTTTAACTCTAACTTTTATGGCTTATTTTCTTTTCTTTTATTTTTTTAATTTTTGGTGATATTATTCCTTAGATCTATTAGGCTTTCTAATATGCCCATGTAACGAACCTTTAATTGATAACTCTCAAACCAAACGGTCTTAGGGCACCGGGTGAGGAAAACACCCCAAAGACTTAAGGACTCGAGCAAATAAGGCCACAAAACTAAGAATTTTATTATATGGACCACTTTTAGGCGTGAATACTCAGCTTTATGAAGCACAAATACCCAGCTTAATCAGAAAATTTTTGATATAAGTATATATATATATATATTTCTTTTCTTTTTCTTCTTTTTATATAAGGCATAAGAATCTTTGTTTTTGAACCCTAAGTGTGTAAGTATATAAAGCATGCATATTTCATCAAGTTAAAAATCAAAACTAAATTACTTTTTCAAATTTTCTTCCTAACCCTAGAAATCAAACAAGTCATCTTATTTTGACCAAATATAAGAATCCTAATTATGATTCTCCTATTCCTTAAAATTGATTTAATTTCTTACAAAAAATATGTCAAAATATTGCTCTCTTTTCAAAAAGTTTTTTTTAAAAAAAGAAAAATGTCAGTTTTTTATTTTAAATAAAAAGAAAACCTATGTTATGCTAGAACCCTCCCCCACCACCTATCTCATGCATCGTCTCAATGTATGAATGAATGCATAGATGCATGAAAAAGAAGAAAAGGAAGGAAAATATTACCTTACGGTGGTGGTTCCGGTGGTGGTCTATTGGGTCAAGCGTTGCTACCCAATCAAGATAATGTGGTGGTTCATGAAACCCACATTTATTGACCTCTTTTTATTTATATATTTACAGTCCCCAACATGAATAGGGTCATGAAAGATTCTATCATGAAACTTAATTTCTTTACATGACCAGTCTTGAAAAATCATCACGGAGTCATCATGGTCTATACCTATGTCCAACAAAAGAATGTGACTTGGAAGAATGGTTGACTTGGCTTCAAGAATGATAAATTCAGGAATCAAAACTAACTCGAGAAAATCAAATTTGAATTCGAGAGTCAGGTTTGGTTCAAGAATTGAGTTCAAATCCAAGAATTGAAATTCACATTCTTTTTTCATCAATAGAATGTGACTATCCGAAATTGGTAATTCAATTTCTAGATCTATGGGTACGTGAATAAATGTTAGCTCGGAAAATTGGTACAAATTAGGTAAGAATACCGGAGTTAACATAGATTTAAAGATGGGAACTGAATCACAAAGTTGGGGATCGGGTTCACATTCATAATCAAGTTCAATCTTATTAAAATGAGAACTTGCCAATTCGTCAATGGGTTGATATTGGTCAAGTTCAAAGTTTTATGGTGAAATTGAATCTTGGTCAAAGTCTTCAAAATACCATGATTCTTGGTTTTCATCAATATGGATAGAAGTGTCAGAAATAGTCAAAAATCAGGTAGGGAGAGTTTCTTCCTACGCATGTTTTCCAATCGACTAAGTCTTGCTTCTATCATATTGAGTGGATCACTTTGGAATTGAATCATGGATTCCATACTCTTTTCTAAGTCGGTACGTTCTTCTTGAAACATAGAGTAAGGATCTATGATTTAAAAATTTTGACGGGGTTTTGAGTCTTCTAAAATTTGAATACATCGCTCAAACTCTTCTAAGGCTTCCATCCTCTTTTTTCAGTCAATAGATTCATCTAATGGTTGCTCAGGAGAGGAGTATATGAAGCTGGGTGTTGGTAAGGTGGTTGACAATATGACTCGGGGAAGTCGTATCCCCATTGGCTCTCTTAAGAGTAGTGATGATTATTCTAGTCTTGTTCATAGTATTAGGACTGGGTTATGTATTAACTCAGATATGACCAATCCAGCACACTAGGTTGGTTAAAGTTATGATATGCCAGGTTGGTAATATCCGAAAAAGAGGTCGGGGTGTAACACGATTACCATTAAAATTAGAAAAATTATTGTTATAAGCCATATCACACAAGAAATGTCAAAAATAAACAAAGAAATACAAACAAATAAACAAATAAAAAGAAAAAATCTAACCTAAGTTAGGGTAAACCTTAGACCTAGATGACTCCTAACTGGTTAGACTGTCCATGGGGGGTATATTATCGAATCTGACCACAAGTTAATCGGCCAGGTAGGGACAAGATTGGTGGGAGGTATCCATGTTTAAAAGCAACAGGCCTAATTAAGCCAAACCACCAGCCTTTGGGGTTTCCCCCTTCATTCCCCAACTTTTGACACCGATTTGGCAAGAGTTAAATAATAATCAACTTCCCCCTAGGTCAGTTTCCTATTGAGTCTGAGATGTCCCTAGGGCCAACATCTACTCAGTTTTACTTAGGCTTGGGTTAGTGAGTGAGGAGATTGTTTGTGGGCTAAGGGAGGGTAATGACTTCTGCCACCTTATCTTGTTTATAGGACAAGCCCATAATTTAGTTTAGAGCAGTGTACAAGTATATAGAAAAAGTAACACTCAATCAATATTTCATACAAGAATGAACCTTATACTAAATGTTATGAACACATACGTTGGCTCCAGTACTCTTCAACAGTAAATAGAAAATGTAACGAAATAGACACGTGCCTTAATGCAAAGTCTAAACCATTTTTAGCATTTACAATCAACTTTATACTTTCGAATTAGAAATGTATGTACAGTGAGTCAAATAAGAAAATAAATAACTTCAAATATTTAAACTTTACAATTCAGCCAACCTGTAAAGAATACAGGTTAGTAGTTCACTCAGATTGCCACTAGAATGTAGCAAATCTGAGGGCTTCTGAGCTCTGCTTTCTTGAGCAGACTTCAGGGCCACTTATATGTCCACTGTAGCAAAAATTTTATTAATACCTATCACTGCACACCAAGAACGATGAAGAATGTTAACTAAAAATATAAACTTAAAAAGAGAATTACCTACCGTCCCTCCCCGGCAACGGCATCAAAATTTGATTGAGGTTTAACCTGTACACAAAAATACAAAATTTCATAAATACAAAATAGAAGTGCAAGTTACTCAATGCTACCACGATAGCAAGTGGCTATGCGGGTCGTGATCCACAAGGAGGGACTAGCGATGGAAGCTTTTTTGCAAGTTCTCTTTTAAGCTACAAAGAATGGTTACAGTTCTTCTTTTGTTCTTTAAAGAAAAGAAAAATAAGTTATGTTAGATTGTGAAAATGATCGATAGAAGGAGATGGTGATTTTGTATAAAGAAAGTAAAAAATAGTAGAGATTTGGTGATAGAGGTGATCTAAACTAAAGATTAAAAGAAAGAAAGAAAACCTAAAAGAAATGCTTATCTTTTTCCGGTTGATGACTTACCTAGAATCCTTGCATGTTTACCTTTATCTGGAGGCGATCAGCGCATAACTCATGAGATTAACTCAGTCCCAATTCACATTACATCATCAAGGCTTCTTCGAGCAAGTATGAAATGATACAAACATAGGGAAGAATCCATCGTCATGAGCTATCGATGGCACTCGCTAAGGTAAGGTAATACCGATGCTATTTGACTCACTTGGACTATCATCAAAAACGAAAGAGGAAGAGTAGAAAGAAGAAGAAGAAAACGAAAATAAAGAAGAACATAAAAAGTTACCTTTTATTGTTTGCAGAAACGATGGAAGAAAGGAGAAGGTTACATCGGTGTCACTCTCAACATAAATCTCTCTCTTACTTACATGAATCTTAGTTTAACCTATGCTTACAAAGAAATAAAAAATACATAAAATAAAAATAAAAACCTACACTAAAAAGAATGAAAAACTGGCCTAAGAATCTATCTCTGCTTGATCGTTTCTCTGCCTCTGATGTGTGGAGTATTTATAGCATAGAAATGGATAAGAAAATGAGTTAAAAGATAGGAAGAGCTGGCTATTTATAAATTGAATCCTCCCCTTATCTCCAAACTTGATTTGATGTGGATATTCAGTTCTGATCTGCAGCTTATTGGGTTGTTGATTATTAATATATCTTATCATATGACAGAATTAGAAATAGTAATCAACTTAAGGGTTGTAGCCCTTTAAGTTTTCTTTCTGGATTATCTTGAACCATCAGATTTCAGTTTCAGTAGCAAAAGTTATGATTCAAATACTAAAATGTATCCAGTCAGAATCCGAGTCAAAATTGCTTCATCTCATCCGTTGATCTTCTCTTTATCCATTTATCTCTTTAGATTTTGAATTTGGACTCTGTATTTGATGTTATCCTCGGTTTATCTTTAGCTAACCAAAATGAATTTATAGAAATCTGAATTTTACCGGTTTCCATTTGGTGTTATCTTTCTGATTTGCTCTGATCTTCAGCTGAACATTTGCCCCAATCCTTGATTTGTTCTAACTAAATTTGGGATCATCCTCAGCTAACTAAATAGATCCATTTAAATCTGATTTTAACTAGTATTTATTTGGTTTAATCCTTTTTCTCTTCATGATTATCTTCTGCAAAATAAACATTTAAAATAAATAAATTAACAGATTTATTACACGATAAATGTAGGAGTGTAATGAAAAGAATGCAAAATATGTGTACGATCAAAAATATTGAAGGGGATTTTGTTGACATTCCAAAAAGACAAGATCCCGTGTAGCCCTCAGACTGGCTGCACGATATCTAACCGGCTGACACTTTCAAAAGATAGGTTGCAAACAAGTGAGCAGATGGCCAAAAGGTGGTTAAAATTGAGCCAAAAGATTGGCCAAGGAATAGCTTCGCATGAGGCTTTGATCTAGCTTTGCACCAGAGCTAGCTCCGCTCTTCAACCCCGTAGTGGAATAGCTTCGCCTGACACCCTTCATAACTTCGCAGAGAGCTACCTGATATCTTCGCATGAAGCTTTGAGATAGCTTCGCCTGAAGCGTAGAATAGCTCTACTGAGAGCCAACTTATAGCTTCGCTTTAAGCTTTATCTAGCTTCGCCTAAACCTTTTCTTAGCTTCGCATGAAGATTCTTTTAGCTTCGCTGCAAGCTCTTTTCTAGCTTGCTAAAAACTCTTTTGGTTATTTTTGACCATTTAAATCTCAGCATGAGATTAATGTGATCTTCTTACTCCTTAATTAGTTGGGAAAGATTAAGGTAAATCTCTCAATTAGTTGGAGAAGATCAAGGGAAATCCCTCAATTAATTAGATAAGATAAAGAAAAATCTCTTAATTAGTTGGGAAAGATCAAGGTAAATCCCTCAATAAGTTGGAGAAGATCATGGGAATATCCCTCATTAGTTGGAGAAGATAAAGGAATATCCCTCAATTAATTGAGCAAATCAAGAGATTGGTGTAACAACCCTAAACTAACTCGCTAGTTAGCTTTGCAAGCATGGTTCTAGCTTCACTGAAGCTGTGTTTAGTTTCGCAGCGAAGCAATTCTTCAGAAGCAAAGCTAGATTGCCTTAATCTATTTGCTAATTTTAGGGAATAGTTACACCCTATAAATCCTATAAATAGCCCACTACAAGGAGGGGCTAAGAGCTGGATTTTTTTCCCATCAAGGGCTGGCTGGAAAATTTAGAGGAAATCTAGGAGACCTTTAGCAAAGAGAATCTTCTTGCTTCCAAGCTTTGAAAATTCTAGAGATTTAATTCTCTTCCAACACTTAAAGTCTTCCATCTTTAGAGGATTTTTGAAACCAGGCGAAAAGAAAATTCCTCTGAGAAGGTTTGAACATCCGACTGATTGCATCGTTAACGGGATAAAGTGACGCGCGCTGATCAGATTCCCATCGACATACTTTTCTAGAAATCTCAGAGGAGATCTATTTGTAATTTCCTTTTTCTTTCTTTAAGGAATTACTTGTAATTCCACTCCTTGATTCTTTTTGTAAGTTTTCCACAATCAATTTTAATGGAAAACAAAAATAAAGAGAAACTTTAAAATGAATAGAAAAATTGCACATCACACTTCTATCCCCTTATGGATACGACCCGTATAGCCACTTTGCTATTATGATAGAATCGAGGAACTACAACACCATTCACTCACTTTTTACCCATTTTAGTGCAACGCTTTCCGACGATTAAATTTTGGCATCATTGCCAGTAAGGGGTAATAGTTTTTTTTGGTTCTTTCTAAAGAGTTTTCTTTGTTTTTATGCAGGAGGAGGAGTCAAAGAACTAATTGTTGTAGTGGACCTACACTTTACTTGGTTAAGAAGAGCACATTTGTCCTCAGAAAAGCCGCGCACGTGTGACTTTTCTGATTGAAGTGCTCACAAAACTTTTTTCATAGGGTTGCTAAAATTGCGCAAATTACTTTCTGCAAGTGTTAGTTTCTTGTATGCCTCACCCATACACTGTTAATAACTCAACATAAATTCATTTGTTATTATACTGAAAGCTAGATTAGACTTTTCCATTTAGAGTACGTGTCTATTTCAATTCATTTCAATTTCTATTGAAGAGTGTTGGAGAAAGATACGTGTGCATCTCATTTAAAATAGTATTAACATTTTAGAGTGATTTATTGCTTTGAGTTTTATCTTGCTATCTTCACACTTGCATAAAAATTGACTTTAAGGGCAAATCCAAAAAAAAAAAAAAAAGATAAGGTGGGAAAGTCATTACCCTTCTTTAGCTTAAAAATCATCTCCCAGTTCACTCACAATCTCAAGCCTAACTAAAATCTGATAGACGTTGGCCCCTAGGGACATATCGGACTCATTAAGAGATTAACTAAGGGTGAAAATTGTAAGAATCATACTCTGCAAAATCGGTGTCTGAGTAAAGAGGATTGAGAGATTAAGCCTCGAAAACTCCATGGTTTGGCATAATTAAGGCCCAAGGCTCATGCCTGGATACCTCCCACCAAGTTTTGCCTTTTTCTGGCTGATTAGCTGGTAGTCTGATTCCTGCAAAAACCTCCCTCGGGTAGTCGACCAGTTAGGAGTTGTATAGGTCCAGGTGCTTTAGACTAAGCTTGGTGGTTATTTTTTCCTTTTTTGTTTGTTTTTATTCTTTTTTGATTGTTTTATTGTTTATACAGTGTTTGTGGTATTCTGCATGCAAGAGTGGTTGAAAGATCTAGTCACGTCCAGATTAACCCGAAACACTTCTCTTCTATATCATCTAGAGCCAGTGATAGTGTCGCTATAGGATAGATTTTACCCTATCAGGACCTCACTCCCATCTTGTATAAAACATTTTGAAGCAAATGGCAATAATTTTAAGTTGAAACCATAATTCATTAACACTCTCCCAAAATTTTACGGTAAGAATCAGAGGATGCATACTTCTTCATTAGGGAATTTGAAGAAGTATGCCTCATGATGCGAATTCCTCAGTTAGAAGACGACGCCGTAAGGTTGAATTTCATTTCTTTTTCCCTAAAAGATCTAGCTAAAAAATGGTTGTACAGCTTAACTGTAGACTCTGTCACCATGTGGGACAATTTTGTCGAGGTTTTCTTGAAGAAATTTTACCCAATTCACAAGACAGCCCTCATCAGAAAAAACATCATGCAATTTAAATAAGAACAGAAAGAATCATTCTGGAGATACTTTGGGAGATTCAAAGATCTCCTAACCCAATGCCCTCATCATGGTGTAGAGAAGTGTCAATGCCAGATTCTCTATGATGGTTAAGACTATCAAGCAAAAACTTCATTAGAAACCATGTGTCAGGGGGGTTTTTGCAAAAGGATGAAAACCAAGATTGGGATCTATTTTGAAGATTTAGCCAAAACAAAAAAAACTTCAATGGGAGCCAGCCTCTGAGAAGCCAAGGAATTCTCAATCTATAGCTTCTAAAGGAAGGCTCCTATCTATAGAATCATTCATAGTTTTGAAGCTAAGATTGCCACTCTGATGAGAAGAATAGAAGCTCTAGAAATAAAAGAGCCAGCCAAGATCAATCAAATCAATCCACCATAGATTCACAATCCGGGTTGTTCATATTGTCAGGCACAAACTCATGTTTCGAGGAGTGTCCAATGTTTCAAGCGCATCAAATACTACTAGAACACATAAATGCGGCCTACTCAAGGCCGCCAAATAATCCTTACTAGCAGACATACAATCTCGGTTGGAGAAATCACCCAAATTTCTCTTGGAGTCAGAATAACTCTCCCAGGCCTAACTTCCCCAACAATGTTCACCATCCAAATCATCAAGCAAATTTTTTCAATCAAGCGTCTTTTTTTTCTTTCCAAAACTCACCAACCAAAAAAAACTCAGTGAATTGGAGAAGAGCATGGAGGCATTCCTGAAGTCCCAAACCGCCTTTATGCAAAACCAAGGACATATTTTAAACAACCATACACATGCCATATCTAGATTGGAAGTTTAGATGAGTAAGTTAGCAACTTCTCTAAGTGAAAGACCCAAGGGTACTTTGCTTAGTCAACCACTTGCCAACCCTAAGAATTCTAGTCAAGCTTATGAAGTTTAAGATTCTCAGATCAACCAGTGTAATATTGTTCATATACTTAGGTCAGGAAAGAGGTGGAATCCAGTCTCTAAGCCAACAAGTCCAATCCAAATTAGTTTAACTCTTCCCTTTACATCTGCTAGCTTATCTCAATCTGCTCCACAAACATCTCACAAGGACCCATCTACTGATTAAGTTCACAAACGTGTAGCACCATTTCAAAATAAGAGTATACATATGGAAAAAATATTCGAGATGTTTAGCCAGGTCAAATTAAATGTACCTCTTCTTGACGCAATCCAACAGGTTCCAGCTTATGCTAAGCTCTTTAAGGATATGTGTACTAAGAAAAGAAAGACAAATGTGTCAAAGAAAGTGTTCTTAGCAGCCAACATAAGCTAACTTCTGTCTGGTCCTATTCTAGTCAAATACAAAGATCCCGGATGTCCCATAATTTCTTGTACCATAGGGCAAACATATTAGCCGAGCACTTCTTGACCTGGGAGTATCAACTTTCTACTCCTCTCAATATACCAGCAACTTGGGTTCGGCGAGCTGCGTCCAACTCGAGTGACCATTCAGTTAGCTAACCGATCTGTGAAAATTTTCAAAGGGGAAATCACGGATGTCCTTCTTCTGGTCGAGGATTTCATCTACCCCATTGACTTTATTGTTCTTGAGACCCAACCTGTTTTAAAAACTCCTATCATCTTAGGGAGTCCATTCTTAGCCACTGCCAATATTATAATCAACGGTAGGAACAGGTCCATGAGATTAACCTTCGGGGACATGACCAAGGAGTCAATGTCTTCAACCTAAGAAAACAACTAAAGGATATGGATGATCAGACATTTGAGGCCAACTCTATTAAAAATTTGACAAGCAAGCATGAAGCGAGTATAAAGCCAGAAAGCGAGTTTGATTTGGAAACAGAGGATTTCAATTTAGACCAGATCATCAAGTCAGCTATGGATTGGGCGTCAAGCCCAAGTGTACTTAATTCTAAGACCAAAATTCCAATTTTGCCTTCCAATGAATGCACTCTTTTCTTAGAATTGAAAGCTTTACCTGAGCACCTCAAGTATGCCTACCTAGGTGGAAGAGAAACCGTGCTAGCTATCATAGCATCCCAACTGACTGGAAAACAAGAGGAAAGCTTGATGTCAATTTTGGGGAAGCAAAGAGAAGCAATTGGATGGATAATGAATGATATCAAGGGGTAAGTCCAGTAATAGTACAACATAGAATTCATTTGGATGATGATGTGACTCCTAGAAGGGACCCACAGCGTAGGCTTAACCCATACATTCAAGATGCTGTGAAAATAGAAATTTTAAAACTATTAAACAATGAGATCATTTATCCCATTTTTGATAATCAATGGGTCAGTCTGGTCCACGCTGTTCCTAAGAAAACTGGTTTCATAGTAGTAGAAAATGAACACAAGGAGTTGGTACAAACGCGACTAGCTATCAAGATTCGTGTTTGTATTGACTATTGAAAATTAAATGCTGCTACTCGTAAAGCCCACTTCCCGCTACCCTTCATCGATCAAATGCTCGAACACTTGGCTGGACATGAGTACTACTATTTTCTGGACAGGTACTCAGGATACCATCAGATCCCCATCGCTGTAAAGGACCAGGAGAAGACCACATTCACTAACCCATTCGAAACCTTTACCTATCGACGCATGCCCTTTTGATGCAACGCTCCAGCGATGTTCCAACGGTGCATGCTCAGTCTTTTCTCCGATATGGTAAAACATTTTCTAGAAATTTTCATGGATGATTTCTCCATCTATGAAGATTCATTTGACCAGTGCTTTTAGCACTTAGAGCTAGTTCTTCAATGATGCAAGGAAAAGAACTTAACTTTGAATTGAAAAAATGTCACTTATGGTGAGAGAGGGTATTGTCTTACGTTATGAGATCTCGGGGAAAGGGATCAAAGTTGACAAGGCTAAGATAGAAGTAATTGCTAAGCTTCCACCCCTTAAAAGCATTACGGATATCTGATCTTTTTTAGGGCATTCTGGGTTTTACCAACTGTTTATTAAGAACTTTAGCAAAATCGCTAGACCCTTAACCAACCTACTCGCAAAGGACGTGCCCTTTGATTTTGACGATGGATGTTTTAGATTATGGGAGAAGTTTAAGCAAGAATTTATAACTTCATATATCATATCTACTCCTGACTGGACGAAACCATTTGAGACCGTGTGTAATGCCTCAGACCGTGCCATCAGCGCTGTCCTAGGACAGCACATCGATAATATATAGCACATGATCTACTATTCGAATAATATGTTGAATGACGCTCAACAAAGCTATACTACGACTGAGAAGGAATTATTGGCCATAGTATTCACGTTAGAAAAGTTTCATCTGTACCTGCTAGGATTAAAAACCGATCAACGAGGATTTCTCTTATGAACACATCCTAGCAATCTTTAAGGAACCCTAGTACGCTGACATTGTCAATTATCTCGTCTCTAGAAAAGTGTCGTCTAAATGGACAGGATAGATATGACTTCTTCACCGAAGTACGGTACTTCTTTTGTGAAGAACATACCTCTTCAAGTACTGTCTAGATCACATCATAAGATGATGTATACCAGAGGAAGAACATATAAGTGTGTTAGTTTTTTTATGAACTTACCTGCGGTGAACACTTTGGTCCCCATAAAACTGCCAAGAAGGTCCTACAGAGTGGGTTCTACTGCCCACTTTGTTCAAGGATTTCTTCAACTTTTGCAGGTCATGTGTGAATTGCCAAATGATCAGGAAAATTACGAAAAGAGACATGATGCCCCTAAACCCTATTCTGAAGGTTGAGATTTTTGATGTTTGGGGCATTGATTTCATGGGATTGTTTCTGATTCATTCGGCAACCAGTACATCCTTTTTGCAGTAGACTATGTCTTAAAATGGGTAGAGGCCATACCGACCAAGACGAATGACAACAGAGTGGGTTAAATTTCTAAAAGAAAATATTTTCTCTCATTTTGGTACCCCGCGCGCTATCATTAGTGATAATGGGACTCATTTCTGCAACAGGGCTTTCAAAGCCTTGATGTGTAAATACTCTATCACTCATAAATTATCCACAGCGTATCATCTCCAAATCAATAGGCAAGTGGAAGTAATCAATAGACAAATTAAGCTCATTTTGGAGAAACTATTGGGCAGAATAGAAAAAATGGTCCAACAGGCTGATAGATGCACTATAGGCTTACAAGACCGCTTTCAAAATTATCCTGGGTATATCTCCATGACGAGTGGTATTTGGGAAGGCTTGTCACTTGCCAGTGAAAATAGAACACCGTGCTTTATGGGCCATCAAGCAGTTGAATTATGATTTAAACAAAGACGGTGAACTGAGGAAGCTACAGATCTCAAAGTTGGTGGAGATATGCAATAAAGTGTATAAGAAAGTAAAAATAACAAAGAGTATGACCAAGTTCTTTCATGACCAATGCTTACACAAAAAGAATTTTGGCCCTAGACAAAATTTCTACTCTACAATTTGTAGCTTCACGTCTTCTGGGGAAGCTCAAGACTCGTTGGTTCGGACCCTTCATTGTGCGCACTGTCTTTCCACACAGTGCTACGATAATTTTCGATCCGAAGAGTGGTGAGGAATTCAAAATGAATGGACAAAGATTGAAATAATTTCTAACCACTGAACCTGTGTCACAAGAGAAAAATGCCATGGGTCTTTTCAACCCATTTTACAGGTGACCATGTCCTACCTCAAATCACAAATTAAAAAATAAAAATATAATAATAAATAATAAATAATAAATAATAAAATTTTTAAATAAAAATAAAGATTAGGGTCTTTTTGTAATTATTCTTTCTATATTAATAATTAACCCTATCATACTTGTAAATACCCCTTTAACCTAGGGCTGGAATAGGAATCCCTTTATTTCTCTTTCCTATTTATACCCTCTCAACCCTCTCTTAGTACCCTATCTCCAGAATCCAACACTCAAAACCGAGAGGAGAAGCCTAGGCGCCACTAACCACCCACGCTCCTCCCTTGGTTCCAAAATTTAGTTTCGTCCCACCTTTTATGGCAGCGCTTCCGTGACCATATGGAGGAACTAGCTGCGGAGCCAGTTTCCAGACCGTGCTTAGATCTGCTACCTGTTTTAACCTTCTGATCTTTGGACTGCTCCAGGCAGTCTGAATTGGTTTCCCCCAAGGTTTCCGGAGGCAGTTTGCAATTTTCTTCCCTTGATCTCCTTGTTTAAATTCAGTCCTTGAAGAAGTATGCCTTATGATGCGTATTCCACAGTTAGGAGATGATGCCGTTATGTTACATTTCATTCCCTTTTTTCTAAAGGATCTAGCTAAAAATTGGTTGTGCAGTTTGGCTGTAGACTCGGTCACAACGTGGGATAATTTTGTCAAGGCTTTCTTGAAGAAATTTTACCCAATCCACAAAACTTTCCTCATTAGAAAGAACATAATGCAGTTTAGGCAAGAGTAGAGTGAGCCATTCTGGAGATACTTTGAGCGATTCAAAAATTTCCTTGCCTAGTTCCGTCATCACGGTGTTGAGAAATAGCGGCAATGCCAGATTCTCTATGATGGTTTAGACTATCAAATGAAAATTTGTTAGAAATCATATATAGGGGGATTTCTGTAAAAGGATGGAAATCAGGGTTGGGACCTATTTGAAGATTTGGCAGAGAAAACTCTCCAATGGGAGGCCCCCTCTGAGAAGCAAAGGAATTCACAATCCATAACTTCTAAAGGAGGGCTAGTATCCATAGAATCATCGGCACCACAAAATTTGATCGGGAAAAAATCATCCACGAAAAGTGTCATTTTAAAATAAGAAGTTGAAGTGTGTGAGCTTTGACTTCTTTGATACTTCTTCCGTTATAGCATGGAGGATAAACGGGTCGAATCCACAATGACGAGAGGCGATAGAAGCTTTAATGGTATATTCACGTGTATGTTAACGGTTCTTCGATGTTTTAAAGAATCAAAAATAAAACAAAACAAAAAATGAAAAGAGAAGAATACGGTGAAAACAAATAAGTGGAAAACATAGAAGAGTTGTTTGATAAGTGATTTTTAAAACAAGTAAAACGAAAAGATAAAAAGAGATACAAGGAAACTCATAGCTACTAACTACTAATGGCTCCACTAACATGCTAACTTCTTAGTGATGGTTGCCACATATGTATCCTTTACCATCACTAGTCCTTAGTTCAAGAGCTTTTAAAAGCATGACCCATAAGATCACTTTCACATCCAAACTGTAACCCCTTGATCCTTGATGTACGTATCACAGTATCAGTACTTGATACGACGTGCAAAGTTGATTTGACCTTTTTTGCAGTCAGATTGAGCTAATTTCAGTTTTAGATATTATTTTCTAATATTTTGGATTTTTTAAAATTTTTTGTAAATTTTTCTAGATTATTTGGAAAATCTCCGTAGTCGGTGTCGACCGATACCAATAATCGGCTCTACTATTTTTAATTCACAAATAGAGTTAAACTTTGGGAATTTGCTTTCACATTGTGTCTTAGAATCAGATTATCTATGTATTGGTATTTTTGAGAATTTTTCTGAATTTATGAAAAATCGGGCTAAACCGATGTTGCCCAGTATCGGGCGATACCTTCCAGGATTTTTAACTTACAAACCAGATAGAATTTTTAGAATTCGATTCCACATTCCTCCTTCGTGTAATATTCTCTATTTTATAGAATTTTGGGAATCATTTAGAGCTAGTCAAATTTTAAGCTATTTAAATTATATTAATTAAGTAATATTATAATCCTCGCTCCTTTTTCCCATTTCTTCTCCATTTTTCTACAAAAATCTCCCCACGGCCTTTACCCATCCACCGCCTCTCTCTTTTAAATAAATCCTCTATCTTCTAACTCTCTCTCTCTTACTCTCTTTTAAACTCTCTCTCTCTCTCTCTCTCTCTCTCTCTCTCTTTCTCCTCTCTCCCTTATGCTCTCTCTCCTTGTCTCCCTTTCTCTGTTCTGGGCCATGGGCCGCCCGCGGCCAGGCCGCCAGCCGCCTCCGCGGGGCCGGGCCACTCGCGGCCGGCCTAACTGGCTGGCCGCTTCCCCTCCTCCTCTTCTTTTACCTCTTCTCCTTCTCCCTTTTCTTCTTCTTCTTGATCTTCTCCTCTCTCTCTCTACCCCCACTTCTTTCTCTCTCTCCCCCTCTCTCTGTGTGACCACCGCTGGCAGCTATGAAATCACTTAGAGGGGAGTGAATAGGTGACTAGCTAATCTAATTATGAATAATGTGAAATTAAAAACTATTTCAGCAAACTAAAAACTATTAAGTTAAACACACCAAGTATAAGACAAGAGTGAAGCCGAATTCCCGGTAAAGGGCTTTGGAATATCTCCTCAAGATTCCTCTAGAAAAGAGTTGAGGTGCCGCTATGACTCTCTTGGTTGAATACAAGTGCAAGCAAACAATCCCAAGCATATAACAATAAAGCACAAGATATATCAAGCATATAAGGATATAAACAATGTAAGTATGCAAGATATGTAAACATAAGTGAGAGGTAGAGAGAGCACGCAAACACGGGAGATTTGTTTTGAGGTTCGAGCACCCTTGCTCTACGTCCCCGCCTTCAACACTATGAAGGATTTCCACTAAAAATTGATATCACCGGATCACTCGGTGCCGCAACACCTACAACCAGTTAACAGTAGAACTCTTTGGACTCACTAGTCCGTCTCTCGTTCCCGCAAGAACAACACACGCAAGCACACTAGCTTGACGAGGCCGCACCTCTACACGGAGCCCCCACAAGAACTCGAAACGACACGAACCTGCAAGTTCGCCGCCTCAAATACAAGATGAAACACTTTGGTAATCTCAACACTTTGATCACCTAAAACACTCTCACAACAACTCTCCTATAGGATTAATATAGCAATAGAAAGCTCAAGTATGTATGAGAAAACTAGGATTGATTTGGTGGTGAAAAACTCAAGAAATCACTTTTCAAAACCACTCTTGAAAACTCTCCTTTTGATATGAAAGTATTAGCCCTAAAACAAGTGGAGATAAACGCTTAGAAAGGTAGGGAAAACTAGCAAACCCACTTAAAATCTTGTTTAAAAATTTTCATGGAAACCCCAATTTATAGGCTCCCAAAATATGGCCGTTGGAGGCCAACTCATCAGGATTTCCTACTGTCGGTCGACTGCCCGATCGACCGTCCAACGGTCAGATTTCTGACCGTTGTGCCACTGGTCGACCGTCCGGTCGACCGAGGCCAGATCCAGAGAGCAAGGCTCTCTGGCCTCTCAACCGCCCAGTCGACCGGGGCAAGATCCAGAGAGTAAGGCTCTCGACGGTCGATCACTCGGACGACCGGCCCACCAGCCAAATGGCTGTGCACGTTTTGTGCACGTCGGTCGACCGCCCGGTCGACCGACTTCTGGCTCGGTCGACCGTGCGGTCGACCGGCAGAAGGCCAGGTCAGACATAATATAGGGATTAAAACTTGGTCTTTCTAACTCTAATAAAATCCCATAAATTCTCATAAATTCTACAAAAATAAGTTCTTTGAAATACTTTGAAGTACAAATATGTGTGATTAAAGTTCAACACATATTATAAACATTTTGAACCATTTTTGTAATATCAAAATTTTGGCTTAAACAAAAATCTGTATTTTTCAAAAACAATCTCCAAATTGAAAAACGATTTTTTCAAACTTCTCCAAATACAAAAACAAGATATTTTAAATACTTTTGAAGCATAGTGTGTATAGATATGATCCAATACACATATAATATGAAATATCTATATTTTTGACATTAAACTTTAAAATAAGTTTTGATAATCCAAAACTCAAACACATGATATATATTTTGAAGCCTAAAACCAAAAATGATATTTTCTAAAATAAAAACTCTTTTATGAAAACACATATAAATATTGTATTTGTGTGTGTATGAACTTGAGCAATCCACCAACTAATCTATCCTTTACATTTTATCTAAAAAACGAATCTTGACACTTACAAAACCCGACACAAGTCTTCTTCAAAAATCTTCTTCTCCTTCTTGACTTGGTCCAAACCATGATCCAATGAGCTAGACTCCTCTTGAGTACTTGATGCAATCTTGATGCACGAGCTCTTGAATCAACACGTGCAAGCTCCAAAACTCCTTTGTTGAAGCTAATCGCCTACTAAGATTTTGATCAAATATCTGAGGCTAAATAAACACAAGATCATTAGTACTATAACTACATGAGTTAATCATCATCCAAACTAGAGCGATGGGACTTTGGGCCATAATCTCCCCCTTTCTGATGATGATAAACTCGTGGAGTTATATATATGCATGGATTAAAGTAAAGCTTCATAGAAGCTATGAAAACACATATAAATATTGTGTTTGTGTGTATGAACTTGAGATATCCACAAACTAATCTGTCCTTTACACTTTATCAAAAAATAAATCTTGACACTTACAAAACCCGACACAAGTTTTCATCAAAAATCTTCTTCTCCTTCTTGACTTGGTCCAAACCATGATCCAATGAGCTTGACTCCAACTGAGTGCTAGATGCGATCTTGACGCGCGAGCTCCTGAATCTACATGTTTTAGCTCCCCAAACTCCTTTGTTAAAGCTAATCACCTACTAAGATCTCGATAAATTATCTAAAACTAATTAAGTACAAAATCATTGGTAAACTATTACTACATGAGTTAATCATCATCAAAACTAGAGCGATGGGCCTTTGGCCAACAATCTCCCCCTTTTTGATGATGACAAAACTCATGGAGTTATATATGCATGGATTAAAGATAAGCTTCATAGAAGCTCCCCCTTAACTCATGTATAGCAATAAACAATAAAGATATTCAATAAAGTGCATAAATTAAACAACATACTTCTCCCCCTTTTTGACATATATGCATAAACAACAACAAATATAAACATGATAGCAATTCTTCTCCCCATTTTTGCATAAATAAGGAAATGAAATAAGCATGCATATATAAACTCACCAAATACTTCTCCCCCATTTTTTTCAATTTATCAACAAAGGGGTGAAAATAAATCAAACAATAAGATTATATATGCAATATAACATTCATGAAGAGGAGAGATGTAAAGTTAACTACCCCTGCATACATGCATTTATACGAAAAGAGATGACTAAACCCTAACAACATAAAGTATAATATACAATGTATAAGTGGAGATGTGAAACTCCCCCTACAGATGTGCATCACATAAAAGAAGAGAGGTCAAGCTCCTCAATGTGAGATACACTCAACATGAATCTATATATAAAGGAGATGTTGAGCTCTCCTTGCATATAAGTAATACATATCAAAATATTTTGAAATCACTTTTAAGACAAATTTTAAATTTTCTTGAAGTCAACAAAACAAATTTTGATACCAATGAAATTGAATTTAGTTAACAAATCAAAGTTAGTACCACTTAAAAAAAAAATTTTAAGATATCAATTGTAGATGTTTGATACCAATTAAAAGGTAAAATATGAAGTATATTTTGATATCAATTGGAATAACAATTAAAAACAATGCATAAGCTTATAAAGATACCAATTTACATTTAAATTTAAGTCAAGCTTAACATAAACATAATTTGTACTTTAAACATGTAAGGATATTGTAAATCAAGTACAATCAAAACATATATATGTATGAAAGAGAAAACACCAATTGAAATTGATATTATTTGAAATTTGAAGCATACATATATATAGAAAACATATATGAGCATACAAAAGTGAAATATCATAAAGATCGTGTATATTACTCATAACTATTCACCCTATTCATGCACATGTTTAAAGATTTTCAATTAAAGCATATAAGGCATGGTCTCCTAACCATCCGCCCTTTTGTTGGTAGGAGTTTTCAAAAATAGGAGTTTGAAAATAATTATAGATTGAAAACACTACAAAATGAAGAATAAATAACTAGTTTAAGGTGATTTTTGAAAAACTAGTTAAAGATCCTTCAAATATGAAACCAAATCATATATATCTCATGAAATATACCAAATACACAATAGTTGACACTCAAAATCTATAAAGCTCATATATGCTCATGAAAATAAAGTCATGAGTAAACAAATAAAATGTGAGTGCACAAGAATCATATGGTAGCATATTCATGAAAATAAGCAATAAGGCTCAAAATATCAAAACATGTGAAAATCATAAAAATTTAATTTTCATTAAAATTAAATAAACTTCAAGGTATATGTATGTTCTATCAAAACTAAAAATATACATACATATCCTAAGCACAAATGAGTCCATGATAGAATTTACATTAAGGCAAGTGACTCAAGGGTATACATGTATATTTATTAGATTTAGACAAAAATAACATATACATGAAGCAAAACATGTACAATAATAGGGAAAACATGTATGAATGAAAGAATCATCAAAACTAGGCTATACATGTACATGTAATGAGTACAAATAAGTAATGAAGTACAAACATATAAGAATCAAATGTTGCTTCACTACTTGTACAAGTATAGACACAGTCTTAATGAAAACTAAATCTAAACAAGTATTCGCCACATGAAGTACAAAACCTAAAACATACTAAAAATATTCATATAGAAGCATGTAAACTAAATGAGTAAGCACTATTCTCTAAGTCTCCAAAACATGATGGTCCTCCCACCAAACTTACTTGACAGTGATGCATCAAATTGGTGTATCAATCTAGCTCATCATGCATCCACCATCAAGCCACCATACCTCTCACGTCATGTGAGAGCCCACACCTACTTCAAATACAATTGGTGAGGATTTTAGTACCCATTTTCTTTTGGGTCCACGGGGGTTAGCATTATAAGGAACTCAAAATTTTTGTGCATGAACATGTGGAGCTTTTTTCTTTTGAAACAAGGTTTCCAATCTAGAATGGTTAAATGCACAATTGTTCAAAGTTGAGCTTAAATAATTTATTTCTATTTTTCAAGACTTGAATCTCATTTTTATTAATAGTAGCATGAAGAGCATGGTAAGAATGAGAATCAACAATCTTTTTCTTTTTAGAAATGTTTTCTTTTTTCTTTTGAAACAATTTTTCTTTTCAAAGAGTTATTTTCTTCCAAAACAATTTCTTTTCTTTTTCCACCAAAGTGATCTTATTTTTTAAAGAAGTATTTCCTTCACAAATATCATTTAATTTAAAAGACAAGAAAATATTCTCCTTTTTAAAAATTCATTTTCTTTCGAAATAGAATCATATTTATTCTTCAATCTTTTATGATCCTTTTTAAGCAAATTATATTTTTCAAGAAGTTATTGACAAAATATCGTAAGCTCATCATATGACATGTCAACATCCTCATCAAGCTCAGATTCAGAATTTACCTCAAGGGATTATCCCCTTGGACCATGTAGCATATGTTGGAAGTATCACTTCCATCATCCGAGTCGCTCCTCGCATAATATTGCTTTTGTTCGCCAAGGGAGACTATAGTGTTTCATATTACAAAAGCCGAATCAAAATTAGCAAACCTAGATAAATATTCATCATTTAGGGTAGATCTTAAAGCATGAAGGGCTTTTGCATTAGCCTCAAGGTTTTTGCCATTTAAACAATTGAGTATTTAATAGTGATAAAATAAACATGAATACTTAGGGCTTTGAGGTACATTGACAACTTAACCTTCCAAATTTGGATGTTAAGAATATCAAACATGTAAGGTGTCATGAAATCCATATGTGTGTAAACAAATATTATGATTAGCTCAAATGAGAATCTTTAACTCAAGGTTGTTAGACCCAAATCAAGAGCACCAAGTTCTGATACGCTTTGAAATCACCTAGAGGGGGGTGAATAGGTGACTAGCTAATCTAATGATGAATAATGAGAAATTAAAAACTATTTCAGCAAACTAAAAACTATTAAGCTAAACACACCAAGTATAACACAAGACTGTAGCCGAATTTCCGGTGAAGGGCTCTGGACTATCTCCTCAAGATTCCTCTAGATAAGAGTTGAGGTGCCGCTATGGCTCTCTTGGTTGAATACAAGTGCAAGCAAACAATCCTAAGCATATAACAATAGACCACACGATATATCAAGCATATAAGGATATAAACAATGTAAGTATGCAAGATATGTAAACACAAGTGAGAGATGAAGAGAGAACAATCGCAAACACGAGAGATTGTTTTAAGGTTCGAGCACCCATGCTCTATGTCCCCGCCTTCAACACTATGAAGGATTTCCATTAAAAACCGATCCACCGGATCACTCGGTGCCGCAACACCTACAACGAGTTCACACTAGAACTTCTTGGACTCACTAGTCCCTCTCTTTTTCCCCGCAAGAACAATACACGCAAGCACACTAGCTTGCCGAGGCTGCACCTTTACACCGAGCTCCCACAAGAACTCGAAACAACACGAACCTGCAAGTTTGCCTCTTCAAATACAAGATGAAATACTTTGGTGATCTCAACACTTTGATCACCTAAAGCACTCTCACAATAACTCTCTTATAGGACTAATATAGCAATGAAAGCTCAAGTATGTGTGAGAAAACTAGGATTGATTTGGTGGTGAAAAACTCAAAAAATCACTTTTGAAAATCACTCTTGAAAACTCTCCTTTTGATATGGAAGTATTATCCCTAAAGCAAGTGGAGAAAAACACTTAGAAAGATAGGAAAAATTAGCTTAAACACCCACTTAAAATCTTGTTTAAAACATTCTATGGGAACCCTAATTTATAGGCTCCCAAAATATGGCCGTTGATGCCAACTCAGTAGGATTTCTTGTTGTCGATCGATTGTCCGGTCGACCGGCCAAGGTCAAATTTCTGACCGTTGTCTCACCGGTCGACCACCCGGTCGACCGAGGCCAGATCCAGAGAGCAAAGCTCTCTGGTCGGTCGACCGCCCGGTCGACCGGGCTAGATCCAGAGAGCAAGGCTCTCTGGACGGTCGACCACCCTGTCGACCAACCAACCAGCCAAATGGCCGTGCACATTTTGTTCACGTCGGTCGATCGCCCGGTCGACCGACTTTTGGCTCGGTTGACCATGCGGTCGACCGGCAGAAGACCAAGTTAGACATAATATGGGATTAAAACTTGGTCTTTCTAACTCTAATAAAATCCCATAAATTCTCATAAATTTCACAAAAATAAGTTCTTTAAAATACTTTGAAGTAAAAATATGTGTGATCAAAGTTCAACACATATTACAATTATATTGAACCATTTTTGTAATATAGAAATTTTGGCTTAAACAAAAATCTGTATTTTTCAAAAATAATCTCCAAATAAAAAATGATTTTTTCAAAACTTCTCCAAATACCAAAACTAGATATTTTAAACACTTTTGAAGCTCAGTGTGTATGGATATGATCAACTACACATATAATATGAAATATCTATGTTTTCGACATTAATCTCTAAAATAAGTTTTGATAATCCAAAACTCAAACACATGATATATATTTGAAGCCCAAAACCAAAAACGATATTTTCTAAAATAAAATCTCTTTTATGAAAACACATATAAATATTGTGTGTGTGTATGAATTTGAGCAATCCATCGACTAATCTATCCTTTACATTTTATCTAAAAAATAAATCTTGAAACTTACAAAACCTGACACAAGTCTTCTTCAAATATCTTCTTCTACTTCTTGACTTGGTCCAAACCACGATCCAATGAGCTACACTCCTCTTGGGTACCTAACGCAATCTTGATGCGCGAGCTCTTGAATCAACACGTGCTAGCTCCAAAACTCCTTTGTTGAAGCTAATTACCTACTAAGATCTTGATCAAATATCTGAGACTAAATAAACACAAGATCATTAGTACTATAACTATATGAGTTAATCATCATTAAAAATAGAGCAATGGGCCTTCTATCCAACAGCTAGACCCGCCGGCGGCGGGTCTCGCTCGTCGCCGGCCAGCTGAGGTGGTCGGCCGGCCCGCAGAGAAGCGCGGCAGCAGTTGCTGCAGCCGCTGCTGCTGTATTTGTTGGGTTCGGGTTCACACCCAAACCCATTAGTCCTAGATTTTGAAAACCATTAGACCCAATACCCATTTCACTTAAGTTATGGGTTTGGGTATTGGAGCCAAACCCAACCCGTTTGCCACCCATACCCGCATCCAAATGAAATAAAGGTACAACTACAGAAAACCCCCTAACAATCTATAATATTCACATTTGAGATACTTTTATTACATATTTAACCCATTTCTATTACTTTTAGTGTTCGGGCAATATCTGGAGCATCCGAAGTCTGATTGGGGCCATCTTGGAACCGTTACAATCATGAGAAAGAGAGCTACCTTTTATAGCCAGTTTGTGAATGTTTTCTTTTATAAATTCTATTATATTGTGTTTAATGAAATTGTTTGTTTACTTCATTTAATAAATCTTGATTATAGATAAAGCATTATAAATATTGTTTAATAAAATATAGTTATTGATAAATCACTATAATTAGAACATACATGATTATTCATTAAACATAAGCGATAAGATAATCATAATTTATTTTAGTTCTTGGTTTATGAGAAATGGATGAAATGTCTAACATTAATACGTTAAGAATTTTAATAAATAAATTAGCCAAAAAATGATAATAAAAATAGATAAGTATATAAAATAATAATTTTGTGATATCCTATGGTAATCACTATTGTAATCATTATGATAAATAAGATATCTGACACTCGATTATGTGGTATAGCCACTGTCACCAAACCTCTGACAACACTGAGACACTACTCTTGTATTTCTGGGACACTGATATTGCACGTGGATATTTGTTTTACTGAACACTGTTATTGTATATCCTTGTGGACATATCACACATATCCTATATTATACCGATATTATTATTTTAATCATATATCACCGTTACACAGATACAATTACACGTGACACCATTTATGTCCTCTTCACGTTCCACTGATACATGAATATACCAATTCACTGGATACCGTTATCATCATTATCTGGATGCTCTATACACAGTTATATCATGTTCATATATCACTGGTATACATGCATATATTGTTTCTATATTCTTATCATATGGATCACCATTCATATTACATGTATTATTGTTGTATGTAAATCCATGTATTCCTGTTACATGATGGTTTCCCGTTACTGATATTGATATTCTCGTTACTAGATACGTGAGCTGTTGATATGCGATGTGTGGAACTAAGTGCCACGTCGATCCAAGCCACGGGGTCACCTCTAGAATCCTTCATCTATTGTTTTTCGTTTTCCCGTTATCTTGTTTTATGCTATTAACAGAGCTCATGTCATGTTATCATGTTACATGTACCATGCACTGTATTTGTTCTTATCACGCTGTGTACTTTTAATATAATAAAGATAACTTGGAGATATGGGAGACTTGACGGTTGATTACATCTTATTGGGTGAATGTACTAGATCCATATTTATCCCACCGCAGGGGATGATAGTGCTACCTACCGATTGTATATAGCTCTATGAGCTCCTGTTTCCCGTTTCTTGCTCCCCTCTTAGCGGAGGGCCCTGGTCTTAGTAGCCAGGGGTCTATTTAAGGCTGTGATCCTGAGTATACATGGGATACACCTACCCGATAAAAGCTTCTTGACCATTGGGTTTTCAAGTAACATAACAATAGTGACGTCAGGAACGCTTGTTATTTGGCCACTCTCTCGTTAGGATCATGGTACCCGTATGCCCTGCTCGGATGGGTTCATCTGCAGTGCGGGCTCCGATATGAACTACTAGGTGTATGGGATACTGGAGGAGATTGATTATGATACTTATTATTATTATTATATAAATCACATGACATGCTTGACATATGTATATTATTGTCCCTTTATATTTGTTACTATTCCTGCTATGTTATCCACCAATCATGTCACATGTATAACTTGATACACTTTCTTATATTTGTTACACTCCATGTGGTAACACATTATTCATGGACACATATACCCTGCATTGCATATATTCTGCTTTATGTATACCTTGCAGACATCATTATTGTATATGCACAACATAGTAGTATGGTTATGCTGCATATAGCACATCTGCATGTTCATTTCTATCACTTTACCACCATACAACATTCTTTATTATATAAAATTGGATACGACTGTAGATATGACCCAATGATAACATGTTAGACAGTGATGGTATTAAAATATGACATTTTTATATTTCTACTGATTCTTACATTCCTATTATATGGTATCACTGATACATAAACATGAATTATAGTTTATTATCGTGCTTGTATTACTATAGTACATATTATTGCTTCCTTCGTTTTATCATTCACTAGGTCGCTTTTTGATGAACCTGGGTTTGCGTGCCCAGGTTAGAAATCTGAGTTATCGTATTATCATATATTCTATTGGATTCGTATAGTAGACTCATCATCGATACCATTCATAGGTATCTTTGTGATTTCTTTCTATTATCTTACTTATCCCTGTTTTCATATCTATTATGATTACTGACCCCTTTTGCAGGTATTCTTGTACCTATTTATGTTGGACTTATTGTGGATCTTATATATATTTCCTGTACTGAGGCTTAGCGTATATATGATCATACAAATATTTTGTATTCTTTTCATTGCACTCCTACATTTATCGTGTAATAAATCTGCTAATTTCCTTGTCTTAAATATCTATTTTGCAAAAGATAGTAATGAAGAGAAAGAAGATTAAACTAAATAATTACGTGTTAAAATCAGATTTAACTGGATCTATTTTTTAGCTGAGGATGATCCCAGATCTAGTTAGAACAAATCAAGGATTGGGGCAAATGCTCAGCTGAAGATCAGAGCAAATCAGAAAGATAACACCAAATGGAAATCGATAAAATTCAGATTTTTATAAATCCATTTGGGTTAGCTAAAGTTCAACCAAGGATAATATCAAATGCAGAGAGACAAATGGATAGAGAGAAGATCAACGGATGAGATGAAGTAAGTTTTGACTCAGATTCTGACTGGATGCATTTTAGTATTTAAATCATAACTTTTGCTACCGAATCTCAAATCTGATGATTCAAGATGATCCAGAAAGCAGACTTATAGGGATACAACTCTTATGTTGATCACTATTTCTAATTCTGTCATTTGATAAGTGATATTCAATAATTAACGCGCTAACAAACTGCAGATCAGAACTGAATATCCATATCAAATCAAGTTTGGAGATAAGGGGAGGATTCAAATTCAGAAATAGCTAGCTTTTCCTATCTTCATACTCCTCTAACCTCTGCATTTCTTCTATAAATACCTGCAATCTCAAAGGCAAGGGAACAACCAAGCAAAGAATAGAACTTAGGCTAATTTGTAGTTTGTAACTTAGGTTTTTATTTTCTTTCATGTAATTTTTATTTTCTTTATGTAACTGAGAGGAGATGATACTTTCATGGAGGAATGAGAGCATGCTTGTACTGCAGGTGACACCAGTATAAGTAATCTCTTCTTTCATTGTTATTTGAATTGAATCAAAGTTACTTTTTCTTCTTTACTTTTGTTTTCGTTTACTCTCCTCTAATATGTTGCAATCCAAGTGAATCTGTTAGCCTCGAGACTGCTTCGCCACTGCAAGTGCCCTTGATGGCCTATGGTGATAAACAACCATTCTCTTGCTAGTATAGTTTGTCCTTTTATTCTTAGTGTAGATCGGCAATGGGAAGATCCTACACGCCATGCTTGATCGCCTTCAAAGACGAGGTAAGTCGTAGCTGCGAATCCAAGCTATATAAGCACAAAAAGCGGTAAGTAACTTTTAGTTTCTTTCTTTTCTTTTTATTCTTTAGTTTAGAACATCACATTCGACCACTTCTTCATTATTCCTTTTCCATTTCTTTGTACATGTCATTTCTAGTTTTTCCATCTTCTTAATCTACCATCTTCTTCCTAACTCACTTGAACCTAATTTTTCTCTTTTTCTTTACAGGAACTATTTTAACCATCCTTTGTATCTTAAAAGAAAACTTACTAAAAAAAGCTTCCATCGCTAGTCCCTCCTTGTGGATCACGACCCGCATAGCCACTTGCTATCGCGGTAGAATTGAGCACTTGCACATCTCTATTTTAAAGTTCTGAAATTCTGTATTTTTGTGCAGGTTTAACCTCAATCAAATTTTGGCGCTGAAAAAAAAAGAAAATAAAAATTAACATTTTCTTTACTTTCAAAAATTTGATTGAGGTTAAACCTGCACAAAAATATAGAATTTCAGAACTTTAAAATAGAGATGTGCAAGTGCTCAACTCTACCGCGATAGCAAGTGGCTATGCGGGTCGTGATCCACAAGGAGGGACTAGCGATGGAAGCTTTTTTTAGTAAGTTTTCCTTTAAGATACAAAGGATGGTTAAAATTCTTCTTTTAGTTCTTGTAAAAAAAAAAGAGAAAAATTAGTTTAAAGTGAGTTAGGAAGAAGACGGTAGATTAAAAAGATGGAAAAACTAGAAATGACATGTACAAAGAAATGGAAAAGTAATAACGAAGAAGTGGTCATTGCGATATTCTAAACTAAAGAATAAAAAGAAAAGAAAGAAACTAAAAGTTACTTACCCCTTTTTGTCCTCATATACCGTAGATGGAGAAATCATCCATGAAGATTTCTAAGAAGCGCTCTACCATGTCAGAGAAAAGACTCAACATGCAACGTTGAAACGTTGCTGGGGCATTGCATAAGCCGAATGGCATCCGACGATAAGCAAATGTCCCAATGGACAGGTAAACGTGGTCTTTTCTTGGTCCTCAGGAGCGATAGGGATCTGGTTATAGCCCGAGTAACCGTCCAAGAAGCAGTAGTACTCGTGACCTGCTAAACGTTCAAGCATCTGATCAATGAAGGGAAGTGGAAAATGGTCCTTACGAGTTGCAGCATTCAGTTTCCTATAGTCAATGCAAACTCGAATCTTCGTGGGAAGTCGAGTTTGAACCAACTCTTTGTTCTCGTTTTCCACTACGGTGAAACCAGATTTCTTTGGGACCGCATGGACAGGACTGACCCATTGGCTATCCGAAATGGGATAAATTATCCCATTGTCTAAGAGTTTTATTATTTCAGCATGAACAGCCTCTTGCATTATAGGGTTTAACCTATGCTGCGGGTCTCTCTTGGGTGTGGCATCTTCATTGAGATGGATGCGGTGTTGAACGATGGTTGGACTTAATCCCTTGATATCAGTCATAGTCCACCGATGGCTTCCTTATGTTTTCTAGAATATCTTTCAAATCTTTTTCTTCCCCGTCATTTAAATGGGAGGCAATGATGACGGGAAAGGTCTCTTGTTCGCCTAGATAGGCGTACTTGAGATGCGCAGGAAGGGCTTTCAATTCTAAGGAAGAGGAAGGCTCACTAGAAGGACTAGTCAAATCTGTTGGCTCCATAGTTGGTGAAATCGGGTTTGAAGCCCAATTCACGGCAGAATCTACCACCTGATCGAGATTGAAGTCATCAGACTCTAACTCGAAGTCAATCTCCATTTCTGATCCCAATTCTTCCCGTGTTCACTTGTCAAGTTCTCAATTTGGTTTACTTCAAAAGTTTGGTCCTCGATGTCACGGGGTTGTTTTCCTAGATGGAAGACATTGACTTCTCTAGTCATGTCTCCAAAGGTTAACCTCATAGACCTATTCCTGCAATTGATGATGGCATTAGCAGTGGCAAGGAATGGTCGACCTAGGATGACCGGAGTTTGAGCCCTACGATTGGAGTTGGACACAGGTTGTGTCTCCAAAACTATGAAATCGATAGGGTATATGAACTCCCCTACCCGAATCAGGACATCGTTAATTCCCCTTTTGAACTTTAACAGAACGGTCAGCCAGTTGGATGGTGACTCGGGTTAGACTAAGGTCACCCAACCCGAGTTGTTGATAAACAGAGAATGGAAGCAAGTTGATACTTGCTCCCAAGTCAAGAAGTGCACGACTAATCTCGGCTTGTCCTATTGTGCAGGCAATGGTAGGGCTACCTGATCTTTGTACTTGACAAGGATAGGACCCGAAAATAGCTCACTAATATTAGTGGCTAGGAAGACTTTCTTAGGAACTTAGTCTTTCTCTTCTTGGTGCACATGTCCTTAAGAAACTTAGCATAGGAAGGAACTTGTTGGATGGCATCAAGAAGTGGCACATTTATCTTCACTTGGTTAAACATCTCGATTATCTTGTCCATGTGCGGGTTTTGCTTATTGTTTTTCAGCCTATTTGGAAATGGTACTATAGGCTGGTGCACCTGGCTGGCTGACTTGTCTTTTTCAGACTCGTCTGAATTAGAAGAAATTGGATTGGATGAGGTGGAAGCTTGATTGTGGTTGTGCTGAATAGGATTGGTGGGTGTTTGACACTTGGTTATCAACTTTCTTTCCTGACCTCAATGTATGCACAGCATTACATTGATTGAATGAAGGATCCTCAACCAAATGAGCTTGTTGGGAATTCCTCGGATTGGTGACTGGCTGACTAGGCAGGGTACCCTTTGTCTCTCATTCTGTGGGTTGGCTAGTTGGCTCATTTGAACCTCTAACCTCTGAATGGTTTTGCATGAGAGTGTCTTGATTTTTCATATATCTCTCCATGTTCCTTTCAAAGTCAGTCATTCTCCTTTCCAATTGAGGATTCTGGAAGGAGGATTGTGGAGATTGGTTAGGAAAGTTCTGTTGATAATTTGGAAAGCTTGGTGGATGGTTGGGGGAATTATTATGGAAATTGGAGAAGTTGGGTTGATGATTGGAAGAATTGTTCCCATGTTGGAAGTGGTTAGCATGATTGAATCGTGAATGGTCATTGTTGTTCTGGCTCCATGAGAAATTAGGGTGATTTCTCCAGCCGGGATGTACGTTGGGGCGTAAGGGTTATTGTTCGGCCTTGAAAAGGCCGCATTCATCGGTTCGTGGTAGGATTGCTGAGCTTGAAACACTGGGCATTCCTCAAACACATGGTTCATGGCTTGACAATAAGTGCAGCCCGGGGGTGGAAATTGGTTCGGGCTGACTTGATTGACTGGACTTGGTTCTTTTGTCTCTAGAGCTTCCAGTCTCCTAGCTAAATTAGCTAACTTAGCCTCATTAGCGATGGACGATTCTATGGAATGGAGACCTCCTTTCGAAGAGATGGAGTTAGGATTCTTAGGGGTCTCACTCGCAGATTCCCATTGGATGGTTTTCTCAGCTAAATTTTTCATACAAATCCCATCCCTCATCTTCATCTTTCTGCAAGAAACCCCCTTGGCACATACTTTCTAGGAGGGTTTTGGTGGAATAGTCTAAACCGTCATAGAGAATTTGGCATTGTCGCCATTTCTCTATTTCATGATGTGGACATTGGACAAGGAGGTCCTTAAAGCGTTCAAAGTACCTCCAGAATGGTTCACTAGGTTCTTGCTTAAATTGCATGATCGTCTTCCTAATGAGAGCAGTTTTATGGATATGATAGAATTTCTTCAAGAAGACCTTGATGAAACCATCCCAAGATGTGATGGAACCGGCTGCTAAGCTGTAGAGCCACTTTTTTGCTAGGTCCTTAAGTGCAAACGGGATAAATCTCAACCTAATAGCATCGTCTACAAGGTGTGGGATTTCATCATAAGACATACTCCTCAAATTCTCTTATGAGAAGTAGGCATCTTCGGACTCTAGACCATGAAATTTGGGGAGTGTGTTGATGAATTGAGGCTTGAGCTCAAAATTGTATTCACCAACCGATGGAAGTGAGAGCATGATGGAAGTGAGGTCCTAATGGGGTAGAACCTATCCTGCAGTGATGTGGATTGAGCCATTACCCGGATCTGGTCTTGGTTCAAACTTAGGTGGTGATGTGTGTCTAGTCAATCTAGATGAATTAGGGTCTCTCGACCAAACTTGCATACACAATCACAGTCACAATCACAACAAGTTCAAACAGCGGTCAACAATAAAGAAAATCGACCAAGCCTAGTCTAAGGTATCCTTGACCTAGACAACTCCTAACTGGTCGATTGTCCACAAGAGGTAGAGTGTAGACCTTGACCACAAGCTAGTCAGCCAGGTCGGGGCAAAGAGGTGGGAGGTTTTCCGTCAAAAGACGTTCCTTAATTAAGTAACCACCACTCTTCGGGCTTTCGGCCCTCAATCCCTTTCCTTGACACTGACTTTACAGGAGTCAATTTCCAACACTTTTCCTCTTTAAGATAATCTCCTATTGAGTTCGAGATGTCCCTAAGGCCAACGTCTATCAATTTTAATTAGGCTTAGGTTGTGCGTGCTTGGAGATGGTTTGGGCTAAGGAAGGGTAATGACTTCCCCACCTTATCTTGATTAGGGTTTTGCCCTTAGAATTGATTAGTGCAAGTGTGCAAGATATAGGAAAGTATCATTCAAAAGCAAAATCACCTAAGAATGTTTCCTAAACTATATGCTATGCATACATACCTTGTCTCCAGCTCTCTTCAACAGTAAATAAAAAGAATGAAAAGACTTGTGCCTAAAATGCAAATGTCTAATCAATTTTAAACTTTCAACGAATCTTTTACTGTTGACTTAAAAACAGGGATGTTGGATAGAAACACTAGCACAAATATGACATATAAAAACTAGAGTTTTTGCGAGCATATGTCCTGCAAAACAAAGTTTTAGTAGTCCCAAAAAAAATTTCAGATTTGCAAAGCAATTTCTTGAAATTCTGTTTCCTACTTTCGAGAGTAGGGGCACAGAATTTTCAAGTCTTCTTGGCAAAGCTTGAATGCTAGATCTTGATCTTCGAGTCCCTGAAACAAACACACAAGAATTGTTAAAACAACTACACCGTTCCCTCCCCGGCAACGGCGCTAAAAATTGATTGCTAAAACAAATGAAACAACCAATGAAGTTAAGAATGTACCGTGTAGCTTGTGGCTAACGGGTCGAGTCCACGAGGAGGGATGCCATAGAAGCGTTTCGGTGAAGTAAATAGAAACAAAGAAGTGTGTTAGTTTCTTTAGAAAAAGAGAATGGAAGAAAAGAGATGAAAAAGAGAAATTCAACTTTCATAAAAGGATTTGGAGAAAGTGATTTGTAAAAAGCTTTAAGAGTTGTGATGTTGTTTTATAATATGAAATCAAATCTGGGCTTACTATCTTCCTACTCACTTGTTCATTCTTCTCTAAAATATTAAGTCCCTCGGGTTCATTTGCAAGACTTACAGTTGATTCTTTTTAGAGAGCTTTGAGTAAAGCACATAAGATGTAGAGGGGTGAGTTCTTTATCTTCAAGAAAGAGTTGGAATCAGATATTAAAACATAAAGCGCGAAGAAGCAAGAATGAATTAAAAATGATTCACAAGAAGATCAAGAGAGAATAGTGAATTCAAACTATCTATGCCATCCTCATGTGCCTTCAAGAACACTTTCAAAAAGAAAGGCTGTAAGGGAGGCATGCATATGAGTCATCGGGACTTTTTCTTTAAAAAACAGAGGAGAAGAAAACAAGAGAAAGGAGATAGCTAGCCCAGAAAACCCTTTAGTTATTCATGGAAAACGACAAAGCAAAATAAACATGCGTAACATACCGAAACACGAGTGGAGAAAAGATGGCTTGCTCTTGAATTGCTGTCACTTCAATCTTTGATTACAAGCTCTCAGTCCTCTCTCTCACAAGCTTTTTAAACTGAACTACAAAGTAAACAACAGAGTTACAACTTGTGTTCTAACTAACAATGAACCTAGATCCTAAGAAAATAAAAGCAAAGTTTAATCCTAGTCTTCGCTGCCTTTTCTCTGCTGAAGGAGGTATTTATAGCCAAAAACCAACAACCAAGATCCCGGGGAGGTCGGGGGAGCAAACGCTCCCCTAACTCCCCAAGATTGCCGCAAAAACGCGGCTTTTTGCCGCGTTTTTGCGGCATTGGTGTGGCCAGGTGGCCACACCAAAAGGGGGGAGCTTCCTGGGGTGAAGGCTTCTCGCATATCTGGTTGATTTTCTTGTTCATTCTTCAACCACTGACTGAATCAGCATTTGATTTTCTTGGCCCGATTCCTCGATTCAAGGAGGGATTTTCTCAACTCCTTGATAGCCCAGATTTCTTCACTTCGAGTTTATTCTGAATTATTTCAGAATAAAGTGGGCTTTGGGCTTGTTCCTCATTTATTTCTTTGAGCATTTGGGCCTACATTTAGCAAAGAAAAAGACAATTATTAATATCATTTATTAGCAAACAAGTATGGTAAAGTGACTGTTGGCCCAAGAGGTTACACTCTCCATTTGTCTTTGGTTTTGATGATGACAAACCAAATATGAGCTATTTGGTACTAACAAGTTTGTTAAGATGAGTTTCAGGTTTTGTACATGTTTAGAGACCATTCGCTTAGCTATTGCAAGAACTTCTAAGTTCCACAAAGCAAGGAAGGCAAATTGCACATCAAGGAAGGATCATAGAAGAGAAGGCACTAGTAAGGCATTGGATGGCTCAAAGACTTGAAGATAGCTCAAGAAGTCTTCATGTAATTTGTTTTTCAGTTTATAGTATGTTAAAGAATAGTGGATAGGTTTGAAGCTCTATCACACACGTTTTTGCGCACATGCTCATTCAAAATAATTCTTATAAATTATACAAAAATATTTTGCATACAAGTTTTTGCCTACAAATACATCTTTATGTTTAATTCTATTCCCTGTTCAAAAGTATTTTGTTAAAATCAAAATCCTCTTTATTTTCTTTCCAAAAATGATTTTTCACCTGATCCGGTCGACCGGGACAGTCGACCGAGTCTGTGTCAGTCTGGTCCGGTCGACCGGACCAGTCGACCGCAGTTCTGGCAGATGCACGTATCAGTGTGCATGTCTGCCAGTCGATCGGGGCGGTCGACGAGAGATATTGTTTTTGCTCACAGGTTTTCTCAGTCGACCGGGGTCGGTCGACGCTAGCCTATAACGGTCGGATTTTTGATCTACCGGTCGACCGGCCCAGTCGACCGATGTGTCCGTTGAACAGTAACGGGCAGATTTTAAGTGAGCTGTTATTTTTGTCTTTTGTGTTTAAAAATTCGTTTAAGGATATATTTGATCTAATTACCTCCTAAACATCAGTAATTATGTTTTTATCCCTAACCCTAGCCCTCTCCTATAAATAAGGGTGTTTGGGGAGAGATTGTTACAACAATTTTTGCTAGAAAATTCAAAAGTTTAAGGCTTTCAAAAGAGACTTGTTTCTTGATTTTTGTGCTGAATTTTTCACTGATTTTCTGAAGGGTTTTCAAATACTCTCTGATTTAATTTTCTTTCTTCACTTACAACAAGAGCTTCATTCCTACTCAATATTCTAAGGACCTTTGTAAGGGAAGAGATATTTGAAAGAGAGAGTTTGTGGTCTTTTGACTACCAAGGAAATTACTTGTACTTGAGATTGTAGGAGTTGGGTACTCCATTGTATTTGAGATCTTTGTGATAGTGGAAGTGGTCAGAATCCTTCTGGGGAAGGCGGGGAGTAGAGCTGGGTGCTCGAACCTCGATAACATATCCTTGTGTTTGCGATTGGTTTACTTTTCTTGTTCTTACACTCCTTACTCTACTTTGCTTGCACTTATTAATTGCTCATCATATTCATTGTCATACTTAATTGCTTGCATTCATCTTGTGATTTTTGATTGGTGATTGTTGTAGCTTTAATTTTTAAATGCCTTTGATTAGCATTATCACCTATTCACCCCCCCTCTAGGTGATTTTCAGTGACAACATAAATGCAATGTATGTGACAAATCAATATCTTGATTCGGTGATCAGCTGCAAACTTGAGTCTTAGTTATGATGAACTAAGTGAAGCTCCACGAGGAATCTCAACTTAATCAATAAATTTCTACAGAGCTCATGTTCCATGTCTTGACGTAACGTCCGGCCGAGAACCAGAATCTTGATTAGGTGACACGTCATCAGGAATTCGACTTACTTGACAAATTTTCCATGAAGTTTATTGTTAACTCTTAAATTCCCAGTGAGATTTTAGAGGTCACCAGTAGAATGCAGAAAGATCCGCTCAAATGGCACAATTTGAAGCCTTCGGTGAATAAGGCTAGAGAAATATATTGGCTTTCAATCCAATTAAAGTCCTCGACAACTCATCATGCTGAGGGGAATAACATGGCTAGCTCAACTCAGACGGTAGTTGGTAAATGTAAACCAAATCTGTTGACAGCTGAGGATATGCTAAAAATCATAAGGGACCCAATCCCATTTTATTCATTTTTGAATCTGAAGCCTTTGGTGAATAAGGCTAGAGGAAATACTAGCTTTTAAGCCAATATAAAGTCCTCTATGACTCATCATGCTGAGGGAATAGCATGACTAGCCCAACTCAAACGGTAGTTGGTAGGGCAAACCAAATCCGTTGATAGCTGAGAATTCGCTAAAAATCCTAAGGGACTTGATCCCATTTGATTCTTTCAGAATCCTCTACTAATTCTCTTACATGAAATGGTAGATTCACAAAGCGAATAAGTCATGTTAATACTTTCACCTCTGACTTTTACATACATAGTGGTGGCATGCCTCTAGTCACGTTCTCCTCTTTTCCATCGGTCGAGACTCAACTTCATAACCCGTTCATTCGAATAATTAGACAAACTCACTGAATGAATTTATCTGATGACTTTAGGAGTTCTATTCTCCTATTCCCCAACCGAATTATTTTATTCCTCAACAAGTTTTAGGAGAACTGTCTCCTATTCCCAGAGGAATTCTCTAGCAAATTCCTATATTTGCATAGAACGATCAATTTCACCAAAATCTCTTACCAATTCTCTTCCATGAAATGTTTGGACCATAGAAAACTGTAGCCGTTTCCTCAATGAAATGAATTACAGGTTGAGTCTATTACATTAACATTAAATCTCTGATAGTAAAAACTCCAATATATCCCCAGCGAATCGGAACTTCACTTGTCATTTCTTTTCAATAGAACGGCAGGTCCACTCAAATTATGTGAATCACAAAGTCAAATGCTTATCACATTAACATTATACCTCTGACAGCTTTCTCTCAGAGCTCACAGGGAATGATCGTTTCTCTGTCACCAGTTGAGTTCTCTAATAGCCAACTTCTTAAAAATCCTCTGGGAGTCGCAATTGTCATGTTAATGATTACCTTTGACAACTCCCTATAAATTCTCCATAGAGTCTCAGAGTACACTAAATTCTCTACCGCCAAATGTAAGTTCACCTAGGGGGGTGAATAGGTGATGGCTAATCTAATGGTCACTTAAAGCCAAATAATGGGGAAGCTAAAAACAATTATGACCTAATACTTCTCCCCCTTTTTGTCACTCATCAACAAAGGGTTCAAAGTAAAATCAAATCAAAAAAATTTTTCCCCCATTTTTGTCAAAAATAAAGAGATCAAGAAGGGTAATACAAATCAATCAATAAGGATTTATATGCGATATACATTGATGAAGAGGAAGACGCTAAGTTAACTTCCCTACACATAGTATTACATGAAGAAGGGATGACAAGCCCTAACTCACATAACACATATTATATAATGCATAAGAGGAGATGTGAAGCTCCCCCTACACACTTATATCATATAAAGAAGAGTTGTCAAGCTCCTCAATTTATAATATACTCAACATGAATCTATATGTAAGAGAGATGTTAAGCTCTCCTTGCATATAGGAAATACAAATCAAAATTTTGAATTTTTCTTTATCAAAACAAAATTTGAACTTTTCTCAAGAATAAATTTTGAGATAACCATAATTTTTAATTTTGATACCAATAGAAAGTAGCAATTGAAAGTATGTGATATCAAATAATCATTGCAAAATCTTCAATTTTCTTAAGTTAAAAATATTGAGATACTAATTGAAAGTAAAGTTTTAACCCAAGCTTAGCAAAATCATTGTGCCAAAAAAAAATGAATCTATCTTAAATCGAGCACAAATAACAAATCATATATATGTATATAAAAGATAATACCAATAGAAATGATACTACTTGAATTTGAAAGCATACATACATATAATCAAAAATGAGTATATACAAAAAGAATAATCATATTGATACCAATTGAAATGATCCAATGATACCAATTGACAAAAAGTAATATCAAGTGTATATCTCTTAGAAGAATAAATAACTAGTTTAAATTAATTTTTGAAAAACTAGTTAAAGATCCTTCAAAAACATGAAATCATATGTTTTTCATGAATTATACTAAATACATAAAAGTTCAAGCACTCATAGTCCATAAAGCTCAAAATTATCTTGAAAAGTAAAAGATGAGTGTTCAAAGGTTATGTAAATGGCATTTTCATGAATGAAGCTCAATCAAACATGAATCTCATTTTTAGACAAGACATGAAATTATTTTTATTTTCATTAAAAACAAATCATGAAATTTTTTTATTTTTCATCTTAAAGTAAACTTCAAGGTATATGTATGATTTATCCAATCCTAACTATACACATACATATCCCAAATATAAAAGTCTATAAATAGTGTATGCATGAAAGCAAGAGACTCACGGGGTATACATGTATATTTATTAGATTTGAATAAAAATAACATACACATGAAGTAAAATCATAAAATAGGCATAACAAGTGTAAATGGAAGAGTCATCAAAACTTAGACTATACATGTGCATAAAGTGGGTACAAATGAGCATGAAATGCAAATATATATAAATCAATTGTTCTCACTATTTGTACATGTATACATACAAGTTTTGATAAAAACTACATTTAAACTAGTATATACCACATGAAGCACATAGAACACAAAACATGAACATGCTATGAATATGATATATGTAAAAGCATGTACATAAAAAATAGGAGTTTAGAGCTTGTTACCAACTCCAAAGCTCCAAGCTTGGTGGTCTTTCCCACCAAAACCTCCTTGATAGCGGTGCTCCAAATATGTGTCCTTTTAATTCAAGTGCACCCACCATCAAGGCACCAAATCTCTCACGTTTTGTGAGAGCCCTCACCTACATCAAATACACAAGGTGGGAATTTTGGTACCCATATTTTCTTGGGTCCTTTGGGGTTAGTCTTATAAGGAACCCAAAAATTTTTTATTAGCAAAATTAAAATGATTTAACCTATCATAACAAAATTTTGCTAAATGGCTTTTGCGGCCACAATGTGTACATGCGTACACCTTAGTATGCTTATGTGTGTTGGTGTGGTCATGACGTGCAACAAAAGCATATGCATGATGATGTGCATGAATGTGTGGAGTTTGTTTCTTAGAAAACATGGACTCTAATCTAGTGTGGTTGAATGCACAAGAGCTCAAAGTTGAACTCAAATTATTCATTTTATTTTTCAAATCTTTAATCTCATTAGTGGTGGCATGTAAAGCATGATGAGATAAAGAATCATTTTCTTTTTCTTTTTCGAAACAAAATCTTTTTCTTTTTCACAAATTTTTCTTTTTAAAGAATTATTTTCTTGAAAAACAACTTCCTTTTGTTTTTTCACCAAATCAATTTTATTTTTCAAACTTGTGTTTCCTTCACAAAGATCATTTAATTTAGACATGAGGGAAACACTCATTATTCAAAACATCCTTTTCTTTTCTAAACATGCAATTTTAGTTTTAAAAGAATCGTTCTCTTTAGCATGCAATCAAAATTCTTTTTAATTTTCTTATTATCTTTTTCTAAGCATGCAATGTTATCTCTAAAAGAATCATGTTCTTTATGCATGCAAGCAATGTTCTTTTTCAATTTTTTATTTTTCTTTTTAAGCATGTCATATTTTTCAAACACAAGTTGACAAAAGGTAGTAAGCTCATCATATGACTTGTCTTCATCATTGGATTCGGAGTTACCTCAAGGGGGTTATCCCCTTGGACCATAAAGCACTTGTTGAGGTGTTGCTTCCAACATCCGAATTGCTCCCGGCATAATATAGATCCTTTTCGCCAAGGGAGGTGATGATGTTCCAAACTACAAAAGCCGATTTAACATTAGAAACCCTAGATAAATAATCATCATTTAGGGTTGACTTTAAAGCATGAATGACTTTTGAGTTAGCCTCAATATACTTGCTATTATTAACATATGAATCATTAGTGGTAGCAAGATAAACATGAATGCCTAGGGCCTTGAGGTACAATGACATCTTAACCTTCCAAATTGGATGTTAAGAATGTCAAAGGTGGGTGGTGACATGAAGTCCATGGTGTGTGTACAAATAATGTGATTAGCCTAAAAGTAGGATCTTTAACTCAAGGTTGTTAGACCCAAATCAAGAGCACTAGCTCTGATACCAATTGTAAGTTCACCTAGAGGAGGGGTGAATAGGTGATGGCTAATCTAATGGTCACTTAAAGCCAAATAATGCGGAAGCTAAAAACAATTATGACCTAATAAAACTTTTACACTAAACACAACGTATAACACAAGAGTGTTGCCGAATTCCCCATGAAGGCTCTGGACAAACTCCTCTAGATTC
This sequence comes from Agave tequilana, assembly GCA_038442645.1. NCBI lineage: Eukaryota > Viridiplantae > Streptophyta > Magnoliopsida > Asparagales > Asparagaceae > Agave > Agave tequilana. Next base: position 68,823 of record JAVJIF010002484.1, on the reverse strand, counting down.
CCCGTAAATAAGGGTTGAGGTGCCGCGATGGCTCTCTTGGTTGAATACAAGTGTTAGTCAACAAACCCAAGCAATATATCAATATGAGCACAAGGAATATATCATGCATATAAAGGTAAAGATAAGATAAGTAATGCAAGATATAAATAAGGAGATAGAGAGAGAAATGGCAATCGCAAACACAAAGGGTTTGTTTCGAGGTTCGAGCACCCTTGCTCTACATCCCCGCCTTCGACACACGAAGGATTTCCACTATGCAAGATCCCAATGGATCTCTCCCGGTGCCGCAACACCTACAAACCCTCGGACTCCCTAGTCCCGTACACACGCAAGCTCACTAGCTCGCCGAGGTCGCACCTCAACCACCGAGTTCACACAAGAACTCTAAACCACCGCAAACACACTTGTCTGCCTCCTCAAAGAACAAAGAAGAAATCTCTTGGTGATCTAAAACACTCTGATCACCAATTACAAACTCTCACAACACAATCCTATGGATAGATAAGGCAATGGATAGCTCAAGTGATTGTGAGAAAGTAAGGAATGAATCTATGGTGAAAAACTCAAGAAATCACTTTTACACTCTTGATAAAACTTTCCTTTTGATTGGAAATATTTGCTCTCAAATATGTGGAGAAAACTCTTTTAATGGAGTGGGAAAAACTGGCTCAAAGCTCTCTGATCGTGTTGGGAAGTAGCACTCAAAATATGTATTATCTATGAATCAATTGAAATGCTTAAATGTGCTTAATATACCCACGATACTACCGTTATAGCGTTGGCTCAACGGGTCGAATCCACGGGAAGAGCTAGCGATGGAAGCTTTACACGTATGGTAGTGAAGTGATAAAACTAGTATTCTTCTCTTGATTATAAACTTAGTGATGCAAATACAAAAGAACCAAAGAAGATGGATATGTTCATTGTGGAAGTGGAAAAGAAATCAAGAAGTGTGTGGATGTGGTATTCACAAGAAAAGAACAAGAAACTTAAAGAAAGCAATCCATAACTAGCTTACCTTGCTAGCTGCCAAGACTTACCAAACTCCTTGATAATGAAAGCTTGCCTAACGTTGTCACTCCGTTGGCTATGGATTCGTCTAGCGTGTTGACCTAATTACTTTCTCATTTGCAAGATGGTGGTTTAACCATCGGAGAAGAGAAGATCATACACTTGCAAGATTAACAAAAGCAATCACCCATGAGTAGTTAAGAGGCTAAGCTAGTGGTTAGCTAGTACATGGAATGAAAATCTAGCTACAAGAAGCCATTAAAGAACTAAACAAAGCATTGAAGTAAATTGCATGAAATAAAGAAAGCAAGTAAGAAAGCATGTAAAGAAAGCAAGAAACTAGAATCAAACTCAAGTAGAGGAAATGAGGATGGATCAATCCTTGCATAGCTTCAATTGTCACCATTGATCATTACAAGCTCTCTCCCTCACAATCACTCTCTTTTGTAATGAAATCTAGGGATAGAGAAGAAGAGGGATCTACAAGAAATAAACCTAGAGAAAATACATGAAAATTACAACTAATGAACTAAACTCCTCTCTTCTCTGATCAGTCCCAGCTCGCAGGTCCAAGTGAGGTTTTTATAGCAGATTGAAGAAGCTTCTGGAGAGGAGTTCGTTGCCACAAAATCCGGAGATCTAACGGCCCTAGATTGCCGCGCCCACTTGCGTTCCCGCGGCAAGATCTGGGCCGTTGGTCCAGATCTTTCTGGTACAGGTTAGTTGGGAAGTGGTTATCCACGTGGACCACTTGGATTCTGAGTTTGTTGCGCGGATCTCTCTAGATCTGGATTTGATTTGGCTTTATCTTAATCTTTTAATTATCACCTTAATTAGTGGTAATTAAGGTAATTAATTGACTAACTCTCCTTTAAGTGTATACCTGCAAATATGTAGAGAAGAGGAGTAAAAATCACATATTTATTTGTAATATGCATGGGAATTATGATGTAAAAAATGCAATATTGGATACTAATCACACCCCCACACTTATTCTTTTGCTCGTCCGAGCAAAACAAAGAAAAAGAAAATCTAGACTAACAGTTTATTACACCACTTTCGCAGGTGACGCGATTGCACTGAGCATGTGCAACAAGCCGTTAAACCTCTAGGTTACCCTAGAGGAGGAGTGTTGTCTCCTGAGGGTTTTCAGCGGATTACACCCACAAAACCATCCATAAAGAAAGAAGACAATGTTAGTATTTTCGAAAACGCATTTTGAATAAGAGACAAGTTTACGAACTATTTTTGCGAAATATAAGTGATCCTAGGTCATAAGTCCACCTATAATCAATCTTCCTTAAACTTAGTATCCATGCAAGATTTTGTCTTTAATTAAGGTAAGAATTCAAATTGGATTGAATACTTTATCTTTCATAAAACCTAGGATAGTATGCACACCGTGCACAGTGAATATTTCTGGGATTTCAACTCCAACCATCAAGCCATTTATTTATATATATTCTCTTTTTTTTTTTTCTTCCCTTAGTTTTATTAGGCTTTCTAATTCACCCATGTAGCGAGCCTATAACCGATGACTCCCAGACCAGATGGTCTTAGGGCACCAGATGAGGAAACATCCCTCGGGTTAAGGACTCGAGTGAAAAAGGCCACAAAACTAAGAGGGATTATTCTTAATCACCGTTAGGCGTGAATAATCATGCTTCTTGAGGCACAATTACCCAGCTTAATAAGTGATCTTTTATTTATATATTTTTTTTCTTTTTTTTTTTTATTTTTTATTTTTATTTTTATATGGCATTTTTGGTCTTTGTTTCCATCCCAAGAAATGTGTAAGTGTGAAGTGCATATTATCTAAGGCAAAAAATTCAAGATAAAATATCTCACCAATTTTACTTACTTAACCTATAATTTCAAACAAGATCTATTACTTCAACTATGTTTAAGATGTCATAATTAAGGTTTTCTTAATTTCTAAGATACATCTTAATTTTCTTAAAAATAGAACAAAACTTTATCTCTTATTTCAAAAAGTTTTTATTTTTTTATTTTTTTATTTTATTTTTTTTTCTAAAAGAAAAGATAAAATCTAAAAGAAAGTGGAAAATCTAGAAAAAAAAAAAAAAAATAAAATCTAAAAATAAAAGACCTAAAAAGAAAGTAAAAATCCTAAAAAAAAAATAAAAAACCTAACAAGAAAATGAAAAATCCTAAGTTAGTATCTACCCCCCATACCTATCTCATGCATCGTCCTCGATGTATGCAAGATAAAAAGAATGCATGAAACAGGTAAAGGTGAAAAGTCACTCCCTCCTCCTCTTGGAACGATGTGGTGCTCGGCCCAGCTGATTGTGTTCTCCTCAATGTCGCCTCAATAGTATCTAGCCTAGAGGATTGCTCCTCCACCTTCTTTCTCAGCCTTACTTGACCCCTAAAAATTTTCTTCATGCCCTTCCAGATGGTGGACATGAAAGTTCGTGACTCTACTGGGGGTTCCTGCCTCCAAAATTCCGGTTCATCTTCATCATCAAGACTCTCCTCAGATGAGGACACTACAGGCACATTTTCTGGCTGGACAGTAGGTGTCCAGAGTGCGTGTAAACAACTAGTGTATGCACTGGTCGGTCTCTCTGGTGCAGCAAACACTCTATCAAATGAATCAAATACAGCATCTGGTAGGAAGGTCCTACACAGACGTGTAATCAGGATGGGGTGTGTGTATTTGGCACCTCTTGTTCGGGAAGAGTTGACAATTAGTGCATGGAAGATAACCTTGTTTAAACAGACTGTGCGTTGTCTAGTTATCAAGTCATGTATAATCTGTAGCACAGGCCTGTTAAAAGTCGTGGTATGGTCTAGCCCTAAAATATTGCGTAGGATCCAACGTCCTATGCAATGAACATTCCTAAACGTGGTGCTAGCCTTTAGCCCACGATCCTGCTCCGTGCAGCGAACTCCCATAACAGTCATATAATCAATTAAAGGGAGGGGCTCGCTATGGTGTGGGTTGGTCGGGACATGAGTGACTTCCTCAATAAGAGGAAGCGTGACAATGAAATCACCATTAGGCATGTGGACAGTGAATTGGTAAGCTTGTGAATCTACCGAGGCTTGATCTAGGTGAGTGTAAAACATCTTCACCAACTCAGGACAATAGAATGACGGTTTCAGAATTATCATAAATCAAATTGTACCAATTCCTAGCCCTTATTCGTTCTAAAAATACATGTCCATACCCATTATTATCAATCAAAATCCGCCCAAAGTCTTTTTCAGGAAAAATTTGTGGTGCCATAACAGAGATTGAAGATTAAAGCAGTAAAGAGTAGCGATTAGAATATCGAACCACCCCCGGATTACGTGGGGGAAGAAAACGATCTCTGTTGTGGATGCAGAGAACTCTGGAAGAAATTGTAACACCAGATCTGGAAGAAGCACTTGAAATCGACTGGTAGGAAATTTTTCTGAGCACTGGAATCTGCAGAACTGCCGCGTTTGCGCGGCTGTGGTTGCGGCTCCGCGGCGGTTTGGAAGAATCAGGTGAAGTGAAAAATTTCAGAGGCTGCGGTTTTGAGAGGAAATTAGGGATCTGAGGTTTGTTTCTCGGTGAGAGAGAAAATATGTGGGAGGGGTATTTTTATAGGAGAAAGGAATTTTGAGAGTCCCTAAATTATCCCTAGGTCAAAAACAAATTTACCCTAGGGATTTATGAAAAGAATCTTTGACTCCTAGGAATATGGAAAGACCTCAAATTTAGGAATGCTTTGAAAGATGGAATTTGAGGAATCCTAAGAATTTTAGGAATCCTAGGAATTTAAAAAGATGGAAAGAGTTTGAATTTTGAAAATATGGGAATTCTAGGAATTTAGAAAGATGTAGAATTTGGAAAATGTGGGACTCTTTAAACATGAAAATCCTCCTTTATTTTATTTCTCTTTTTTTTTTTTTAATTTTTATTTTTTTATTATTATTCCTAAATTTTACGTTAGTGAATCCTATGTTAGTAAAAAAAAAAAAAAATTAATTTAAGGAGGTGGTTCTGGGGGGGTCGGATTGGTCCACGGAACATGGCCCAATCAGCTTGGCGTTGGGGCTTCAAAAATCTACCAAAAATCACAAAAATATGACCCATAAAAATGATGCATGCGTGTGTGCTCTTAATTATGTACATAACCCCATCTAATTTCAAGATTTTCCTAATAATTTCAGAATCATTTTCATCAAAATCCTTGTCCCAAAAAGGTGAATGAAATGATAGAACAGTTGACTTGGACTCGGAAAGTAACACCGACTCAGGGAAGTGAATGAATTCAAGATACAGTTCGGGAGTCGGAATGGATTTAAGAATTGGGTCCAAGTCAAGAAATGTTAACTCAAGTCCACATGAATTGTCCAACGATGGAATGTGACTATTAAAAATTGGTGATTCCAGTTCAGGAAGGATGGGAATCAAAACTGACTCTAGAAGGTTACTCAAATGGGTAATATAACCGGAGTCAATAATGATTCAGGGATTTGAACTGGATCACAGATGTGCAAATCTAGGTCACATATCTCTTTTAGTTCAATTCCACAAAATGGAGAACTTGCCAAAATGTCAATTGAATCTTCAGAAGTGTAGAATGGGCAAGTTCGACATGATCCTCACAGATGGGTGATTCAACTTCATTGTGAATTGGGAAAGGATCCAAAGTTGATTCGGGAAAGAATTAAAGTGAGGTAAAGATACCGGAGTCATTATGGAATCAGGAAGAAGAATTGAATCACAAAGTTGGGGTTCAAGATCACATTCCTCATGTAGTTCAATTAAATGTGGAGAACTTGCCAATTTATCGATAGGACTTTCAGAAGTATGGAATTGGCCAAGTTCTATGTGATCATAAAAGATTGGTGATTCAATTTCACAATGGATAGGAAATGGATCCAATACTGACTCGGGAAATGAAGTGAAATTATGAGAAGACTCCAGAGTCATGATTGAATCAGGTAGTAATATGGAATCATCAAGTGAAAGTTCAGAATCAAATTCATGTTCCAATTCAATTTCAGAAAAAGGAAAACTTGCCAAAACGTCAATTGGATCTGGAGTTTGGACAAGTTTATTTTAGGAGATGAAAAACTTGCCAAAATGTCAATTGGATTTGAATTTTGGACAAGTTCAAGTTTAGGAAATGAAAAACTTGCTGAAATTGAATCTGGATTTCCAAGATGACAAGAGTCTTGAGTCATATCAATAGAGTGTGGTACAATTGGATTAGTCAAATGTTGATAGGCTAGAGTTTCCTCTTTCCTAAGAAGGTTATCCAATTGATCTTTCACACTATTGAAAGACTCGGTACGTGTTGTTTGATATTGTAAGAAAGACTCTTGCAAGATGTCTATACTCTTTTCTAGATGTGATAGATCTACAGATGGCTGCTCTAGAATGGGAGTATAGGAATCTTGAAATTGGAAATTTTGTGAATCGTGTGAGTCAAAAATGGGTGGTGATGGAAAAGTGGACTCACACAAGAGATCTTTACTCGTGTCCATGACAAATGGTTGTTTATTAGGAAATGGTGGAACTGAGTAGGACTCTTGAAAATACGGTGGAATTGGAGAGGGAAAAGATTCTGGAAATGTTTGCTCAGCTCGATGTAAATTAGCTTCTAAACTCCTTAATAAGTCAGATTTTTCTTCAAATGGAGGCTCAGAAAAAGGAGTATATGAAGTGGACTCTGGAAATGAATACTGTGGACAAGGTGAATTTGATGGACAAGGAATTTGAGAATTTGACTCGGGGTACGTGAATCCCCAATGACTCGAAGAAGAGTTGAAATTATTTTGGACATTATAATCATTAGATGGGGTGTATGGGTCATATTGATTCGGATAAGGCCAACCGGTGTATGTGGTTGGTACATATTATAAAACACCGGGTTGGAATTATCCGAATATGGAGTGTGTGTGACATATGGATGGAAAGAATTGTACTTGTAAGCCATATCACACAATCACAAACAAAAATCAAACAAACAAACAAACAAAGAAAGAAAGAAAATTCTAACCTAAGTTAGTGTAGACTTAGACCTAGACGACTCCTAACAATAGATCGTCCACGGGAGGTTCAGTGTAGACTCTAACCACAAGCTAATCAGCCAGGGAAGGGTAAGGTTGGTGGGAGGTTTTCCGTCCGGAGACGTTCCTTAATTAAGTAACCAGCAACCTTCGGGCTTTCGACCCTCAACCCCTTTCCTAGACACTGATTTTGCAAGAGTTAAATTCCAACACTTTCCCCCTTAGGATAATCTCCTAAGTGAGTCCGAGATGTCCCTAGGGCCAACGTCTACTTTTTATTAAATTAGAGGCTTGGGTTAGTGAGTGCTTGGGTAAATGATTTTCGGGCTAAGGAAAGGTAATGACCTCCCCCACCTTATTTTATTTACGGGTATGCCCTTAGAATTGAATTGTGCAAGTGTACAAGAAAGATAACAAGGATTCACTCAAAGCAAGAAAATCAAGCAAGAGTTTGTCCTAATCTAATATGCAATGCAAACACGTACCTGCCTCCACGCACTCTTCAACAGTAAAAGTAAAGAATTGAAGAGACACGTGCCTAAAATGCAAGTGTCTAAACAATTTTTAACAATTATCAACCAACTTTTTACTGTTTTTTAATTAAGCAGGAATACAGTGAACAACACAGGATTTCAAGTATAAAAGCAGTTGTATCTTGCAGAGCAGAAGCCCCTGCAGAAAAGTGGTTAGGAGTTCACTCCATTGTGCCGCGTTTCCACGGCAAAGCTTGTGGATCCGCGGCACTTTGGAGGGATCCTGGGCTCTGCTTTCTTGAGCAGAGTCCCAGGTCCACTTATATGTCACTGCAAGCAAAATATTCCTGTTTCTTCTCCTGTAACCTGCAAACAGAGAAGAAGAATCGTTTAGTACTTCACTTTAAACCAAAAAATACGTTGCTCTCCCCGGCAACGGCGCCAAAATTGATCGTGTGGGAAGTAGCACTCAAAATATGTATTATCTATGAATCAATTGAAATGCTTAAATGTGCTTAATATACCCACGATACTACCGTTATAGCGTTGGCTCAACGGGTCGAATCCACGGGAAGAGCTAGCGATGGAAGCTTTACCCGTATGGTAGTGAAGTGATAAAACTAGTATTCTTCTCTTGATTATAAACTTAGTGATGCAAATACAAAAGAAACCAAAAGAAGATGGATATGTTCATTGTGGAAGTGGAAAAGAAATCAAGAAGTGGTGTGGATGTGGTATTCACAAGAAAAGAACAAGAAACTTAAAGAAAGCAATCCATAACTAGCTTACCTTGCTAGCTTGCCAAGACTTACCAAACTCCTTGATAATGAAAGCTTGCCTAACGTTGTCACTCCGTTGGCTATGGATTCGTCTAGCGTGTTGACCTAATTACTTTCTCATTTGCAAGATGGTGGTTTAACCATCGGAGAAGAGAAGATCATACACTTGCAAGATTAACAAAAGCAATCACCCATGAGTAGTTAAGAGGCTAAGCTAGTGGTTAGCTAGTACATGGAATGAAAATCTAGCTACAAGAAGCCATTAAAGAACTAAACAAAGCATTGAAGTAAATTGCATGAAATAAAGAAAGCAAGTAAGAAAGCATGTAAAGAAAGCAAGAAACTAGAATCAAACTCAAGTAGAGAAATGAGGATGGATCAATCCTTGCATAGCTTCAATTGTCACCATTGATCATTACAAGCTCTCTCCCTCACAATCACTCTCTTTTGTAATGAAATCTAGGGATAGAGAAGAAGAGGGATCTACAAGAAATAAACCTAGAGAAAATACATGAAAATTACAACTAATGAACTAAACTCCTCTCTTCTCTGATCAGTCCCAGCTCGCAGGTCCAGTGAGGTTTTTATAGCAGATTGAAGAAGCTTCTGGAGAGGAGTTCGTTGCCACAAAATCCGGAGATCTAACGGCCCTAGATTGCCGCGCCCACTTGCGTTCCCGCGGCAAGATCTGGGCCGTTGGTCCAGATCTTTCTGGTACAGGTTAGTTGGGAAGTGGTTATCCACGTGGACCACTTGGATTCTGAGTTTGTTGCGCGGATCTCTCTAGATCTGGATTTGATTTGGCTTTATCTTTAATCTTTTAATTAATCACCTTAATTAGTGGTAATTAAGGTAATTAATTGACTAACTCTCCTTTAAGTGTATACCTGCAAATATGTAGAGAAGAGGAGTAAAAATCACATATTTATTTGTAATATGCATGGAATTATGATGTAAAAAATGCAATATTGGATACTAATCACACTCCTAAAATCTTGTTACAAAACAATGACAAAACCCTCAAATTTATAGGCTGTCAAAAACTAGCCGTTGGGGTCTGTCAGACCTGTCGGTCGACCGCCCGGTCGACCGCCAACGGTCAAGAATCCGACCGTTGGAGCCTCCGGTCCGGCCGCCTGGTCGACCCAAAAGAACAGAGAGCACTGCTCTCAGTTCCGGTCGACCCGGTCGGCAGACCGGCCGTCTGCCAAGTCAAGGCGTGCACGTCGTGCACGTCGGTCGACCCGAGCCGGTCGACCGACTTTAGAGTTAGTCGACTAGCAAGGTAGTAAGTCGACTATCTGAAGCCTGAAAACAGTTTTTCTGGGATTTAAAACTAAGTCTTTTGGCTCATATAAAAATCCCATAAAATACATAAAAAATCTACAAAAATAGTTTTACCAATATACTTGATATACAAACATGCTTGCACAAAATCAAGGCATGTTATAAAAGATTGGACTATTTTTGTAACTTGGAAATATTTGGCTCATGATAAAAACTGTTTTTCAAAACAATATTTTTTCAAAACATGTTTTTTTAAATCTTCATCAAATACAAAAACAAGATATACTTTTAAAGCATAGTGTGTATGGATATGATCCACTACACAATCAAGATGAAATATCTATGTTTTTGACAATAAGCATAAACTTGGTTTTGGTTGAAAGATGTAAACATGAATACCAAAACCAAATAGTATTTTGTCACAAAAAAAAAAATCTTTTCTAAACTAAAAAAATCTTTTATGAAACAATTCTAAGAGTGTGTGTGTATATGTACTTGAGCAATCCACCACTATTCTATCCTTACATTTTATCTAAAACACAAAAAACTTACCTAGACACAAGTCTTGATCTTGAAGTCTTCCCTTGAAGTCTTCTCATCTTCTTGACTTGGTCTAAACACGATCCAACGAGCTCAACTTTTGATGTGGTCTTGATGCATAGGCTCGTGAATCAACCGGTGCTAGCTTCAAAACTTGACTTTAAATCCTTTGTTGAAGCTCCACACCTACTAAGATCTTGATCATAAATCTGTCACTAATAAAGCACAAGATCATTAGTAATATAACTACATGAGTTAATCATCATCAAAACTAGAGTGATGGGCCTTTGGGCCAACATCAAAATCCTCATAGAGTATCCATCCCCGAAGAGGTGTCAAGTTGTCACGTTAATAATTGCCTCTGTTAACTTTTAGGAGTATTGCCTCTTATCTTTGCCAGCCTAGTTGTCATGTTAATGATTATCTCTAACAACTCTTTTCAAATCCTAACGGAATCTCTTTAGAGTCGCTAATGTCACGTTAATGATTACCTCTGATAACTATTTAAAAAATTCTCCATGGAATCTTAAGGAATTCTAAATTTCTTCCCAAATCCTCATGGGTTCTCTACTCCCTAGCGAGGCTTGCAATTGTCATGATAATGAGTACATCTGACAATTTCTCTATCATAGCCCCAAGGATTGCCAAAATCATCATGGGATTCTACTCGACACAGTCCCTAGTGGACTCCTTTATAGCCTGATAAGGGCTGACTCTCCAATCCCTCTTATGTTAATACTTACCTCTGAACAACTGATCCAGGCTCAAGCTATTATATATGTAAAAGATCATTAAATAGCCAAGTCTATAACTTAACTCTTCATTCCATCCTTGGAGTAAGAATTCTTGCTACATTCAGTAATCTAAGTCGATTATGTCCAGTTTATTACATCTGAACCGATGAGTGCCCATAATCTATCCTTGGTCAAGTGGGGACTTTCTTTTTGTCATTATTTCCAGTTTATCCCTCTGAAGGACAAATTCTGAGCTTGGTGGCTTCTCAATCAGTTATGTCCAGTTAATCATCTTTGAACCGATAGATAGTCAGTCCCATCTTCTAGTCCAGTATAGACTATTTTACTGTCATGTCCAGTCTATCACCTTTGAATGGTAGGGCTTTGAATTTGGTAATCCTTAATCGGTTATAATCAGTTCGTCACCTGTGAACCGATCGATGTCCAAATTTCATACTCTAGTCCTTGACGGACTTCTTTTGTTGTCAAGTTAGTCAATCACCTCTGAACCACAAAGGCTCTGAGTTTGGTGGTTTCTCAAATGGTATGTCCTGGCAATCACCTCTGAATGACAAATAACCAAATCTCATCCTCCAGTTCAATGCGGACTTCTTTTGTCATTATGTTTGGTTCATCACCTCTGAATGACAAAATTCCGAGTCTGGTGATCCCTAACGAGTTATGTCCAGTTTATCACCTCTTAACTTACAGGTTCCAAATCTCACCCCTGGTCCAACTATCCTACCATTGTCATTTCCAGTTCGTCACCTCTGAACATCGAGTTCTTATCTTAGTGATTTCTAATATATTATGACCAGTTCATCACCTCTGAACAGATAGATCACTAAGTTCAATTTATTCTTTCCTTATCCCCCCTGAATTTTGTTTCAGTCTACCAAACTCACAACCAATTTTGTAGTCTACTTGTTAACTAATTCTATCATGTTTTCAACTTATGAATAGATTAGTTATATATATTCGCTCTTCTGAGAGCCAAACATTTTCAGCTCTTCGAGGACTAACTTATTAAATTTTCTTAAGGAAAATTTAAAAAGAATGAAGAAAGAAAAGAAAGACACAAGATAAGTCATTGATCAAAAAACAGATTGATAATGAAAAAGCACAAAAGAGAAGATACAAGGTGTTATAAATCAAGGTTGTCTCTCATAAAATTTGATCTTTGCCTCGAGAGCAAACAACTTATTATTTCTTTCCTCTTCGGCCTTCAGCATGGCCTGTAGCTTCAGCTCCTCCCGGTTAAATGCAGCATTCTCTCTAAGCAGGACTTGATCTCTTCCAAGGCTGTCCTCTTCTCTAACCCGAATGTTGGATCTGAATGCTCTCACCAGTTATCTTCTCCAGGCGGATGGTTTCAGTTTAACATACTAGCTCATCTTGGGAAGGATAAGGTTGGCCCTCGCAATCATCTCTTCCGCCTCCTTAATCTAGTTCTTTGCAGTATTAAGCGCTTCACTAGAGACCACCGTTGCTTCTGCAACCTCCGCTTCTCGGGCCTCTATGGATTTCAGCTCCTGGGATACTGCCTCTGCCTCTTGGGACGTCTCTAGATAGTTCTTTTGTATTTGTTTCGAGAGACAATTCGGTTTAGCTTTAACCAATGGAGTGATCTAGCTACCTTAGAGTGCACCATTCACCGATGTCCTTTTCGAGGTTATTGATCAATTTTTCCAAGGACTCAGCTTCGGTGACCTCCAACATCCTGGATACTTTTTATCGCTTGAGAGAATATTGGTCTCCAAGAAGCAAAAGAGGTGTGGGTACTTTAGAAAATCATGAAGAGACATCGCTTTAATCTTTTGTAGAAAGCCTTCAACGAGCTCTTCAATAATTCGTGTTTGAAATCAACCTCGAGCAATGGAGGGGCAATGGCTGAAGGAGAACTCTACTGAGAAAAGGCCATTGTAGATGACTCTAGAATGGCTGGAATCATGGCTACCATAGCAATCAAAGGAAAAAGAGTCTTTGCAGGAGCAGTCATCTGAAACATAAAATCAGCAGTTATTTCTTGACGAACTGGCTGAGCGGCCACCACCAAGTCTATGGGCAAAGAGGCCGGAGGAGTTAGTGGAATCGAAGATGACTCTGTCTCAGGCTCAGACTGGCCTTCACTTTGCTCCACTGCTATTTGAACAGAAGGGGCAGACTCCGTCTCGACTGTCATCACCGGCAAGTCTCCTGATGTAGCCTGTTGCTGAGTTATACTTTGATGTACTAGGCTCAACAACACGGGATCAATCGCCGGTGGAGCAATGCCTTCCTCTTGCTCAGGTTCTGATACTGTTGGAGAAGCAATTTCATGGGAGCTTCTGGAAAATTTTAAGAGTTAGCAACAAAATAGAAAATGTTTGCTGAAATTCAAAACACTTCAAGCATTACATGCAGAGATCGAGGTTGTGATAGTAACCTCAGAGCCAGCTTCCTTATTTGGGTAGTCTCAGTAAAAATATCCCTGGTGGTGATATGTTCAGCCCCAGCAGCTTCAATTGGAGGGGAACCTCGGGAGTAGGCATCTCTACAAAAGTTATTTCAGTAGTCGGCTTGTTCGTGGGTTCCGTAGAAGCAAACAAGAGAGAGACATTCTCCATAGGGGCTTTAGGAGTCCGAAGATTTCCACATCCTCAGTCTCGTCCCTTTGAGTGGCTACCTTGATACGGGCAGAAGACTTGATGTCTGGCATTTCTCCCTCGGGGCCTTCTAGATTGAGACACATCTTCTGTACGACTTGTAAGAAGGTCATCCCATGCCTGATCATCTTCTTCATCTATACTCCAAAACTTAGAATTAGTCACAAAAATAAGTGTTAAAATAGAAAGAGATGATATTACCTATAACCAAGACAAACTTTCCTGAAGCTTCACCGACAGTTGGCTCAACCACTGGTGTAGCAAGAGGAGGGATATAGGTCGCCAGTGCTTTTGCCTCTTTAATCTGCAGAGTCCCATGACTCGAGGGCCTAACGGTCTTCTTCTTCTTTTAAGGGAGAGCACCTGGAGGAGGTGACTTAGGCTTTCGCTTAAAGTGAGTGTCAGGATTCTTCTCTTCTTCTTCATCCTCTTCTTCCTCGAGGGCAGCGGTAGTAGAGACTTCCTACGCAGGTGCACTACCCACTTCACCAAAGCATGGGCTTGCTGCAATTGAGGTTTCGCTCTCAGCCTCGGTCAGGAACTCTTCTATGCTTGGCACTCGAACTCACTTCCTGTGTTTTTGCTCCTCTACCTTCCCCCTCAGGTGATGTGTGATCCATTTAATTCTAGTAGAATTTACTTTGAACGCGCATTGGATACTTTGTACCACTTGCAAAAATTGAGGCTTGTAAGAAGATTAGGAGTCCAGTACGGCTTGCAAAATTGGCCCTAGTACACCCAGTAATGAAATGGCTCCAAGCCCTGGCACCGTCGATCAGACTACCCATGTACTTGAGCTGAGGGTGGGGGTTACCGATGTACAATTTGTCATAACCGAACTGCCGGTCAAAGCGACTAGGCAAATATGGCTCCAGATGGCATACGTCCCCGCATCGGTACACCAGGTGGGAAGGCATGATACTGCTCAGCCACTTGAATGTACCTTCTCCAAGCGAAGAGCGGTCGTCTCTAACATCTCAAAAATCCTCACCATGTTGGGTGCCTGAAATATGTGGGAAGCACAGGAACAGACTATACGAATCTTGGCGCTTGACTAGTCTTCGGATCCCCACCAATATTTACCTTCCCATTGAGAGTTCTCGAAATGATGGAGATAGGCAAAGCGAACACCCTCTGGTGCCTCTTCTCCTAGTTGGATCGGGACTGGGCAATGAGAGCAAACCAAGCCATCAGATACGTGTACGGCATCTCTACTCTTGGAGAAGGCTCATCATGTGGGAAAATTAATTCCTTGCCCGCCCTAGTGGTGGTCACCCTCTTGCAGAACTGCTCCGTCAACGTCCTGAGCTCGTTCTGGATACGACAAACTATTGCAAGAAGTAGACCAAGCGAGTGTCTATGTACCAACTGAACGGTCAGCAGGATTACCAAGAGTGTAATTTCATCATGAGGCAGAGATGGGATCACACACCTTTTTAGCCAGGCTGACAGATAGCCAGCCAGCAGAGCCATCCGGGATATTGGTCTTGAAGCAAGGCGGTGAAAACTCAAAAAAGGTATCCCCTCGCTCGTATTCACCACCGTCCTCCTCCAGAATAAAGTCTTCATCTTCTCTCGCCTTCATGGCCTTGGCAATCTGTTTTTCTGATATCAGAGTTTGGAGATATTCAAGGGGCCCATCCACGACCGAGAAAAAGTATTCAACCCAAGATTTTAAGCTGTTCCACGACTGAGGTAGAGATTGAGGCAGATGTAGAAATGGAACATTAATTATCTGTATGTCTCGTACTGGTTCGATTCATCCTTCTCCAGTTACGCCAACTCCTCAGCGCATGGAAAGTACTCCTCATATGGCCTGGAACCCATAAAGAGATTGGAGACTTCCTACATCTCATGGAGCGCCATCCCCAACTCGCCAATCAGTGTGAAAATGTGCCTGACACCGGGCAGTACATCTCCAAGACGGTGTAGAAATTAAGGATATTGATATTTATCACAAAGCATGTAGCTCTGACAGCTTCGTGAAGCCCGAACCGCTTCAAGTCAGCTTCAAACACGTCCAGAACATACATGGTGAGACTACTCCACCATTGCTGCTTGAAGAAGCACACCCAAAAGTCTATAGCCAGATAGTTGCCTCCAGCCTTCACAAACTGATTCAAGAAGGTCGAGACCTTGGCAGGATTTCCCCCACGAGCATTTCACGACCAACGTTGCCCAGGTATAGACCAATGATGTTGCGAGGATTGCCACTTCTAGTGAAGTCACTCTGGTTCTGGACCCCTACATGCACCAATTATGTGCACTGACTTGATTGTTCATCAAATGTGCATATTTTTAGTCATATTTTCACATTTATTTTTATAAAATAATGCTATGTATTTGTATTTTTGCTTAGTGATGTGCATGCCTCTACTATTAAAAGAAGAAAAGAAAAAGGCCCAAAAGATTAATAAGAAGCCCAAAAACCCAACAAGCCAAAGAAATTCAAAAGATAATCCTAATTCTAATTGGAGATAAAGGAGAAAATCAACTTAAATTCAAGTTTCTTAAGCTCTAAGTCAAAGATAAAAAAGGGAGAATTCAAATTTGAACTCAGATTTGGAGATGACTTTCTTCCCAAGTCAAAAGAAAGAATATTCTCTCAAAATTCAAAGTTCAAATGAAGATTTTAAGAATATATCTCTTAATTCATAGAAGAGATAAAGCAATCATATTTGGAGATAAGGAGGACAATGCAAGCATATTCAAAGTTCTATATCAATTTAGATTCGAATTCAGACTGGATACCTTTTAGCATTTTGAGCATAACTTTCGCTATAAAAACACAAGTATGATGATTCAAGGTGCACCAGAAAGAGGACTTAAAGAATTATAATTCTTATATTGACCCTTGTTTCCAATTTTATTGTTTGATGAGTAATATTTAGTAATCAACATGCCGACTAGCTGCAGACCAATTTAGAAATGAATTTTCACATAAAATTCTGAATAAATCAAATCAAGTTTAGAGATAAGGGAGAATTCAAATTCAAAAATTGATAATAGCTTGCTCCCCAAGTCAAAAGATAGGATATTATTTTAATATCCAAAATTCAAATTCAAGTTCTGAAGATATATCTCTTGATGGTTGTACAATTTCTACTAGGAGTCTATTCACTACTTCCACTATAAATAGAGAGGTAGAATAGGGAAAATCTCATCTCGAAGGAGAGATCAAAGCTTAGAATTTTCTTTAGCTTTCTTTTCCAAATGTTCATTATAGTTTTCAATTTGAGAGAAAAAATTGTAAAGAGAAGATGGAGTTCTTGTAATTGACGGTGACAGCTCAATAAAGATTCTTCTATTCTTTTCAATTTACTTTTTTTTATTTTTACTTGCTTTAATTGCTTTATTTACTTTCATCTTCTTTCTTTATGCCTTTTTTAATAATGTCTTCTTTATATCTTAGATTAGGGAGAGTTTAATGATAGAAAAGAGAGGAAGAATTATATTTAGAGTGACAATAAATATAATCTTCTTAGTTATATTGAGAGTGACAGCTAATGAAACTATCCCACTTCTCTTTATCGTTACTCAACTTAGTTGATCACTTACTTTTCTTTAATTACTCCAAGACATGTTCATTCTTCTCTTGTTTATTTTTTTCTTTTTAACTTAGTAATCAAAACACTAACACCATCTTTTTCTTCTACCTTCCACTTTCTTTCTAATTTAGTTTAATCTTTCTTTTCTTTTAAAATAAAGAAATTTTTTAACTGGTGTAGTAATATAGGAGGAAGACTTATACAATGCTTTCATCACTGTCCCTTCCTGTGGATCACAACCTATTAGCCCTAAGCTACACGGTAGCATTGAGGACCTAGCACTGTTCTAAACGTCTTAATCTTTCTGTGTGCAAGTTTGAGTTGATCAAATTTTGGCGCCATTGCTGTGGTGGGACGTTAAGTTTTTCTTCTTTTTCATTTACTTTAAAAATGGTTTAACTTTTTCTTCTCTGTTTTCGTGTAGGGGCTAATACTTGAAAACTAGAGCTGGAGTGGACATATTGCTACTCTGTGCCTCTGTCCAAGAAGGCAGAGCATCAGAACCCACAACTATGATGAATTACTAACTTTAGTTTTTTGTAGGTTACTTGAAATTCAAGAATTTAGCTACTTCAGTTGATAGTTTTCCTATTTAACATATTCTGCACACTGTTCTAACCTCAACAGTAATATGGTTGTTTGTTAATACTAATAAAATGTTTGGACATTGCATTCTAGGCATTTGTTTAATTTGTTACATTTATTATTGTTGAAGAGTGCTGAGTCAAGGTACGTCTGCATTGCATATAGCTTAGGAACACACTTGTATGTTATTGCTGGGGTGTTATTTTTGCTATATACTTGCACACACGCACTAAAATGAATTAAGGGTTTGTCCTATAAACAATATAAGGTGGGGAGTCATTACCCTTCCTTAGCCCAAAAATCATCTCCTCACTCACTAACCCAGCCTAATTTAAAATTGAGTGAACGTTGGCCCTATGGACATCTCGGACTCAATAGAAGACTGATCTAAAGGGATGTTGATTAAAAATTGACTCTTGTCAAATTGGTATCAAAGGTGGGAGATTGAGGAAACCTCGAAGAATAGTGAATTGTGGTTAGCATAATTAGGCCCATTACTTGGCACTGATACCTCCCACTGGTCTTGTCCCTACCTGGCCAATTAACTTGTGGTCAATATACCTCATATGGACAGTCAACCAGTTAGGAGTCGTCTACATCTAAGGTCTACCCTAACTTAGGCAAGATCTTTTTTTGTTTATTTATTTTTGTTTTAACATTTTTGTGATTGGATTACAATTACAATTATTCTAATGCATATAGTGATCCATGTAAATCACCTAGAGGGGGTGAATAGATGATGGCTATACTAAATGCTTGCTAGCAACCTAGCAAATACAAATCACAACACAAAGAATACTTGTAAAAAATAAACAATATAAGTGTACAAGTAAGTAAAGAAAGAGAAGAGTGAAGAGAGAGAGTAAGCAATCGCAAATATGATGATATGATCCGAGGTTCGAACCACTGCTCTACCTCCCCGCCTTCAACACTATGAAGGATTTTCACTATGATCGATCTCACTAGATCGTTAACCATTACAAGTTCTCACTAGAACTTAATAGACTCACAAGTCCTCTCTCGTGGTGTCGCAACACCAACACGGACCTCACTAACTCACTTGAGGCCGCAACCTATATAACTTCACAATAGAAGAAAATTAGTGATCTTCACTTGATAACAAATGGCTCACAAGTATAATCCTATAACCAAGATGAGGAGGTGAAACTCTTTGGGATTGTGTAGTGAAAATAGCTTGTAAAGATATAGAGAGAAGGCTCAAGCTAAAAACAAGAATGTGGAATTTGGCTAAAAAGAAAATATTTTAAGAAAAAGACTAAATCTTATTGTAAACTTGTAAAAACTTAATCAAAACTTGATAAAACTTTTAATAGGGTTTTCTATAGTCCTTCTATTTATAGGGGAAGAAAACATGAGGAGAAAACCAAAAGAGTCATTGGGAAAAAACCCAGAAAAAGACAAACTGGAATATAGCCGTTGGGAAAAAATAAGAAGAAAATCCTTCTGTCAGTCGACCAGCCGGTCGACTGCCAACGATCAGATTTCCGACCATTGGGAATAGCAGTCGACAGGTCGATCGACCGTTATTCCCAACCTGAGAACAAAGCTCTCTATCAGTCGACCGGGGCAGTGACCGGATCCAACAAGAGCATAGATCTTGTAGTCGGTCGACTGCACTGTCGACCGAAGTGCACACAATGCACTTTGGTGCATGTCGGTCGACCGCTCGATCGACTGACAGTGCAAATCTGCTCTGCCTAGGGTCGACCGGTCGGCCGACCGACCTTGGACCAAAAGCTTGTTATGGAGATCTTTTTGAAACCAATCTTTTTTTGACAAAATAAATTTTGATCTTTAAATACAAAATAGAGTTCTAGGGTCTTGATAGAACCAGTGTGATCATGGATCAACAAAAAAAGGTAGAAATATATTTTGTAAAAACACTTTTCTAAATTGAAAATCGATTTTTCCAAAACTCGTTTTTCTGAAACTCGATCTAAAAACAATAAAGAGAAATGTTTTGAACTTTTTTCAAAAACACTTAAGAGTATGAAAGATGTGTGTGTAAGTGTGTGTGTGTGTGTGTGTGTGTGTCAATCCCAAAAGAGCTATCAACCGATATCATCTTGGTTTTAACAAACGACTATAAATCCTATCTAAGATGCAAAATTACAAATCTGGATACAGTCTTCTCTTGCAATCTTGATCCTTGAGCTTTTTTATGTGCTTAGGCTTTGGCATCGACATGTTCTTGTCTTCCAAACGTGTGAGTTTTGTGATGAAGCTGAAATGCAATAAAGAGTTATCCTGAAACTTTGTTAAACAAAATTGTTAAAAACATAACTACATATGTTTTGTTATCATCAAAACTAGGGTTAATTTTTTGGGCCAACAATCTCCCCTTTTTGATGATAACAAAACACATGGAGTTATCACAAATAATTTGAGAAGAGACATCAAGCAAAGCTCTCCCTAAACACACGCATGTATCCAAATGTGACAAATAGGTAAGATGCATAAATAAAAGCATATGAATAAGATATATCAGTTAAGCTCTATGCAACCAATCCATGCATACTAAGAAGACAGAATTACAAAGATGTATGCACAAACAGTTTCCTCCAACCAACTAATAACCTCCAAAACAAGTAGTAAATGGTTGGTTATAAAGGCTACATAAGAACACAAACACACCACATACCACACATAAAAGATATGTATCAAATATCAACAAAAAAAAGAGACACAAAACTTTCCAAAGACAATAGTTATATCATAAAAGAAATTTGTCCATACAAAGTTCATGCCAACCTCAAAACAAGTTGCATACCACAAAATAAGTACTACAATGTAAAAACACATGTCCAAAACACCAAATACTACATGTCCACATAAAAGAGTACATAAATAAAGACATGCAAATAAAAACTCCCGGATAACTCCACAAAGTCTCTCCCCCCTTTTGTCATCAACAGAAAAGGGGTCATTCCTCCTGAAAGTCTGGATCTTCAGGAGGAGCTGGTGCCTTGAAAGGAGCTAGAGGAGGTACCCAGGTGTCACACGGAGGACCAGATGCAGGAAGAGACTGTACGTGGCCTCTCGGAAGAGGAACGGCCAAGCGTTCCTACTATAGGTCTCGTCAACGCACGTCTGAATGTAACGAATGAACGAGCAAATATATTGTAGGTCGTTCTGAACTCTGTGCTCCATCCTTTGAAAATTTACAGTCATCTTCAGATCATGTTCCTGAAGCTAAGCAGAGATAGCTGAGTATAGGTCGACAGAAGCTGAGGAGGCTGAAGAGGATCCAGGGGCAACAACAGGAATAATAGGAGGGGGCTGAGGAGCAGGAGCATGCTCCCTAGCACGCATCCTCTTTAGGATAGTGTTGTTGATATCAACAGACGGTTCGATGGACCGTTCAATAGAAAGATTAAATTTTAATTGTTTGAGAAGTCTAGTAATGAGCATCCCAATGATAAGTGCTGGTTTGGGATCAGAAGGTGCTCAAAAATCATGAAATCGATGATGAGTTTATGAATGTTAACTCTAATGCCTTACAGAAGGCAACAGATCAAGAGGGGAGCAGAGCCCCGAGCATGACTATATTCTCCTATTTGGCAGGAGATTATAGAACACTATTTTAGTTAGGACCTGGGCGGTGAGAGTATAATACTTAACCTCCTCGTTTCTAACTAAAGCAGGATTATCATTATCGTGAAATAGGAGAAACGCGGTGGGGGCAGATTCATTGTCAGGATATTCAAAATCATGTATATCAATATTATATATATCTACACTCTCATAGGAGAGATGTAGTAGATGGGCAAATCGATCTAAAGAGATGTTAATGTCCTTACCCAGAACTCTAGATCAGACATGATTATTTTAGAAAGACAGATTAGAGTAGAAATAATGCACAAGCTCAGGGTAGACGGGTTCCATAATGGTGACTATGTATTCAAGAGAGCTTGTATTCAAAATATTTGCTAGATTCAAGCGCTCAAAATCAGCGAGCATGATGTGCGATTCAAATGACAAGTGTACCAATCATTTTTAAGTAATATAAAAGTGAATAGAGTATGTTCCCACGAGGATTATTGTTCTAGTACCAATTTAATCTTTCCTAATTCTATTTGAATAATCAATTTAGTTGGAAGATGTTATAACTAAACTATTACTAAAAGGTTTATTTTAATTATGAAAAGAACTAGGGTAATGATTTCACTAATTATAATCAGATATAATATTATGCTTGTGCTAATTCATCCTATTCATGCTGCCAATCGGAATTCCTTACCCTAATCAGTACTTTCTCTCGAACAATACTAATTCTATCTTCTATATCTAGAATCCACAATTTCTCGATCTAGTAGATTGCTAAAGTCTTCTCATCTTCTTGACTTGGTCCAAACTTGATCCAACGAGCTCGACTCCTCTTGAGTACTTGATGTGGTCTTGATGCACAAACTCTTGAATCAAACCGTGCTAGCTTCAAAACTTGACTTTAAATCCTTTGTTGAAGCTACACACCTACTAAGATCTTGATCACAAATCTGAAACTAAATAAACACAAGATCATTAGTACTATAACTACATGAGTTGATCATCATCAAAACTAGAGTGATAGGCCTTTGGGCCAACAAAAATCCACGTGTCTGATCCAGACTGGATTTGATATTCGCGTAGCAAATTAAGGCTATTAATTTCAGTCTTTAAGAATGGCGTTGATTTTTATGCCATTAATTAATAGCCATTAGCGAGCTTATAAATAGGCCATAGCCTCTTAACAGTCATTCATCTTGACTGTTTTCCTTCACGGGCATGCGTTCTGAAGAACTCCGTCTTGATTTTTCTCCTTCAAGGGCCTCCTTCAAGGGCATGTGCTCTGAAGAACAAAAAGAACCCAAAGCTTCAATGCTTTCTTTCAATCTTCTTCGAAGATTATCACTGTTAAGTGATTTCAAGATTAAAAAGCATCGCTTTAGGTGCTTTCATGGCCATGTCTTGACAAATGAAGTCCAACTTCTAGAGAACTTTCTTCAGGTAGGAAATGGCTTTTGCCATGATAAGGCTCAGTTTCCTTGAAGTTCTGTCATCACCGGCCATGAAGAGACTTCATCTCTTGATCCTTTCCTGAAACTTCTTTCTTAAGATTCATGCGTTCATGCTCTGCAAACGCGCCTTTCACGTTAATTGATAAGACGCAAGCTTTTTAGCTTCTAAACTTGAGTTCTTTAGACGCGAGCGTTGTGAACACTGAGTTATGAGACTTGAAATGTGAGTTTTGTGTATAAGCCTCGCGTTGGGGTTCATGACTTAGAAAACTTTAAGTCTACTCTTTTGAGATCTCTAGACGTGAATGTGGCAAGCTCCTCGTTTGCATCTTTGATATATGCCTCGTGTCTCGATTATCAGACGTGAGTCTAATATCAGGCTGTATTTGGATCCATATTTTCTATCTCCGCGTCTGCGAGATTCGCGTCTAGAGTTCATGACTTCAGCCCTGCGTTTGTGCTTCTGGCTTCCTGTTTCTGTCTTTGCAGAATTTTAACCCTTAGATTTTTTATTTCTTGCAGGTCCTGGCCATATCGACGTTGCTGGATCCAGTGTCTTTACTGCGTTGATTGGAGGATATTTAGAATGGCGAGCTTATTCAATTGGCGAGAACTCGGAAGTCAAAACTTCTGTTTAAGGGCGAGGAAGATCCGCGCGGCTGTCGATATACATCAAGACATTATTGGATATGATGTACCAATAATGTCTCGGATCCTTCCTGACCACAATGAGCATGGCGCATTTGAAGGTCACCGGAAAGAGGACGTCACCAGTAAGGTGTCGGATCCTCCCTTCACCCATCTTGCTTAAAGAAGTGGCGGTGATAAAAAACTCATGCTCATTAGATGACTTTTTGGTGGTGGAGCTTCCCATTAAACGAAGGATTACGACCTTGCGAAGACCTTTACACCAGTTGGTCTGGTGGAATTAGAATGCTCCCTTGCATTTCGACCTCAAGAACCACCAATATTCTCAAGAGGAGGCGAAGTTGATCTGTTGTTCCCAACCACAGTCAAGAGGACGAGCTTTGTGTATCTTCAATGTTTCAAGGAGTGAGTACAGCCATTTGCTGAGCAAGAGGGACTTCTTTGTACTCTTTTATTGTAACACACAATCTTATTATATAAGAGAGCATTTTGTATCACTTTCACATTTTTGAATATCAATAAAAGTGACAACTTTTTCTTATCTTCTTACAAGTCTTGACTTCCTTTTTGTATTGAAAATCAGACAGGTAGAAGTGATTACCTTTGATTTGCTAGAAATGTAACATTTTAACTTAGCAAGTCATAGTTAGAAAATTCTATTTAAAGAATTTAAAATTTTACTGTCAGAGGTGTGATGTTAACTTGACATGAATGTCTTGCCAATTATGGATGAGAATGACAAGCGAAGTTTTCACCCCACGAAGGATTGTAACTGAGTCTTCATTAGAGATTTAGTATTAATGTGACTAAGACTCAGCTGGGGATTGATGAAAACACTGTTTAAGATATGATATTAACCTAATAATGATTTTAAGTGGACCTGCTATCCTATTAACAAGAATAGCAAGTAAGACTAGATTCGTTGGGAATCTATGAAAATTTTTACCGTTAGAGGTTTGATATGGACTTAACGGGTTAGATTAAATCTTGTCAGAGGTGTGATATTAACTTGATAAAGATGTGAGCTAGAGGTGTAATGCTAACTTAGCTCCACAGGAATTTCAATTTCATTCGGGAAAATTGAAAGTACCACTATCATAGGTGTAGTGTTAAACTTGACAGTGGAGATAATGCTAGAGGTGTAATTTTGAACTTAGCATTAGTTATCTCGACTTCGATACGGAAGTTCGAGAAAAAGTCATTGTCATGGTGTATTGTTGAACTTAATAATAAATTGCATGCTAGAGGTGTGATGTTAAATTTAACATCACTTATCTCAGCTTCGATATAGAAGTTTGAGAAAAAGTCATTGTCATAGGTGTATTGTTGAACTTAATAATGAATTGGATGCTAGAGGTGTGATGTTAAACTTAGCATCGCTCATCTCTGCTTCGTTATGACAGCCTGAGGAAAAGTCATTGTCATAGGTGTATTGTTGAACGTAACAATGAATTGGACGCTAGAGGTGTGATGTTAAACTTAGCATCACCCATCTCAGCTTCGATATGGAAGCCTGAGGAAAGTGACTGTCAGAGGTTTAATATTGAACTTGGCCGTAACTTAATCAATGTTAGATGTATAGTGTTAAACTTAACAGTGTCAAAGGTGTGATGTTAACATGGCAAGAGTTGATTTGCGATATGAGCAATTTTGAGGACTTGTCATTCTATTGACGAGAATTAACAAGTGAAGTTTGGAATGTCAGAGGTGTAGTGTTAATTTGACAAGAGTTGATTTGCGATATGAGCAATCTTGAGGACTCATGACTTCATGTAAGGGAGTGACAAGTGAAAGTTCGTACTCGTTAGGGAGTATTGAGACTTTTCACTGTTAGAGGTGTAGTGTTAACATAGCAGTGACTGAGTTCGTGGACCTATCACTCCATGGGAGGGAATTGATAGGAGATTTTGGTGGAAAATAGAATGACTTGTCAGAGGTATAATATTTAACGTGACAAACATTGATTTTCTAGGGGCATGAGAGGTTTACCATTAGAGGTGTAATATTAACATAACAGCAGAGTTTTTTTGATTGGGATATGTTGTCAGAGGTTTAATGTAAACTTGACAGACTCCACTGGCGATCAAGAGAAAATAGTTTGTCAGAGGTTTACTGTTAACATGACAAGTCTCTACTTATTTTATTGGGGAAATAGACATAGGCATTTTGTGGTCCTACCATTCCGCGGGCGGGAATTGATAAGAGATTTTAGAGGAGAGGATGGGACCAAGTCCCTTAGAATTTTTAGCAAATCCTCAGCTATAAACAGATTTGGTATGCCTTTACCAACTACCATTTATGTTGGGCTAGCCATGCTATTCCCCTCAGCATGATGAGTTGTCGAGGGCTTATGTTGGACTTAAAAGCCAACATTTTTCTCTATCCTTAGCCATCAGAGGTGTTGGATGTTCATAAATAAACTAGAGAAGAGTAATAAGGCTAAAATGAAGTTTTGCACTTTGTTTCTTCTTCAATGTTTACATCATGCATCATGATGTAACCAGCGTTCGGTCGGCTTGACACTGATCGACTGGAATATGATCCGTTGAAGGAAGAAAGAAGCTTTTCTTTGGTACTCTCCGAAACATGTTGGATCTGAAAGTTTTGATCAGAGGTGTAATGTTAACTGATTATAGGAAGAATCCTATCGAGTTCATAGATGAACTAGAGAAGAGTAACAAGGCTAAAATTGAAGTTTCGCACTTTGTTTCTTCTTCGATGTTTACATCATACGTCATGATGTAACCAGCGTTCGATCGGCTTGACACTGATCGACTGGAATGTGATCCGTTGAAGAAAGAAAGAAGCTTTTCTTTGGTACTCTGTCAAACATCTTGGATCCGGAAGTTTTAATCAGAGGTGTAATGTTAACCTGATCATAGGAAGAATCCTGTCAGGTTCATAGATGAACTAGAGAAGAGTAACAAGGCTAAATCTAAAGTTTTGCACTTTGTTTCTTCTTCAATGTTTACATCATGCATCATGATGTAAACAGCGTTCGGTCGGCTCGACTGATCGACCATGATGTGATCTGTTACAGAAAGAAAGATGCTTTTCTTTGGCGATCTTCCTAACATCTTGGATCCAGAAGTTTTGATCAAAGGTGTAATGTTAACCTGATCATAGAAAGAATCCTATCAAGGATAGTACTTCTTCAAAAATCTGTCGTTGATTGGCATCATAAGCGTATCACCATTTGGGGTTATAAGGTGGTATGCTCCAGTTGAGTAGACCGACTCCACTACAAATGGTCCTTCCCATTTGGGCTGAATTTTCCTTTGATCTTATATGTCATTACTATAGGTCTTCTGATAGTTATGACAAGGTCACCTTTCTTAAAAGTCCAATCCTTGACTTTCTTGTTGAAGGCTTCGATAATTCGAGCTTGATAGAGATCGATTTGCTGTTAAGCTTGCAGGCATTTATCGTCTAAAGCTTCCAACTCCTGGAGTCACAGTCGATGCTTCTCCTCATATGTCATCTCTATTGTCAAGGCAACCGTAGAGATGGGATCTGAATTTTAATGAAAGTACAGCTTCACACCCGTATACCAAAGAGAATGGTGTAGCTTTTGTCGGGGATCTCACTGTTGTATGATAAGCCCATAAGTATTCACCTAACTTATCATCCCAGTCGTGTTGGTTCTTCGAGATGATTTTCTTGAGAAGTTTTTCAATGCTCTTTTTGAAAGTTTCTACAAGGCTATTTGCGGTTGGATAGTATGCCATTGAAGATACACTCTGGATCCTGAATTTGTTGCAGAATCTTTGGAAGGCTTAGCTGACGAACTGAGGCTCATTATCGTGGACAATCTGTCATGGCACGCTAAAGCGGTAGACCACGTGATGTTTAACGAACTTGATTTTACGTCAGATGTCTTTATCTCCCTTAAGGGGATAGCTTCAGCCCATTTAGAGAAGTAATCGGTTATGGCTAGGATAAATTGATGTAATTTAGATGAAGGTGGGCTGATAGGACCAACCACATTCATTCCCCACATTTCGAATGGCTAGGAAGAAGTTGTAGGGCGAAGATATCCCAGTGCCTGGTGGATCAAGTCACCATGGACCTGACAAACGTGGCATCACTTGGTATAAGCGATGGCATTAGGGGTCATCTTTGGCCAATAATATCCGAGTTTTCAAAGTCGATCTTCAAGTTTTGGACTAGGTTGGTGAGCTCTACACATGCCGTCGTGAGCTTCTTTGAGTATTTTCTATGCCTCTTTGTGTGACAGGCAGCGGGGGAGGATTCCGTCATGCGATCGGTGATACAGCGCTCTTATGATCGCATTGTAATAGAATTTAGGGGCTTTCCTTCTAATAGCAGCCGCCTCTTTAGGATCATCAGGCAAAATGTCGTACAATGCGTAGTCGATGTACGGGAATCACCAATCTCTGAGCTTTGGACTTGTTGAAATCTCTAAAGCTTCTTTGACTTAAATGTCTCTTGTTGGCTTTTGGTTGTCATCAAAAGAGAATCTTGGACAATATAAGTCATGGCTGTTGACGAGTACTTTCTCTGCCGCTCTAGCTGAAAGAGCCAAGGAGACAGCGAGAGATGCCAGTGCATCTGCATGCGTATTTTGCTGGCGAGTTACATGATCGATGTAGAAGTTTCTGAACTTCTCTGCCATGTAGATAGTTGCATTATGATAGGGTACCAAGTCTTCATGTCTGACTTCTTACTCCCCACGAACCTGGTTAACGATGAGTTTTGAGTCATTTATGC
Organism: Agave tequilana; assembly: GCA_038442645.1. Lineage (NCBI taxonomy): Eukaryota > Viridiplantae > Streptophyta > Magnoliopsida > Asparagales > Asparagaceae > Agave > Agave tequilana. The sequence continues at coordinate 40,806 of JAVJIF010002484.1, read as the reverse complement.
TTTGAGATTTTTAACACCAATCTCATCAGCGATTTGCATCCCGATTAAGAGAGCATTGTATTCCGCTACATTATTGGAACATGGCTCAGTTAATGAGAATGCACGAGGGATTACATAGTTCTGTGGAGAGACAAGTACTACTCCCACTCCTGCTATGGTATTTCCTCATGGGCCCATTCTCGATGCGCCATCGAAGAAGAGTTGCCATACCTGTCCTTCAAAAGATGTCTGGGTCAGGCAAAATTCGGCGACCTCATCTGGGAGATCTTCATAAAGTTTGGTTGCCCTTGGGTCTGGATGCTTAGCCAAAAAGTCTGCCACCGCCTGTCCCTTTACAACTTTTTATGATAGGAATTGCATGCCATATTGGGAGAGCAACATGGCCCATTTTGCCAATAGACCATTCAGTGATGATGGCTTCGTCATAAGCAATCTTAAAGGATTGACTTTTGCTATGACGTGTATGGTTTGGCCCACCAAGTAGTGTCGCATCTTCTGGACGGCGAATACCAACGCCAAGCATTCTTTTCGATCGAGTTGTATTGATGTTCGGCTCCGATCATAGTTCTGCGCAGATAGCAGATTTCCTGTTCGTGTCCTTGATCATTATTTTGGGCTAGTAAAGCTCCTAGAGAATGATCCATCACTCGTACCTATATCAGGAAAGGTTTTTCCGACACTGAAGCTGTAAGGACAGGTGGATGCCTGAGGTACCGCTTAATTTCCTCGAATGCTTGTTGGCAAGCATTACCCAGATGAATGAAACACCTTTCTTCATCAATTTGGTGAAGGGTTGGCATCATTCTGAGAGATTTGAAATAAACCTCCGGATATATGCTAATTGCCCTCGCAATCCTCTAAGCTCTCTGAGATTTCTTGGAGGTTGAATCACCTGAACATCGCGGACTTTCTCTGAGTCGAGGTGGATTCCTTTGAATGTGATGACAAACCCTAGGAATTTACCGCTGGCTACCCCCAGGAAGGATTTGGTGGGATTCATCTTCAATTGATGCGCCCGCATGATATCAGATACTGTCTTCAGATCTGCTATGTGATCGCCTTTGGCACGGCTTTTCACTGCAATGTCGTCAACGTAGCATTCCACTGTTTTGCTATATGCTCTTGGAAAATTACATTCATAGCTCTTTGGTATGTTACCCCCACATTCTTCAATCCGAAGAGCATGACAGTAAAGCAATACACCCCAACAGTGTCCTGAAAGATTATGCTTCTCATCGTCAGGGTATATTTTAATTTGATTGTACCCAGAGAATCCATCCATGAAAGACATCCATTCAAACCCACACGTGTTATCTATCATGACATCGGTGATTGGAAGGGGGAACTAATCTTTAGGATACGATTCATTTAGATCACGAAAATCAATACAAACCCAGATCTTCCCATTCTTCTTGGTGAGGGGACGATATTGGCTACCCAATCAGGGTGTTGTTCTTTCTTGATAAAACCAGAGTCTATAAGTTTCTTGACTTTCGACTCTTCCATTGTCTCAGGACGGAACCGTCGTTGCTGTTGCTTGACGGGTTTCTCATCTGGATTCTGCATAGCCACTTACGGATCAAGCCCAGGCATATCCTCATAGTTCCAAGCTAAAACATCTATATACTCTTGTACAAGAGATATTAGATCTTTCTTCTCAGAGGGTGATAAGCTTTCGCTTTTAAAGATGGGCTTAGGATTAGCCTCATCTCTAAGATTGATCTAGGTAACCTTATCTTCTGTGGGTGATTCGCGTGTTAGAATCGAATATCCAAGAGAGTGTTTAGGTGTTTGATCAAAGGATTAGTATCCGACTGGATCATCTCTTCATTTCCATCTTCCCGGTGGCTTGTTGAAACTATATTTAGCGAAAGTTCTTTGAAGATGTTGTCGATACTGACATCTGACTCCCATGATGACGTGCCCAATGAATGGTTATGATAGAATAACTCTTCAGACTCAGAGGCCGATGAGATTGGAGTTGACACATAGCCCAACCCCCTACGAGTTTGATGATAGTAATCAGGGGATTTCTCTTTTGGAATGAAAGATCGAAGCAGTGTTCTCCTTCCTTTACCAAAGTTCAAGCCATGACCACTTGTTAGGTCATACCCCATGTTCTCCATCATTCTGAGTACATTTGGCTCATAATGAGAGAATTGAGGAGGTTCATTCTCGCTTTCTGAGTCTTTCGTGAGTCATTGATTTAGACTCGACTCTTCCAAAAAGGATCAGTTTTTAGCCTTTGCGTCTTGCTGGGACCTTGAATAAAGATCCTTGCGCATCACTGACGCCTTGATATACCGTGAGGGATGAACTCACCGGTACATGCAATGATGTCAGGGCATCTATTGCCGACCAGGGTCATCACCTACATCAGTACTAATATCAATAGCACGAAATCAGAAACAAACACAGAAAAGTAAGTCAAATCTAATTCTTCATTAATATACCACTTGCCTACATCATTGGCGGTGTTATTGACATCGAGCTTATTAATGCTCGTTACAAGTGGGTTCAGCCCCCAAAGACATTTTTCCTCCGCCTCTGGCTCAATATTAGCTTCATTACCAGAGTCTGGTTCCTCTTCCTGAGGATTATCGCCTATCTATAGAGAATCTTGGTATAGGAGGGAGCCTGTAAAGTAGTTCTCTACCCCCTTGAACGGATGTCTTTCAGAGACCAACGTTCAGACTTTTCCATCTCCATCAATATACTTCATGACTTGATAGAGAGTAGAGGAGACAATGGAGTTACGATGAATCCATGGTCGTCCCAACAGCAAATTATACGAAGTGTCAGCATTAAAAATGTAGCACGTTACTTCAGATGTTAAGTCCCCAATTTGACATTTGAGTTTATTTTTTCCTATTGGGCGCGGACCATTGGCGTTGAAATCATAAATGGTAGTTGGGGTGGCACTCAATCGGTGAGTGGAGATTCTCAAGTGCTGCATGACCTGGTGGGGCATAATGCTCAACGCGGATCCTGTATCTGCCTAAATGCGGCTCACTTCAGACGATCCAATATACCTTGTGAAGTACAGGGGCCTATCATGTTTCCCCTTAACCTACATGTCATCTGCCGTGAAGGTTATACAGGGGGCATGCTAAGAGGCGTGAAGGCAGTCTTCTTCATGTTCCTCCTGAGGTTCAGCCAGATTCCGGGCCATGAAGACCATCATCAGCTAAAATTTCTCTCAGAGCTTCTCTTGTTGATTTAGACAGTCTCAGGAGGTCGTAAAGGGTGATCCTGGACGGGATGTTGGCTAGTTGAGGCAAAACATCAAAGCGGTAAGGTGTTGAAGATCCTCCCATTTTGTCCTTCAGGATGGCCTTGGAAAATCGAAGCTCCTTTTGCTTCTCCACAGGTTGCTTCGTGGATGGCTTAGTTGGTTTTGAGGTGGGTTTAGGTGGATTTGCCACCATCTCTTCGTATTTCTTTAAGCATGACTGATCCGAACGAGTTTCAGCCATGAGCGATGCATTCAGCTCCGCAGTAAGGAAGATTGTCTCCTCTTCTGAGTCAGTTAGTGAGGGGACATCGGTTTCTGCTTCCGAGAAGAAGCACACACCACATTCTAGGCGAAGCTTTTGCTTTGCCTTTAGACTTCCTGTTGGTAACAATAGTCCACTGTTGGCCTTCCACAAGGTCAGGATGAACCCACATGATTTCTCCCTGAGGAGTAGGAATAGGTACGAGACCTTTTTCTTGTTGGTGATGTCGGTTTATATTGAGTACCCTTAGTTCCCCTTTCGAGATGGGAACTACTCCGGCCGGCGTTGGAGGCTGTACCCCGAACTGAAGAAATGACGTCATGTTAGCTGTTATTTTCTTCTGCTCTGGGCGGCGTTTGAGCACCTCTGCATCAATCAAAGCTTGGAGGATGTCTTTGAAGATGTAATAACTCTTGATAGAGTGCCTAACATCCTATGATATAAGCAGTAGTTGGGATTGTCGGTCTTGTCAACCTCCTCGGGACGTCTAGCTTTAGGAAGCTTTAATCTGTTGCTCTTGTTCAGTAACTTGAACAACGAATTGACATGCTCATCCTTGAAGAAGAACTTTTTGTTGGCGCGTAGCTGACTTGAAGAACAACCCCCTCTAATCACTTGAGGTTTAATGGAGATTTTGTCTCTGTCGCCAGTGTGTCCTTCCTTTTTGATTGGAAAGTACTTTCGGTGTGTGCCTTGTCGACTTTTTGGGTCTAGGCTTATTTTCTTCTACCCTAACCCTGGCAATAATCTCTTCTGCCTGTTCGCCTTGCTGGACTAACTATTTTCAAGTACGACTTTCAGCAACTCCTATCTGAATTAGGAGTGAGGTTTGCAAATTGTGACGACATGTTTCCACCAGGATGGCCTGGGTCATACCGCTAGGACATCAGAGTGCCATATTCCAAAATGTCTCCACAAATGCTTTAACTGACTCTCCTTTTCATTGCCTCGTTGGAAGGAGAGTTGGCATAGTAATCTCTGAGTCGTCTTGAAAGAAGCACATAAAGAAAAGCTTCTCCATATTAGCGCAGTTCTTTATAGAGCTTTCTGGGAGCTTCATGAACTATTCAAAGGCGAGTCCCTTTAGAGTGCTGATGAACAAACGCGCCAGGATGGCATTATTCGCTACTGCATTCCTTGTTTTAGACTTGAAGTAGTATATGTGCTGGTTCGGTGACCCTTTGCCGTCGATGGCCTGTAGGGTTGGAGCTTTGAACTTAGGAGGGTACGGGATAAGATCACACTCAGCCTGGTATGGCCGGACCACTCCTGCTTCTTGGAGGCCTTTTCGATTGGTGAGGGCTTCAAGACATTGTTCTAGTTTATTCATCCTTTTAGAATGAGTGCTCCCATTCTCTGAATTGCCTCCTTCTTCAGATAGAGGCTTGGACGACTCAGAGTTGGACTGATCCTCCTTCACGGTATGTACAGAAGACGTGCTCTCCCCTTACTTCCATTTAGCCTTAGACTTCTTAGAAGGAGTTTTGGCCTTCAGCTTCTTCCTACACTCAAGCAATTGTGAAAGCATCTACTTGAGGGTATCGATAGATTCTTGTTGGGAGCGAATCATATCGAGTTGTTCCCTCTGGTCCTGGGCTTGCTGTTCAAAGCGCCTGGCATTTCCTCAGAAGTACTTATCATATACGTGAAGGCTTCATTCTCTACAGAAGAGTTCGAGGCCTGTGATTCCACAATGGCAGAGTGTGACTCACTTAGTTTAATGCCCTGGGATAGGGTACTGTAGTCAACTGGGGCTACCATGCTAGTTCGAGTGCGGGTATGCCGGTACACTCCTTCCGGTTCAGTGTCAAACTCGTCAGAGCTGACTAATGGCTATTTTCCCTTACTTCTGCTTGGCGTAGTGCTTAGACCTACCATATTCGCAGTGACTTCGGGGTATTCCGTATCAGACATAGATGATAACCGTCTAAACACCGACTGCTTGCTTACTGCGAGGTGCGGTGGCAGTCAGAGAGCATTATTGTGATGAGCCATTCACAACAACATGATGGAGTGATTTGATGGAGACTCCTCTTCTTTGTCAGGTAATCCCTTAGATCAATTGGAGGGGGATCAAAGAGACCAGCCTCGAGTTTTCGAGGATTTTTCAGCTTTTGGATGCTATCCTTGCGTCCCAAATCTGAAATGCAAGGCTCAGAGACACGAAGCTCACATTCTATAGAACAGATGCGACTCTCGCGTTTTGTCTTTGAAACGTGGGTCTCGTGCCTCTGCTAAGAAGGGACGCAGAACTCGTGTTGGTGATTTTTGCGTTTGTCTCGTGACACTTGGGAAACGCGGACTCTCTGAGTCTCGTGTTCTATCATAGAGACACGGGTCTCATGTCTCTCAGAAGAGGCACAGACCTCACATTGCTGAACTCGCGTTTGAGAGGTGAGGCTTTAGAAACACAAGCCTCTTGAGCTCCGCATTTTGGTCTCCAAACGCAGACTTCGCGCGTCTGACATAACTCAGAAGAGACGCAGACATGAGCCTTGCATTCTGTATCTACTGGACAGATAGTTATTCTAACTTCCTGTGTTTGTTGTCAACGTACGCATCACCTTTGTCGACGTTCGACATTCAAGTTATGCTTCATGGGTTGTAGGGAACCTCCGGTAACCTAGAGTTGAGGAAGAGGATGGGCGTGGCTAAATTGGCCTCCAACGATATTGGCCTCACGGGTCTCATGGGAGATGTTGACATGGGCCTTGCGCGTGATGCAACTAGAAATAACACTTTTTGCGCATGCCATCTTCGGGGAAGTCTCCGAAGAGACTTGAGAGCGGACCTCTGAGGAGACCTTGTGGTACCGCCGCGCCCTAGGGCTTCTGGAGCTAGAAGAGAGGAGCTCTTCATATTTTGCCTGGTCAAATTTCACGACAAGTGACTCGACCATTTTTTCCATGAAGGTGACGTCACCTTGTGCTACAACTTGCTCATCAGTAGAGAAAGTTATCCCCAGCGGAGTCGCCATCTCTTGTTTCTTGGGGAAATTTTGGAGATAATATATCATAAAATTTCCTTGAATCAATGAAAGATTGCAACAATCCCAAAAATTTCAATTAAAGAGAGAGAAGATATTCAACCTCAAATCTTCTCTTTGTTTAAGGCTGGGTTCTTGATGTAGCGGTGAAAAGTGAATTTGTTTCTGTTGACCGGGTGAATGTCAGTGTCTTCTGATAATCTTTTCTTCGGATTATGGGCGGAATAGCACAGCTCCTGTCCAAATGGAATCTCAAAGAGAATTGGGCAAAAACTTGAACTCAGCAAGTTGGTAGAAGAGTTTAACTCTTTATCAATATTCCTCAGCTAAAACTTCTGACCAAAACTTCCGACCCCCCTTCCACTACATGTTATGGTTGTGTCCGTGATGAGCATGTGTATGCCGTGATGGGTGTACATGTAAGGATGGAACTTGTTTCTTGCGAACCAAGATTTTCAATCGTGTATGATTCAAAGTACATTGGCTCAAAGTGGAGCCCAAACATTCAACACTTTTCTTCAAAATATTTATATCATTTTCAATAGTAGAAGATAAAGTGGAGCATGCAATAGGTGTGCTAGAAGAAGAAGCTACACTAGCATGGCAAACATGAGAATCTATATCAATTTGCAAAGATTCATTTTTCTTTAAAACTAAATTCAATTCTTTTGTGATGAAATCAATTTCATTTTTCAAAACAAGGTTATCTTTTAAAACAAAATCTAATTTAGAAGATAAAACCTCATTATTTTTCACAACATCATCACAATTATTTTTGCTTTTCAAAACATCAATCTCTTTTAGGGCAAGGTCTAGTTGAGATCTTAGTGAGTCGCGTTCACTAGTAATCTCTTCCTTCTCTAGCAAAACCGATTCAAAAGTTGAGCACAAATCCTTCATTTCTTCTTTTAGTTCAAGATTATTCTTTTCAAAAGATTATGTTTTTTCAAAAAATTTTCAAGCTTTGTGGCAAGTTCCATATTTAAGGTTTGAGCTTCTAAACAACCATCGCAATAAGAACTAGAGCAATCATCTAATTGAGAATCCGATTGTACCTCAAGGGAGTTTTTCCCTTGGACCATGAGGTAATGCTCGTCGGACATGTCTCTCCTAGATCTTCTCAACTTGTTGATGATCCTTGGTAGCTCGGGAGAAGTCAATATGCTCCAAACTGCAAAAGCCGAATCATAATGATAAAACACCGGTAAAAGATCTTCATTAACAGATGCTCTAAGTGTTTTAAGTGCTAATGCATTTGCCTTTTTATGCTTGCTATGATTTGGGTAGGATTCATTAGTAGTGGCTTGATAAATTAGATGTCCTAGGGTTTTCAAATGACTACTCATATTGGCCTTCCAAACATCAAGTCTAAAAAGTCAAACATAGGAGGGCTATCCATGAGTGCAACTATATGTGTGCAAATGAAAATGCAAATGAAGATTAGCAAACCAAGATCTCACTCCAAGGTGGTTAAACCTAAATATCAGGAGCGGAGGCTCTGATACCAATTGAAATCACCTAGAGGGGGGTGAATAGGTGATAATGCTAATCTAGTCAACTTAATGCGGAATTTAAAAACTAATTGCAATTACACAAGATGCAAGCAACAAGAGATGCACACAACCAACCCAAGCATATAAGTATGAATGAACAATGTGAAATGATGCAAGGCATAAAGTAAAGAGAGAGAGATAGAGTAAGAGTCAAGGGATCAAGCGCAAACAACAAGATATGTTTCGAGGTTCGAGCACCTAGCTCTACATCCCCGCCTTCACCCAGAAGGATTTAAAGTCCACTAGCTTGTCCACAAAGGACTCCCACAAAGGGAACCTCCACCGAGGATTTGGGGCAATAACAATTACAAGGAGTACCCAACTCCTCTCCTTACAAACACAACCTCCTCCTTGAGGCACAACTCCAAGCCAACAAACAATCACCTCACAACTTGAGGGATTAGCACAAAGCAACACAAGGATCACCTCACAACTTGAGGGATACAACCCAAAGGCACAAAGCCAAGCAAAGATTGGGTTTACAACTTGGTGGTCTAACAAACAACCACAAACAATCTCTTTCTCCCACACAAAGATCCTATAGAATAAGAAAGTAAATGTAGCTCAAGTGTGGAGAAAACCAATGGAATGGAAATCAAAATAACAAAGAAAATTCTTGGGAAAAACTGAAACCAAGATATAGAAGTTGAATCAAAACACTTTTCCCAAAAACCCTTTTCTTTGATATTCCAAACCCTAGCAAAAACACAAAATAGATTGTTCAATTTAAGTCCAAAAACTTCTTTTAATTGTTGTGAAAACACCAGAGAGTAAGGAAAAATTCGCACAAATCTTAAAGAAAACTGGCCATTAATGGGGTATTTATAGCCCCCAGAAAAATATAGCCGTTGGCAGCTGAAAATGCCAGAAATGGCCTACCGGTCGACCGGTCGGTCGACCGTCCAACGGTCACATTTGATCGCTGGCAGCTACCGGTCGACCGCCCAGATACAGAGAGCAGACTTCTCTGCTCCGGTCGACCGCCCGGTCGACCGTCCAGATACAGAGAGCACAGCTCTCTGGTCCGGTCGACCGGTCGGTCGACCGGTCCACTGTTCTGCCAGACGTGCACAGCTCTGTGCACGTCGGTCGACCGCAAGGTCGACCGGCCCTTGGTTCGGTCGACCGAGCGGTCGACCGACCTGACCTGTCAGCCAGTTCTGGGTCTGATAAACAGGGTAAAAATAATTTTAAAACTTCTTTTATCTCTTATAAAAACTCCAACAAAATTCTTTTAATATTTTATATTGAAATACAAACTTGTGATAAAAATTTCAAGACAATATAAAATATTTAGAATCATTTTTGTGTCTTGCAAATTTTATCAAAAACTAAAACTTGTATTTTATCAAATTTGGATTTTTCAACAGAAAATACGTTTTGTCCAAAACTCATCCAAATACAAAAACATGATATTTAAATACTTTGAAGCATGATGCATATGGATAGAAATCCAATATACTTGAAACAAATATATATCATAGTTTTTGACTTTAATTCCAAAAATATGTTTTGTTAGAAATACCAAAACATGAAACACATAAAATAGACTATCAAACTAAGTTTGTCTAAATAGTTAAAGCATGCATGTATATAGAACAAATCTAATATACATTAAACCATGTAAACTTGTTTTGATATAATATCTATTCATGCAAACCAAGATCGGTTAAACCAAAAACCGAAAACCAAAACATGAAACGTGTGTGTTGTGAACTTGAGCATATCATACTATTCTAATCTTTACAATTTGGATCTAAACACAAACTCTAAACTATGTACCGATGTCTTCTTGTAGAGCGCAATCTCCAAGCCGACTCGATCCAAAACTCTTTGATCCCCCGAGCAAGTGCTATATCTGATCTTTGACGCTCGGGCTCTTGAATCAACATGTGAAAGCTTCCAAATCATCTTGTTGAAGCTAATCACCAACTAATAACTTGATTAATGATCTGAAACTAAATAACACAAGATTATTAGTACACATAACTACATGAGTTAATCATCATCAAAACTAGAGTGGAAGGCCTTTGGGCCAACACTCTTCACATTCACACTCATAACACTTTGTATGCTCATGTGTACACTTATACACATTTTGGACGTAAGGGCCAGCTTGCTAAGTTTTGTTATGATAGAGTACATGATATAAATTTAGCAAATAAATTTGTTTGAGTTAGAAAAGATGCTAACCCCCCATGGACCCAAAAGAGTATGGGTGCCAAAGACCACTCCTATTTTATTTGATGTAGGTGTGGGCTCTCACTTGACGTGAGAGTGATGGTGCCTTGAGGTGGATGCGTTCCAAGCTTAATGGTGACTATTTTGGATGCATCACTTTCAAGGAGAGTTTTGGTGAGAGGATCACCTTGGTTTGGAGACATAGAGATGTACCCTCATGGTTTCGGTAACAATTTATAACTCCCATTTATGTTTACATGCTTCCATTATTGATTTTAGCATGTTTTTGATGTTTCTTGATTATTATGTTAAATGTCATGATATTTAGATTAGTGACATACATGCATAGTATTTGAGATACACCCATATTTATATGGACATATACTTATGTGTTCTCACTTTAGTTTAACTATTATGTATATCATGAATCTAAGACATGTGCATTTACCATAATGATCATATGAGTTTTTATTTTAATTTTTGCACTTCTTATTTTGATTACATGTTTAGATGTTAGATTTCATTAAAACTTGAGTATATACTTGTACAACTAGTGAGCCACAAATTGATTGTTATATGTTTGAGCTTGATTGCTCATTTGTACCCATTAGATGTACTAGTATAGCCTAGTTTTGATGATTCATGTATTTTGACTTGTATTCTCTATTTTTGTGCATGTTTTTCATGTTTATGTTTAAACTTCATGTATATGTCTATTTTGTCTAAACTAATAGTTATACATATACATCCTTGAGCCACTTGCCTTCGTGCATATACTTTTGTGGACTCGTTTATGTTGGATATGTATGTATACTCTAGTTTATATAAATCATACATATGCCTTGAAGTTGTATCATTTTGTTGAAAATTAAATTTTAATGATGATTTTTCATGTTTTAAAGGAATTTCACATTGAGCTTATTGCCTATTTTCATGACTATGTCTTTCACACAAAACTTGTACACTCACATTACTTGATGTTTTCTCATGATTTTGTGTTCTTGAGTATTATATGTGCTATATAGACTTTGAGTGTCATTGGTTGAGTGATTTTCATGTTTCATGGAAAATATTTTTGTTTTATTCCTTACTTGAAGGATTTCGTACTAGTTTACAAGTTTTTCATAAAACTAGTTCGTATTCTTCGTTTTGGTAGAGTTTTCAATTGTGCCAAAACTATTTCAAACTTATGTTTGAAAACCCTACCCATTTCAAGGGCGGTTGGTTGGGCGATCATGCCTTGTATGCTTATTATTGAAAATCTATTTAAACTTGTGCATGAAATGGGTGGTAAGAAGTATGAGTTATACACTTGTTCCTTATTGTGTATTCGCTTGGTATCACAATTGACATTTTTCTTGTATACTCATATTTGTTTCTATATATGTATGCTTTAACTTCAAATAGTATCAATTCGATTGATATTTACATTTTCATACATATATGTGTTTTGATTGTGCTTATTATATCTCTATATCTTTGAGCATAAAATTGGTTATGCTAAGCTTGATTTAGTTCTTAATGATAATTATTTTAAATTGGTATCCTATACAAGCTTATGCATCATTTTCATTAGTATTTCATAAAGGGGGAGAAAATTCATGTTTTACCTTTCTATCGATTTTGTTTACCATTGGTATTTTTACTCCCACACTTTATGTTGAAAAATGATTTTAATTTTTATTTTGGTATCATACGCTCCTAATGAACATTATTTTCAATTGATATATGTTTCATTTTCAATATTGGTATCAAAAACACTAAATTGACATTATTCTCTAATTTGGTATCCTTATTGCAAAATGAGTTTAGTGTTTAACCAAAAAGTTTGGTTTATATTTTTCAAATTGGTGTCAAAAGTGTTAAATATTTTCAATTAGTACTAATTTTTATTTGGTATCAAGATTGCCTATATATATATATATATATATATATATATATATATTTCAATTGATATCAAAATCTTTGTTGGTTATCTTCAAAATATTTTGTTTACTTTCAATTGGTTTTATTCAAAATGTTTATGTTTATGTTTTGTTTATTATTCAATTGGTATCATAAATTGGTATCATGATGTTTCTCTATGTATACCTTCATGCTAAATTGATATATTTTTCAATTGGGTATCATAATGTTTTGTTTTTTGTTTGTACCCCTTTGTTGATTTTTTTTGTTTCTGACAAAAAGGGAGAGAACATTGTTTTGTATTTACTTTAACCCCTTTGTTGATAATTGACAAAAAGGGGGAGAAAGATTTTGAGAATATATATGCATATTTGAGAGTTTTTACATATATTGAGTTTTGAGTTTGTGCATCATGTGTTTATGCATCTTGTGGTTTAGTATATATAAGTTTATATCAAAAGCATTTGTTTTGTGCTTTGTTGATATTGGTATAAAGAACATATTGTATTGGCATCAAGAGCATATTGTTTTGTTGTTTTATTGGTATCAAGAGCATATTTTGATATTGGTATTTTGATATTGGAATTTTTATTGATATCAAGAGCAACATTTTTTAAGAACATGTTTATTTTAAAATTTGGTATCAAGAGCATGTTTATTTCATTGGTATAAAAGATCATGTCCTTTATTACCATGTTTGTTTATAGCATTCATTGAATATCATTATTATTTATTGCTATGTATGAGTTAAGGGGGAGCTTCTTTGAATTTTAACTTTAATCCATGCATATATAACTCCATGAGTTTTGTTATCATCAAAAAGGGGGAGATTGTTGGCCCAGAGGCGCTTCATTCTAGTTTTGATGATGATTAACTCATGTAGTTATAGTTACTAATAATCTTGTGATATTTATTTCAGATATTTAATCAAGATATTGTAGGTGATTAGCTTCAACAAAGGTGTTTTGGAGCTTTCACATGGTGATTCAAGAGCTCGAGCGTCAAGTTCACATCAGCACTCAGTTAGATTCAAGCTCAGTGGATCACGTTTGGATCGAGTCGACTTGGAGACGGCATTCTACAAGAAGATCTCGATTTGTTTTAGTTTAAGATTGTTTAGATCTTGTGTTAAAGGTTAGATAGTGTGATATGCTCAAGTTCACAAAATACACACACAAGTTTCATGTTTTGATTTTTCGGTTTAACCGATCTTGGTTTTCAAGAATAGATAGAATCAAAACAAGTTTACATGGTCTAATGTATATTAGATTTGATCTATATACATCTATGCTTCATCTATTTAGAAAAACTTATTTTGATAGGCTATTCATGTATTTGGAGTTTTGTGTTTTAACAAAACTTATTTTTGGATTTAATGTCAAAAACATAGATATAATATCTTTCATGTATATTGGATTCTATCCATATACTATATGCTTCAAAGTTGTTTAAATATCATGTTTTTGTATTTATATAAGTTTTGAAAAAATCGGATTTCCATTTCAAAAATCGAAGTTTTGGAAAATACAGTTTTTAGTTTAAAGCAAATTTTCTATCAAACAAAATTGGTTCAAATAGTTTAAAATATGTGTTGAAACTTTGTCACACATATTTGTATTTCAAAGATAATATGAGAACTGATTTTTGTAAAATTTATGTGTTTTTTGGGATTTAATTAAAGATAAAAACTCAAGTTTTTAAGTCCTATAAAGGCTGGACTGGCTAACTGCCGGTCGACCGGACCGGTCGACCGTAGTAGTAGTCGGTCGACCGGGCCAGTCGACCGACGTGCACAGGACGTGCACGCAGCCAGGCTGGTGGGCCGGTCGACCGGGTCGGTCAACCGCCAGAGAGCCTCTGCTCTCTGGAAATTGCCCCGGTCGGCCGACCCGATCGACCGGCAGAGAGCTCTGCTCTCTGTATCCGGCTTCGATCGACCGGGCGGTCAATCGGCCAGAGAGCCGTTGCTCTTGGGATCCAGTCCCGGTTGACCAGGCAGTCGATCAGTAGGCTCAACGGTCAAAAACTTGACCGTTGGCTGGTCGACCGGCCGGTCGACCAGAAGGGCAAAATTGCCCTTGTCAGCTGCTAACGAGCAGAATTTTAATGGGGCTATAAATACCCCATTTGAGTTAGTGTTTCAAAAAGATTTTCAAGAGCCAAAAATTTTCATTCTCTCTAGTGTTTAATACAAGTTTCAAAAGAGTTTTTAAGCTAAAAGATTTTATCTTTATTTGGTTTAAAGGGTTGGAAAAATCAAGAAAAAGGAGAAGTCTTTGGTATTGATTTTGATCTTCATTTCCATTATATTTTAGAAGTTTTCCAAGAGTTTTTCTTTGTGTTTTTGATTTCCAAACTCTTTATTTCTCACACTTAAGCTTATCATTCTATCCTATCTATAGGATCTTTATTTTAGTGAGAAAATTGGTTGTGGTTGAAAGAGACCACCAAGTTGTAAAACCCCTCCTTGATTTGTGATATCCCTCTAGTGAGAGGTGATTGTATTGGTATCCTCTGGTGAGAGGTAATAGTGGAGGTTGTGTTGGAATCTCTAAAGTGTGAGGTGATTGTGTTTGAGTGGCTTTGAGCCTAATCCCTCTAGTGAGAGGTGGATTGTTTGTTTGGCTAAGTGCCTATCCCTCTAAGTGTAGAGGTGATTATTTTTGTACCTTGCCTCTAGTGAGAGGTTGTATTTGTTAGAGAGAGGAGTTGTGTACTCCCGATTGTATTTGCCCAAATCCTCAGTGGAGGTTCCCTGTGTGGGAAGTCCTATGTGAACGAGTTAGTGAAAATCTTCTGTGTGAAGGCGGGGACGTAGAGCTATGTGCTCGAATCTCGAAACATATCTCGGTGTTTACGTTTAATCCACTTTCTCTAACTCTCTCTCTCTCATACATTATACCTTGCATCATTTCATATTGTTCATATCATTTATATGATTGGTATTGTTTCTGTGTGTGCCACACTTGTGTTAAACCAAGAGAGCTTCATATAGCACCTCAACTCTTATTTAGAGGAATTTAGAGGAGATAGTCTAGAGCCCTTCACCGGGAATTCGGCTACACTCTTTGATTACACTAAGTGTGGGTCATTAAGTTTTTAATTCCGCATTATTTGTCACTAGATTAGCCATACACCTATTCACCCCCCCTCTAGGTGTACTTTCATGTACACCATTTGGGCACACTCCCTATCCGTCACAAATATTTTTTTTATCTATATAATTCGGGCACACCCCCTGTTGGCCACGAATTCGCATAACTAATACTCTGTCACATACTCCAATATATATATATATATATATATATATATATATATATATATATATATATATATGTGTGTGTGTGTGTGTATGTATGTATGTATGTATGTATGTATACAAACATATATATATGTATGTATACATACATACATACATATATATATATATATATATACACATATATTTATATACATATTTTTACATACACCAACGTGCAACGCAAGTACACATCATCAATCACATAACGATCAATAACAATCATACATGGTTAATTCAATAGTCATATCATATTATTTATTTATCTTGATAATTCTCTGATTTAATCCCCCGTCATAGATTTGTGAACTAATAACCCGAATATCATAAGTTAGTGTTAAATTTCACTCACCTCTAATTTAGGCCTTCTACGCAAGTGTCCCACGAGTACCAAACTCCAATCCTTCCTCTATTAGATTCCTAGCATACATATGATATGTTATTAGAATTATTAATTTGTTACAATTACATTTACTTAAGGGTAGAGTTTACCTTGATCTCTAGGGGAACCTTGGAAAACACCACTACAATTCTAATACTGGATCACCCCAAAATTATTTACATACAACCAATTTAGATTATGGTTCAAAATTGAATTAATTCAGTTTAAGTTTTAATTAAAAATACTACCTTTGTAATAGAGATCTTCCCTACAACCTCCCACACGTCCGTTGCCCTAGCCGACTATGCGTCATCGTGCCTTGCCCTTGCCGACCTCCTCTAGTCTATGCGCTGAATTTCAGAGAAGAGGGGAAAGATGTGAGGAAAAGAACGAGAAAAATACCTATGTGTGTGTGTGGAGAGAGGGGAAAAGAGAGTGAATGTAAGAGAGGATAATCACCTTTTTCCCGGTCTTTTCCTTCACCTCTGCCCTAGCCGCGCTGCCCCTGGTCTTGGCCGCGCCGCCTCTGGCCTGGGGGTGGCTGTGGCCGGGGCTATGGCTGCGACTTCTAGGGAAAAAGAGAGTGGGAGTGGAGGTGTGTGATTTGAGGGGGTGTATAGGTTCTAATGGGGATTTAGTTCAGAATTTTGGGAGAGATGAAAGGGTTATTTTCATGTTATAGGGAGAGAGGAACTGTTGAGGAAGAGATGAAAACCCTCCCCAAAAGTTAAGTTTTTCATTTAATTAGATTCCCAAAATTTTCATTTGCCACCTCACTCTTCTCCAAAATCAATATCATCCTTGTCCTCCATTTACTTCTCATATTTCTAGGCTCCATCCACACCATCCATTTGGTATGAAATCTTCCCACTTATATTATTACTAGTATTTGTTAGTCCATGTATTAAATTCTAATATTAATACATATATACATATAAACTTACATGCTTCCTAGGTATTAATACAATATAGAAAGCTTGGAGAATACACTTCTCTATACCATTCATTTACCATATCTATTAATCATCATAATATATATATATATATATATATATATATATATATATATATATAAAGAGGGAGTGTGTGATTTTGCTTAAATACTAATGCCTTCCTTTATGTATTAAACCAACCATGATATAAATAATTCAGCATCCCAATTTATTATACTAGAGTTTATTAACTTCTAATTATATGAAAAAAATAATTAGGCAAGGCCATAAAATACAAGTGTTACAGTTTTCACCAAAGTCCAAAAAAATATTTGTTGAGTTTTAATGACATATATCTTCATGAATATGATACTCAGTTTGTAACTGAAGAAAATATGAAGTATATGTATCTTACTACCTATACATCACGAAAGAAGTGCATATTAGAAAAACTACCAAAGCTTTCTTCGAGATTGCATTACACATATATAAATATGATTGAGCCACATGTGATAATTAAAGAAGATCCTCAGACATTAACTTTGTGGCATGACCGTTTAGGTCATCCTGGTTCAATCGTGATACGAAGAATTATTGAAAATCACATGTACATTCATTGAAGGGCCAGAAGATTCTTCAAACCAGTAAAATTCCATGTGAAGCTTGTTCTCTTGAGAAATTAATCATGAGACCATCATCAGATAAAATTAAAACTAAATCACCTACACTTCGTGAATGTATTCAAGGTGATTTGGGCTTATTCACCCACTGTGTGGACCATTTCAATATTTTATGGTATTGTTAGATGCCTCTAATAGATGGTCATGTGTTTGTCTATTATCTACTCACAATGTAGCATTTGCGAGATTTCTTCCTCAGATAATTAGATTACGAGCATAATTTTCTGATTACACAATCAAGAAAGTTGACTTGACAATGCTTGTAAGTTTATGTCTGAAGCTTTCAATGATTATTGTATATTAATTGGGATTAATGTTGAGCATCCTGTTACCCATGTACATACACAAAATAGTTTGGTTGAATCACTGATTAAGCGCCTCCAGTTTATTACTATACCATTAATAATGAGAACAACGCTTCCTCTTTCTGTGTGGGGTCATGCAATTCACATGTTGCGGTATTAATTCGCATCAGACCAAATGCATATCATGAGTACTCCCCACTACAATTGGCATTTGGTCAAGAGCCAAATATTCCCATCTAAGAATCTTTCATTGTGCAGTGTATGTACCAATTGCTCCCTCGCAACATACAAAGACGGATCCTCAAAGGAGACTAAAAATATATGTCGGATATAAATCTCCTTCTAACATAAGATATCTTAAACCTCAAACTGGTGATGTATTTATGACCTTTTGTCGGTTGTCATTTCAATGAGGCAATTTTTTCAGTATTAGGGGGAGCAAAGAAACAGCTGAAAAAGAAGATTACATAGACTGAATCATGATCCTCACACAAAGCAATATGAATTAGAGTAAAAAAGATTATGCATTTATAAGAAATAGCAAATCAATTGCCAGATGCGTTCACTAATACAAAAAGAGTGACTAAATCATACATACCAGTTGCAAATGCTCCTGCTCAGATTTTTTAAATCGCAAAAAAATAATTCTAAAAAGAAGTTACTAATGAGTCTAAGACACGGTTGAAGTGTGATAGACCAATCGGTTTTAAAAATAAAATTCCTCAAAAAATAAAGGAAGCAAATAAGCATGATGACCTCAATATGGAGGAATATGTTTCAGAAGAAATATAAAATGAGACAAATTAAGAGATAATAAAACCTAAATATATAGAAAATCATAAGATTTTTATTAATTATGTCAATACAGAAGGATTACGGAATCGAAATAAGATGAAAAATATTGATAAAATATTTTTCTATTTCAAAGCATGTGATATTGTTAATAGAAGCGAGAATCCTGCACCTAGATCTGTCGTTGAATGTTGAAATAGATATGATTGAATTAAATAGAAAGACACTTACATGCTGAATTGAATTCACTCAATAAGTGAAAAGTATTTAAACATTTGTCCTCACGCCTGAAGCTGTGAGACCAGTGGAATACAAATGAGTTTTGTGCAAAAGCGCAATGAGAAAAATGAGGTTTGAGATACAAAACTCGACTTGTTGCACAAAATTTTTCATAAAGCCTAGAATTAATTATGAAAGAACGTATTCTCTAATAATGGATGTAATTACGTTTAGATATTTAATCAGCCTAGCGGTTTCTAAAAAATTTAGAAATGCGTCTGATGGACGTTGTTACAACTTATTTATATGAATCACTTGATAGCAATATTTATATGAAAATCTTTTAAGTATTTAAGATGTCTAAAGCATCAAGTTCAAAACACAAAGAGTTATCTTCGATCAGATTACAAAGGTCGTTATATGGGTAAGCAATCAAGACGCATGTTGCATAATCGCTTAAGCGAGTATTTATTAAAGAAATGATATGTGAATAATCTTACATGCTCATGTGCTTTACTAAGAAAAAACATTTGAATTTATTGTCATTATTGTCTATGTTGATGATTTAAATATCATTGGGACTCATAAAGAAATTTTAGAAGCAATGATGTACTTAAAGAATGAATTTGAAATAAAAGACCTTGGAGAAATCAAATATTGTATTGGTTTACAGATTGAACACTTTCAAAATGGAATACTTTTGCATCAATCAAATTATACTAAAAAGGTCTTGAAATATTTTAGCATGGATAAAATAAATCCTTTAAGTACTCAAATAGTTGTTAGATCATTGAATATGAAAAATGATCCATTTCACCCTCACGAAGATAATGAAGAGGTTCTTGGTCCAGAAGTATCATACTTAAGTGCAATTGAAGCTCTTATATATCTTACTAATTGTACCCGACTAGATATAGCATTTGCTACTAATCTTTTAGCAAATTTTACCTCATCTCTAATGTGTGTGCTTTATATACATATTTTACATCACTTTTTTATGCCTATTATTTACCACATTTAATGTTGCATGGGTATTTTGTTAGTGTTATTTTGTAGATTTTAGGTCAAAAGCAAATTTGAAGAAAAGAGCAAAAATTGACAAATTGGCAATATCAAATGAACAAAAGAGATGCAGAATCAGAGATCTGAAACAGAGTTGGAACATCTCAAGAGACCCTTCACGCAAAATCAGAAATTTCATAAAATTCTGGGATTAAAATGGACCAAGAGTTTGGCCACCCGGCCGTAAAATTCAGCCAAGCAGTCGTGGACCAGTCAATGAGATGCCAACTCAGAGTTCAACACGAGTCAAAAAGTGGAGCGCCAATACAGTAAGAAGTTCGGCCAGCCAGCCAAATTTTCGGCCAACTGGCTGAACTATGGCAATGCTTATGGATAGAATTTATTCAGAATTCATGTAAATTAAGAAACCTAGGTTTTTATATTCGACTAGGGTTCTACTGCTCTCTTTTCTATATAAACGCCGCGAAGCCTCTTGTAAAAGAGACAATTTTATTCTCTCATTTATTTTGAGCGAAAATCAATAAAATTCTGTTGTTAGCCATTAAATCTCAGAATACATTCAGCAGAAATTCTTCAAAGCTTCATCTCTATTGGTACCTTTTACCTTTCTTTTACTTTTCTTTTAATTTATTCTATTCTATGATCTCTTTCAATATTATAATGTGTTTTATTTCCATAGTTATAAAATAATTTTTCATAACTAGGGGCATGATGTAGGGATTGTATTGAGGATATAAGATTATGTTTTGTGCAAATTCTCCTACTGTTTTATAAAGTTTAAATCTTTTATATTCTAAGTTATTAAATCTTTTGCCTTATTGTTATAATTGGTGCGCACAATTGATCAGATGGTTAGGTTAGAGTCTGAGAAGAGATAACCTAGCAAAAACTTCTAGGATTAACAACCATAACTCGAGACGTTGAGACATAAGAGTTGTGCAGTCAAATAGGAACATCCATCATACTTAATGCATCTTCTGACTAACAATCTACTGCATCGAGAGATTGTAGATTCTAGATTAGGAGATAGAATTGGTATTATTCGAGAGAAAATACTGATTAGGATAGAAAATTCTGATTGTTAGCATAAATAGGATAAATTAGCACAAGCATAATATTTATCTGATTACAATTAATGAAATCATTATCCTAATTCTTTTCATAATTAAAACAAACCTTTTTAATAATAGTTTAGTTAAAAACATCTTCTAACTAAATTGATTATTCAAATAGAACTAGGAAAGATTAAGTTGGTACTTGAACAATAATCCTCGTGGGACGATACTATATTACTTGTTAATGATTGGTACACTTGCCATTTGAATCCACATGTCAAGTTTTTGGCGTCGTTGTCGGGGATTATATAATTTTCAATATCAACAATATCGAATATTGTTCTGATTTGAATTCTACCGGCAAATCTAATATAAAAATCATTTTCTCTACAGGTTACAGGAAGTTCAACCTCAACAGAGTACAGAGTTCGGCCAGGTAGCTGAATTTCTGTTCTGAACAGAGTTAAGTTTTCTCTAAATTTACTGTTTCTAGTAGATGATATGCTCTAGAAGTGCAGAGCTCATAGAACCTGATTCAGAGATTGGCAGAATCTTCAGACGCTTTCTCAGGAGAGACGAGATCAAGAAAAAGCAATGGCAGAACAAAACGAGAGAAAATCTTTGAGGGATTACATTGTACCCTCTCTTACTGGAGCTAATTCGTGTTTCTTTGCACCGATAATTCAAGCAAACAACTTTGAACTGAAGTCAGGATTAATTCAGATAGTGCGACACACATGTCAATTCGGGGGATTCCTACATGATGTTCCCAATGAACACATCTCTAGTTTTATATAGATATGCGACACACAAAGGATTAATGGTGAATCTCTAGAGGTAATAAAGCTGAAACTTTTTCCTTTTTCTTTGAAGGATAAAGCGAAGGCATGGTGCAATTCTTTGCCTAAGAATGCCATAGCAACATGGGATGAGATGGCGAATAAGTTCCTCACAAAATACTTTCCTTCATTTAAAGCGGCAAAACTACGAGGTGATCTAACAACTTTCACTCAACTTGAATCTGAAAGTATCTATGAAACTTGGAAAAGGTACAAAGGATTGATCAGGAAAGTCCCACATCATGGACTTCCTGTTTGGTTGGAGATCCAATTTTTCTACAATGATTGAATCCAAATACCAAGATGATAATTGACGCGGCCGCGGGAGGAGCACTCATGGGCATGGAACATGATGAGGCATACGAGCTTCTTGAGGAGATGGCTTCAAATAGCTACCAGTGGCAATCAGATCGAGCAATGCCAAGGATGGCAGCCAGAGCACATGAGATAGACGCAATCTCTGTAATACATGCACAACTTGCATTGTTAGCGAAGAAATTCGATGCAACCAATGCAAGCGCCTTCCAAACTCAAAACCCTCCATATGATGAATTTACTGCAGGACAACCAGCCAATGAAGGGCAAGTTGGCAACTTTGGGTTCCCTTCAAACGAGCAGAAAAACTACGTGAACAACTTCCATAGGAATGATAACCCCTATTCGAACACGTACACACTAGCTTAGAGGAATCATCCTAATCTAGGATTGATGGAAACAACAATAACAGTGCTCCAAGGGTGAATAACTTTCAGCAACAGCAAGTAAGGCCACTACCACCACAAGAGAAGAAGTCAAGCCTGGAGGGGATAATGCAACAGCTTGCCGCCACTACACAAACATTCATGACTACCACAGACGCCAACCTGATGAACCAAGCAGCTACAATTCATAACATAGAGGTGCAGATGAGTCAAATTTCCAACCTGCTGTCCAATCGACCACAGGGATCGTTACCAAGCAACACAGAGATAAATCCCAAAGAACACGTCAAGACAATCACGTTAAGAAGTGGAAAAGTCCTAACATAGGACCAAGTTTCCAGAGAAGAAAACCCTGCTCCAACAGACATTGGAGATGAAAACTCAAAAAAAGAGAAGAAGGAAAGAGATATATAGAGCCAAAATTCGGCCAGCCAGTCGAAATCTCGGCCAGGTAGCCGAACTCTGGGAGATTCTCAGGCTCTGTAAGGTCCTACAGAGAAATTAGATATCAAGCCATATGTTCCCCCACTTCCATTCCCTCAGAAACACAAGCAAAGGACTACAGATAAGCAGCTTGTTCAATTTCTAAATATGTTTAAAAAACGCATATTAACATTCCTTTTGCAGAAGCCCTAGTACAGATGTCAAGTACGCAAAATTTATGAAGAAGATCCTAAGAAATAAGAGAAAACTTGAGGATCATGAAACAATAATGTTGAATGAAGAATGCAGTGCTATTCTACTAAACAAGCTTCCTCCAAAGCTTAAGGATTTAGGGAGTTTCACTATACCTTGCACCATAAGAAAATACGATTTTGAAAAATCCTTATGTGATCTTGGTGCCAATATTAACTTGATGTCTCTTTCTGTGCTCAGGACCCTGGGGCTAGGAGAGTCAAAACAAACTAGCGTATCACTTCAGTTGGAAGACAGGTCCATCAAATACCCGAGAGTAGTAATTGAAGATGTGCTAGTAAAGGTGGAAAAGCTCTACTTCCCTGTAGAGTTTATCGTACTCGACATGGAAGAGGATAGGAAGTACCTCTCATTTTGGGACGTCCATTTCTTACAATGGACAACACATTAATAGATGTGCAATAGAAAATACATTAATAAATGTGCAATAGGAAAAAATTAACTCTTCGTATGTAGGATGAAGAGGTCACATTCAATGTCTTTGAGGTGATAAAATATCTCTCCAACCATGATGAATGTCATTATGTTGACATAATTGAGAAGGTGACGACAGAAGTATTTGAGAATGAGACTCGCCATTACCACTTGAGGCATGCCTCATTCATTCAACAACAATTACTGAGGATGATTTTGAAAGAAGAGAGTGTGCGAACTACTTGGAAGCAACAGCATCATTGCCTAAGTATGGGAGGCAACAGATTGAAGAGCTTGGAGCAAGTACCTCACCAGCTCCACCATCCATTCTGGAGGCATCCAAATTAGAGCTCAAGGAGTTACCACAACATCTAAGGTATGTATTTTTAGGTGAGAATTCTACATTACCGGTAATTGTTTCTTCTTTTTTAACAGGTGACGAGAAAGAGAAACTCTTGTGTATGCTAAGAGATCACAAAACAGTGATTGGTTGGACAATTGCAGATATAAAAGGTATAAGCCTTTCAGTTTGTTTACACAGGATCTTGATGTAGGAGAATTATAAACCTTCGATTCAGCCTCAACGTCGCTTGAACCCAGTAATGAAGTAAGTGATAAGAAAAGAAGTGTTAAAACTTCTTGATGCAGGTATGATCTATCCTATTTCTGATAGTAATTGGGTCAGTTCGGTTCAAGTGGTTCCAAAGAAAGGAGACATCATAATGGTTAAAAATGATAATAATGAGCTAATACCAACTAGGACAATTACAGGGTGGAGTGTGTGCATGGACTATAAGAAACTTAATACTGCAACTCGTAAGAATCATTTCCCATTACCTTTCATTGACCAAATGTCAGAGAGATTTGCGGGCCATGCATATTATTATTTTTAGATGGGTATTCAGGGTATAACCAAATTGCCATAGCACCTGAAGACCAGACAATTTTCACATGTCCTTATGGTACATTCGCTTACAGGAGAATGCTTTTTGGTTTATGCAATGCACCAGCTACATTTCAAAGATGCATGATGGCTATCTTTCAGATATGATTGAGCAAATTATAGAAGTATTTATGGATGATTTTTTAATTTTTGGCCCTTCTTTTGATACATGTCTACATAACTTAAATCTAGTTTGTAGAGATGCGAAGATACAAATTTGGTCCTCAACTGGGAGAAATGTCATTTTATGGTGAAGGAAGGAACTGTGCTTGGACGTCGTATATCTGAAAAAGGAATTGAGATGGAACGTGCAAAGTTTGAAATCATTGAAAAGCTACCACCTCCAACAAATGTGAGAGGCGTGAGTGTTGGCCCAAAGGCTTTCCACTCTAGTTTTGATGATGATTAACTCATGTAGTTATGTGTACTAATAATCTTGTGATTTTAGTTTCAGATCATTAATCAAGTTATTAGTTGGTGATTAGCTTCAACAAGATGATTTGCAAGCTTTCACATGTTGATTCAAGAGCCCGAGCGTCAAAGATCATATATAGCACTTGCTCGGTGGATCAAGGAGTTTTGGATCGAGTCGGCTTGGAGTTTGCACTCTACAAGAAGACTTCGGTACCATAATTTAGTTTTGTGTTTAGATCCAAATTGTAAAGATTAGAATAGTATGATAATGCTCAAGTTCACAACACACACGTTTCATGTTTTGAATATTGGATTTCAGTTTTTCCGTTTTAGGTTTAACCGATCTTGGTTTCATGAATAGATAGATCAAAACAAGTTTACATGGTTTAATGTATATATGATTTGTTCTATATACATGCATGCTTAATTTCCTAGACAAACTTACTTTGATATACCTACTTCATGTGTTTTAGGTTTTGTGTTTTAACAAAACTTATTTTTGGAATTAAAGACAAAAACTATGATATATATTGTTTCATGTATATTGGATTTCTATCCATATGCATCTTGCTTCAAAGTGTTTAAATATCATGTTTTTGTATTTGGAAGAGTTTTGGACAAAACGTATTTTCTATTCAAAATCCAAGTTTTAGAAAATACAGTTTTGGTTTTTGGTAAAAATAATAAGACACAAAAATAGTTCATATTGATTGATATTTGAGCTAAACTTTTTACCACATGTTTATATATCAATGCAAAATGAAAAAACTATTTTTGGTGATTTTTAGAAAAGATAAAAGAATTTTTAACCATGTTTTTAACCCAGTTTTCTGTTCCAGGCTTCACTAGTCGACTAGTCTTCTGACCAAGTCGACTTGGCTAAAGTCGGTCGACCGGGTCGGTCGACCGACGTGCACAGATCTGTGCACGTTTGGCAGACTTGGGACGGTCGACCGTCCGGGTCGACCGGGTCAGAGAGAAAAGCTCTCTGTTTGTTTGGGTCGACCGGGCGGTCAACCGGTAGCTGTCAACGGTCAGAATATGACCGTTGGACGGTCGACCGTTGCGGTCGACCGGCAGGGCTATTTTGGCAAAATCTGCTGCCAACGGCTAGTTTTCAGATTTGCCTATAAATACCCATTTGAAAGAGTTTTTCTCTAAGAATTTTTGTGCGAATTTTTCCCTACTCTCTGGTGTTTTCACAGCAATCAAAAGAAGTTTTTGGATTCAAATTGAACAATCTATTTGGTGTTTTTGCTAGAGTTTGGAAATTCAAAGAAAAGGGTTTTTGGGAAAAAGAGTTTTGATTCATCTTCTATATCTTGGTTTCAGTTTTTCCCAAGGATTTTCTTTGTGATTTTGATTTCCATTCCATTGGTTTTCTCCACACTTGAGCAACATCTACTTTCTTATTCTATAGGATCTTTGTGTGGGAGAAAGAAATTGTTTGTGGTTGTTGTTTAGACCACCAAGTTAAAAACTCAATCTTTGTTTGGCTTTGTGCCTTGGGTTGTATCCCTCAAGTTGTGAGGTGATCCTTGTGTTTGCTTTGTGCTAATCCCTCGGGTTGTAAGGTGATTGTTTTGTTGGATTGGAGCTTGCCTCAAGGAGGAGGTTGTGGTTGTAAAGAGAGGAGTTGGGTACTCCTTGTGAGAGTTCTTTGTGGACTTGCTAGTGGATTAGAAATCCTTCGTGTGTCGAAGGCGGGATATAGAGCTGGGTGCTCGAACCTCGAAACATATCTTGTTGTTTGCGCTTGATCCATTGACTCTCTCTCTATCTCTCTCTTTACTTTTTGCCTTGCAACTATTCATATTGTGCATTCATAATTGCTTGGCTTGGTTGTGTGTGCATCACTTGTTGATTGCACTTGAGTGTATTGCATTAAGTTTTTAAATTCCGTATTGAGTTCATTAGATTAGCATAATCACCTATTCACCCCCCCTCTAGGTGATCTTTCAATTGGTATCAGAGCTAGCGCTCCTGATATTTAGGTTTAACCACCTAGGAGTGAGATCTTGGTTTGCTAATCTTCATTTGCATTGTTCATTTGCACTCATTTAGTTTGCACTCATGGATAGCCCTCCTATGTTTGACCATATTAGACTTGATGCTTGGAAGGCCAATATGAGTAGCCA
Organism: Agave tequilana; assembly: GCA_038442645.1. Taxonomy (NCBI): domain Eukaryota; kingdom Viridiplantae; phylum Streptophyta; class Magnoliopsida; order Asparagales; family Asparagaceae; genus Agave; species Agave tequilana. The sequence continues at coordinate 13,853 of JAVJIF010002484.1, read as the reverse complement.
TTTGAAAAGACTAGGACATCTAGTTTATCAAGCCTCCACTATGGAATCCTACCCTAATAGTAGCAAGCATAAAAAGGCTAATGCATTAGCACTTAGAGCATCTCTTAGTGAACATCTTTTACCGGTGTTTGATCGTTATGACTCGGCTTTTGCAGTTTGGAGCTTATTGACGTCTCCCGAGCTTCCAAGGATTATCAACAAGATGAGGAGATCTATGAGAGAAAAGTCCGAAGAGCGTTGCCTCATGGTCCAAGGGAATAACTCCCTTGAGGTACAATCGGATTCTCAATTAGATAATAGCTCTAGTTCCTATTGCCATGGTTGTTTTGAAGTTCAAACTTTAAATTTGGAACTTGCTCAAAAGCTTGAAAATTTATTGAAAAAACACAATCTTTTGAAAGAGGACAACCTTGTTTTGAAAAATGAATTAAAGGATTTGTGTTCTAATTTTGAATCGGTTTTGCAAGAGAGGGAAGAGATCACTAGTGAACGTGACTCACTAAAATCTTAACTAGACCTTTCCCTTGATGAGATTGAGATTTTGAAAAACAAAAATGATTGTAATGATGTTGTGAAAAACAATGAGGTTTTATCTTCTAAATTGGATTTTGTTTTAAAAGATAACCTTGTTTTGAAAAATAAAATTGATTCAATTACAAAAGAATTGAATTTGGTTTTGAAGAAAAATGAATCTTTGAAAATTGAAATTGATTCTCATGTGTGCTATGCTAGTATAGCTTCTTCTTCTTCTTGCAACACCTATTGCATGCTCCACTTTATCTTCCACTATTAAAAATGATATAAATGTTTTGAAGAAAAGTGTTGAATGTTTGGGCTCCACTTTGAGCCAATGCACATTGAATCATTCACGTTTGGAAACCTTGGTTCGCAAGAAACAAGGTTCATCTTTGCATGCACACCCATCACGGCATACACATGCTTTCCACGGTCACCACCTTCACACGTATGCTCATGTGTACACATGTACACATTGTGGTCGAAAAGGCCACCTTGCTAGATTTTGTTATGATTGTGTTTATCATGAAAATTTAGCAACTAATTTTGTTTGGGTGAGAAAAGAAACTAACCCCTATGGACCCAAAAGAAAATGGGTACCAAAGACCACCTCTATGCTTTTTGATGTAGGTGGGAGCTCTCGCATCACGTGAGAGTATTGGTGCCTTGAGGTGGATGCGTTCTAAGCTTTAAAGAGAACCATTTGGATGCTTCACACTCAAGGATTTGGTGGGAGGACCACCGTGGTTTGGAGAACTAGAGATGCACCTTTATCGGTTTTGGTATCACTCTCTAACTCCCGTTTTTATTTGCATACTTTTCATGTTTATCTATTTATAGCATGTCATGTTTTGTTATTCATTATGCCTATGCCATGCTCATTAGAATAGTATTATACATGTTTAGTTACTTGAGCACCCATGTTTTATATGGATCTATATTTAGTGTTCTCACCTTGTTTAAACTAACATGTATGCACTAGATCTAATGCACATGCATATACATAATGATCATGTGGATGTTTATGATTTTTGTTTTGTTGAATCATGTTTTATTGTTTCATGATTAGTATGACGTTTGCCATGTTTATTAGACTTATGTTTTACATGATTAGTTGTTGAGACATCCATGTTTAGTATGGACCCATATTTTGTGTTCTCTTTATGTTCTAGCAATCATGTTAATCATAGATCTAATGCACATGTCATTGTCATGCTAATCATATGGTTGACTATGACTTTTTGTTTTAATAATTCATGTTTTGATTATTATGTTTATCATGTTGGATTATGATTCCCGTTTATGCTTAATGATTTGATTACTTGTTTAGATGTTAGTTTTCATTAAGACTAGAATTTATACTTGCACATGTAGTGGGACACAAATAAATCTTTATATATGTTTGTGCTTGGATGCTCATTTGTACCCATTAAATGTGCTAGTATAGCCTAGTTTTGATGATTCATGCATTTTAAACTTGTATTCCTATTTTTGGATTTGTTTTATGTGTATGAGTTTTCATGTCATGTATATGTTTATTTTGCCAAACCTTAAGATATACATGTATACCCTTTGAGTCATTTGCCTTTCATGCAAATCTATATATGGACTCAATTGTGTTTAGGGATATGTATATACACTTATTGTGTTGGCAATTCATACATATACCTTGAAATGAAATTAGTTTTGGTGAAAATCTAGTTTTTCTTGATTTCGTGTTTATTTGTTTAACTTCATGTATATGTCTATCTTATCCAAACTATTGATTATACATGTACATCCTTGAGCCACGTGCCTTAATGCATATACCCTTGTGGACTCATTATGTTTAGGATATGTATGTATACTTTAGTTTGTACATGACATACATATGCCTTGAAGTTTAAGTCGTTTGGATGAATTTCATATTTGCTAAGTGATTTCACATTTATAATGAATTTCATGTTTTTAAGATGATTTCAATTGGTGATTTCACATCTTAGATGAATTTCATGTTTTCATGTTTTCAAGGAATTTCACATGAGCTTAATTGAATATTTTCATGTTGATATGTGTCACATAACACTTGTTCACTCACTTTATTAGTTTACTCATGATTTGTTTTCGTGAGACTATGATATGGGCTTTATGGATTTTGAGTGTTTAGTGATCATGTGATTTACATGTGTTTCATGAAAAACAATTTGTTTTATTCTTTACTTGAAGGATTTCGTACTAGTTTTAAAAGTTTTTCCTATAACTAGTTCGTATTCTTCACTATGGTAGAGATTTTCAAACAAAGCTTATTTTCAAACCTATTTTTGAAAACCCCTACCCTCAATGGGAGGATGGATGGGAGATCATGTTCATGTATACCTTATATTGAAAATCATTTAAAACTTGAACCATGATTGGGAGGTATAGTAATATGATGTATACATTTGATCTTATTGTTATTTCAATTGGTACCATTGAATTCTTTCAATTGGTATCAATCTTGACATTTCTTGTATACTCATATATGTTTGTATGTATGTATGTATGCTTTCATTCCAAGAATATCAATTTCAATTGGTATCTATTTTCATACATATATATGTCTGTTTCATTTTTTAAACAATGCTTAGGCTTGTTAAAATAAAAGTGAACATTATTTTAGTTGGTATTTCATAGAGGGGGAGAAAATTTGATTTTGTCTTTCAATTGGTATTTGATTCTCACTCCCTTACTTTATGATTGAAAATTCAATTTGGTATCATATGTTCAAAATGAAAAATATTTACAATTGGTATCAAAACTTTTGGTTAGACATTCAAAATTTATTATGTTTAATTTCAATTGATATCAAGATGTTTCATGTTTTTTTTTGCTTAAAATTGGTATCAATTTTTTTTTGTTTGTTTCCTATCAATTGATATCAAAATGCTATTCTTTGACATATTTTCAATTGGTACCTTAATTGAATGTCACCCTTATTTGGTTTTGTTTTTGTTTTAGACAAAAAGGAGAAAATATCATTTTTATTGATTCGTTGTTTCGAACAAAAAGGGGAGAAAAATTTATTAATTTGATTTTGCTTTTTACCCCTTATTGAAGATTGATTCTTTGTATTAAAAAGAGGAGAAGATTTTATTTTGTTTTAGTTTTTACCCCTTTTGTTGATGATTGACAAAAAGGGGGAGAAGTATTTTGGGTTTATATATGCATTTTTTGTTTTGCATATATTAAGTTTAATTTAGTTTAATTTTAATTGGTATCTAAAGCATGTTTTGTAATTGGATGTTTTATAATTGGTATCTAGAGCATGTTTTGTTTTAAACATTTCATTGGTATCTAGAACCTTTATTGTTTATGCATTTATATGCATTCATGTTTAAGATGCATTTATATGCATTCATGTTTAAGAGCCTTTATTGCATATTAATTATTGTTTATTTGGTTATGCATGAGTTAAGGGGGAGCTTCTTTGAAGCTTAACTTTAATCCATGCATATATAACTCCATGAGTTTTGTCATCATCAAAAAGGGGGAGATTGTTGGCCCAAAGGCTTTCCACTCTAGTTTTGATGATGATTAACTCATGTAGTTATGTGTACTAATAATCTTGTGATTTTAGTTTCAGATCATTAATCAAGTTATTAGTTGGTGATTAGCTTCAACAAGATGATTTGCAAGCTTTCACATGTTGATTCAAGAGCCCGAGCGTCAAAGATCATATATAGCACTTGCTCGGTGGATCAAGGAGTTTTGGATCGAGTCGGCTTGGAGTTTGCGCTCTACAAGAAGACTTCGGTACCATAATTTAGTTTTGTGTTTAGATCCAAATTGTAAAGATTAGAATAGTATGATAATGCTCAAGTTCACAACACACACGTTTCATGTTTTGAATATTGGATTTTGATTTTTTCGTTTTAGGTTTAACCGATCTTGGTTTCATGAATAGATAGATCAAAACAAGTTTACATGGTTTAATGTATATATGATTAGTTCTATATACATGCATGCTTAATTTCCTAGACAAACTTTCTTTGATATACCTACTTCATGTGTTTTAGGTTTTGTGTTTTAACAAAACTTATTTTTGGAATTAAAGACAAAAACTATGACATATATTTGTTTCATGTATATTGGATTTCTATCCATATGCATCTTGCTTCAAAGTGTTTAAATATCATGTTTTTGTATTTGGAAGAGTTTTGGACAAAACGTATTTTCTATTCAAAATCCAAGTTTTAGAAAATACAGTTTTTGGTTTTTGGTAAAAATAATAAGACACAAAAATAGTTCATATTGATTGATATTTGAGCTAAACTTTTTACCACATGTTTATATATCAATGCAAAATAATAAAACTATTTTTGGTGATTTTTAGAAAAGATAAGAATTTTTAAACATGTTTTAACCCAGTTTTTTTTCCACGCTTCACCAGTCGACTAGTCTTCTGACCAAGTCGACTTGGCTGAAGTAGGTCGACCGACGTGCACAAATATGTGCACGTTTAGAAGACTTGGGACGGTCGACCGTCCGGGTCGACCGGGTCAGAGAGCAGAGCTCTCTGTTTGTTTGGGTCGACCGGGCGGTCGACCGGTAGCTGTCAACGGTCAGAATATGACCATTGGACGGTCGACCGTGCGGTGCGGTCGACCGGCAGGGCTATTTTGGCAAAATCTGCTGCCAACGGCCAGTTTCCAGATTTGCCTATAAATACCCCATTTGAAAGAGTTTTTCTCTAAGAATTTTTGTGCGAATTTTTCCCTACTCTCTGGTGTTTCACAGCAATCAAAAGAAGTTTTTGGATTCAAATTGAACAATCTATTTGGTGTTTTTGCTAGGGTTTGGAAATTCAAAGAAAAGGGTTTTTGAGAAAAAGAGTTTTGATTCATCTTCTATATCTTGGTTTCAGTTTTTCCCAAGGATTTTCTTTGTGATTTTGATTTCCATTCCATTGGTTTCTCCACACTTGAGCAATATCTACTTTCTTATTCTATAGGATCTTTGTGTGGGAGAAAGAAATTGTTTGTGGTTGTTGTTTAGACCACCAAGTTAAAAACCCAATCTTTGTTTGGCTTTGTGCCTTGGGTTGTATCCCTCAAGTTGTGAGGTGATCCTTGTGTTTGCTTTGTGCTAATCCCTCGGGTTGTGAGGTGATTGTTTGTTGGATTGGAGCTTGCCTCAAGGAGGAGATTGTTGTTGTAAAGAGAGGAGTTGGGTACTCCTTGTGAGAGTTCTTTGTGGACTAGCTAGTGGATTAGAAATCCTTCGTGTGTCGAAGGCGGGGATGTAGAGCTGGGTGCTCGAACCTCGAAACATATCTTGTTGTTTGCGCTTGATCCATTGACTCTCTCTCTATCTCTCTCTTTACTTTGTGCCTTGCAAATATTCATATTGTGCATTCATAATTGCTTGGCTTGGTTGTGTGTGCATCATTTGTTGATTGCACTTGAGTGTATTGCATTTAATTTTTAAATTCCGCATTGAGTTGACTAGATTAGCATAATCACCTATTCACCCCCCCTCTAGGTGATCTTTCAGTGAGAAGCTTCCTAGGGCATGCAGGATTTTATCGACGATTAATTAGGGACTTCTCTAATATTGCAAAACCTTGTGCAATTTATTAATAAAAGGTGTACCATTTAACTTTTCCAATGATTGTTTGCAGGTGTTTAAGTTATTGAAGAAAAGTTGATTATTGCACCAATCATAGTGACACCAGATTGGAGTCTACACTTCGAAGTAATGTGCAATGCTAGTAATTACTACTAGGAGCTGTATTGGGACAAAGACGGAACAAGATCTGTCAAGTAGTGTACTACGCAAGCAAGACATTAAATGAAGTACAACAGAATTACACAACAATGGTGAAAGAATTACTTGTTGTGGTATTTGCTTTTGATAAATTCCATTCTTCTCTAATTGGATCTAAAGTTGTTATATTATAAATCATTCTGTCCTCAAGTATTTGCTTGCAAAGAAAGATGCCAAACCAGGGTTGATAAGATGTGTCTTACTTCTTCAAGAGTTTGATTTGGAAATTCAAGACAAGAAGGGGGTAGAGAATCTTGTGGTAGACCATGTTTCCCGCATTTAGCAAGAAGAGGAAGACTCCAACGAATTTTTCATTGATGATGCTTTCCCTGGTGAATATTTGTTAAGTATCACTGCCAATTCACTACCTTGGTATGCTCTCTTCACAAATTTCTTAGCATGTAGTATTTTTCTCCCAGTTTTTCGATCCAAGGCAAGAAAAAATTTCTACTAGATGTTAAATACTACCAGTAGGATGATCCTGTTGGCCCGAAGGCCTTCCACCCTAGTTTTGATGATGATTAACTCATGTAGTTATGTTTACTAATAATCTTGTGATTTTAGTTACAGATCATTAATCAAGATATTAGTTGGTGATTGGTTCAAAAAGAGGAGTTTGGAAGCCTTCACTTGGTGATTCCCGAGCCCGAGCGTCAAGATCATACATAGCCATACTCGTTGGATCACGGTGTTTGGACCAAGTCGACTTGAAGATGAAGATCGTCAAGAAGACTTAGGTATCATAGAGTTTAGTGTGTTTTAGATCCATTTGTAAAGCTTAGTATAGTTGATATGCTCAAGTGCACAACACACACAAGTTTTATGTTTGGATTTGGTTTCATGAATAGTTTAGATCAAAACAAGTTTAAATGGTTTTTATGTATATTAGATGTGTTCAATATACATACATGCTTCATATCTTAAACAAACTTATTTTGATATGTCTATTCATGAGTTTTAGGAAAAATCAGATTTCCTATTGAAAAATACAAGTTTGATAAAATACAAGTTTTGGTTTTGGTAAAAATGTTAAACACAAAAATAGTTTCATATGCTTGATATTTGAGTTAAAATGTTTATCACAAGTTTATATATCAATGCAAAATGATAAAACTATTTTTTGGGTATTTTTTACAAGAGATAAAAGATTTTTAGAAATATTTTTAACATGTGTTTCTGTCCCAGAACAGTGGCTGACAGGCCAGGTCGGCCGACCGCACGGGTCGACCGCACCAAAGGCCGGTCGACCCTTGCGGTCGACCGACGTGCACAGGCTTGTGCACGTTTGGCAGACACAGGGACGGTCGGCCGGGCGGCCGACCGGACCAGAGAGCTCTGCTCTCTGTATCTGGCGGTCGGCCGTGCGGCCGACCGGATTGCCCAACGGTCATATTTCTGACCGTTGGCGGTCGGCCGGGCCGGCCGACCGCTAGCCTGTCAAGCTGCCAGATCAGCCTAACGGCTAGTTTCTGTTTTAGCCTATATAAACCCCAATTCTTTGGGATTTTGGCCAAGATTTTTACAAGAGAAAAATTGTTGTTTCCCTAGTGTTAAAACAAGTTTTCAAAAGTGTTTTTGAGCTAAAAACTTCCAATCTTATTTGTTTTAGGTTTTTGGAAAAATCAAAGAAAAGAGTATTTTGGGAGATTTGTCTTAGCTTCATTTTCTATCTTTTACAAGAGTTTTCTCAAGTATTTTTCTTTGAGTTTCTGTTTTTCAAACACCTAGTTTTCCACACTTGAGCTTATCTTCTATCCTATTCTATTGGGATCATTTGTTTGTGGGAAAAGAGATTGTTTGAGGTTGTGGAAACCTCCATAGTTCTAAACCCTCCTTTTATTGTTGTATCCCTCTTTGGTAGAGGTTGATCGGAGTGGTATTGGTTTGTAACCCTCTTCGGTAGAGGTGTTTGTGGTTGTTGGCTACGGGCCTACCCCTCGGTTGTGAGGCGGTGTTTGAGAGAGGAGTTCGGTACTCCTATTGTTGTAACAAATCCTCCTCGGTGGAGGTTCCCTCGGGGGAGATAGTGGATTGGAAATCCTTCACGGTGGTGAAGGTGGAGATGTAGAGCTAGGGGCTTGAACCTCGAAACATATCTTGTTGTTAGCGTTTGATCCATTGTCTCTCTAACTCTCTCTCTCTTATATTTGTGCATTGCATTATTCATATTGCCATATCATTCATATTTGTGTTGTGCCTTGCATTATTTCATATTGCTCATTCTTATATGCTTGGCTTGCTTGTGTGTGTGCCTCACTTGTACTTAAGCACAAGAGCTTCATATAGCACCTCAACCCATATCTAGGGGAATCAAGAGGAGTTAGTCCAGAGCCCTTCACGGGGAATTCGGCTACACTTGTGTGTTGTACTAAGTGTGTTGCAAAATAGTTTTAAGCTTCCGCATTTAGCGCATTTAGTTTATAGATTAGCACTTACACCTATTCACTCCCCTCTAGGTGTTTTTCAATTGGTATCAGAGCCTACGCTCCTGATACTTTAGGCTTAACATCCTAGGAGTGAGATCCTTTGTTTGCTAATCTTCATTTGCATTTGCTTGTTTGCACACATATAGTTTATACCATGGACTTCATGACCCCACCTAGTTTTGACCCTTCCAACATTCTGTTGGAAGACTAAGATGTCCATTTACCTCTAAACCCTAGGCTTGCATGTTTTCCTTGCGGCTACCAAGAAATGCTATCTTGGTAATTGCATTCATATAGGGGCCAATGCACAAGCCCTTGAGGCTATTAGAAGCACATTACCTAAAGAATATCTTATACATGTTTCTAATATTGGTTCCGCTTTTGTAGTGTGGAACAAATTGACAACCACCAACACCTCCAAGCTTCAAGTGCAAATCCAAGAGGAGGAGTCTAGTGGAGAATCCGAGTCACAATGCTTGATGGTCCAAGGGAATGACTCCCTTGAGGTACTTTCGGAATCTCAACTAGATAGTGATGATTGTGCTAGTTCTTCAAATGATTATATTGATGCCCATGCTTTGAATGAAGAACTATCTATTGTGTGTGAAAAATTAATTGAAAAATATAAGATTTTGAAAAAGAAAAGTCTAGGCCTTGAAAAAGAAAATAAAAGTTTGCATTTTAGACTTAACAATGTTTTGCAAGAGAAGGTTGAGGTCTATAATGAAAGGGATTCATTGAGATCTCAATTAGACCTTGCACTAAAAGAAAATGAATTTTAAAATCTAAAAACGATTGCCATGCTATTTTAAAGAAAAATGAAAACTTGTCTTTAAAAATTGATTTTGTTTTAAAGGAGAATGTTGCTTTGAAAAATAAAATAATTTCTATTTCAAATGATTTAGAAGTTTGTTTAAAGAAAAATATTGTTTTGAAAAATTATATGGATGCAATGTTTGTCATGCTAGTGTAGCCTTTTCATCTAGTCTACCTATTGCATGTACCTCTTCTTCTAGAATCAATGATGATATTTGTTTGTTAAAGAAGAGAGTAGATTGTTTGGGCTCCACTTTGAGCCAATGTGTTGTGGGCAATACACGTTTGGAATCTTTTTTTCGAAAGAAACAAGTTTCATCTATTATGCATGCACACCCTCCACGGCATACACATGCTCCTCACGGACACACCCATCACATGTATGCTCATGTGTACACTTGTACACATCGTGGACGTAAGGGCCACTTGCTAAATTTTGTTTTGATCGTATACATGAAAATTTAGCATCTAAATTTGTTTGGGTTAGGAATGGTACTAACCCCCATGGACCCAATAAGATTTGGGTACCAAAGACCACCCCTAGTGTTTTTCATGTAGGCGTGGGCTCTCACATGACGTGAGAGTAGCCGTACCTTGGAGTGGATGCGTTCCGTGCCTAAAGATTACTAATTGGATGCATCACTTTCAAGGAAGGTTTGGTGGGAAGACCACCATATTTTGGAGATAAGGAAAGTTGCCTTCTAGGTTTTGGTAACGATTCCTAACTCCCTATTTATGTTTGCATGCTTTTCACGTTTATTGTTTATAGCATGTTTTGGATGTTTATAGATTATTATGTAAATGTCATGTTTATTAGGCTTATGACTTACATGTATAGTATTTGAGACACCCATGCTTATATGGACCCATAATTTGTGTTCTCACCATTTGTTTAGCTATCATGTTTATCATAGGTTTAATGACATGTGAATTTGCATAATAATCATGTTTTTGTTTATCATGATGAATTTTGTTTTGTTTAATGCTTCATGCTTTGATTACTAGTTTATATGTTAGTTTCATTAAGACTGGGATTTATGCTTGTGCATATAGTGGGCCACAAATAAATCTATATATGTTTGAGCTTGAATGCTTATTTGAACCATTAGATGTGCTAGTATAGTCTAGTTTTGATGATCCATGCATTTTAAACTTGTATTCCCATTTTTGGATTTGTTTTTGTGTTTTGTTTAACTTCATGTATATGTCTATTTTATCCAAACTATTGTTTTATACATATACATCCTTTTGAGCCACGTGCCTTCATGCATATATCCTTGTGGACTCGTTGTGTTTGGATATGTATGTATACTTTAGTTTGTATAGGACATACATATACCTTGAAGATTAAATAAGTTTTGATGTTTTTCATGTTTCAAGGAATATTGAGAATATTGACCATCTTTCATGATTATGATCTTCACATTGTATTTGTACACTCACATTTATTGTTTACTCATGTGTTTGTTTTCATGAGTCATATTTATGCTTAATTGGCTTAGAGTGTTGATTATCATGTGGATTTCATGTTTCATGAAAAATTAATTTTGTTTTATTCCTTACTTGAAGGATTTCGTACTAGTTTTCAAGTTTTCCATTTAACTAGTTCGTATTCTTCATATGGTAGAATTTTTCAAATAAAGCTTATTTTTAAATCTATTTTTTTTGAAATCCTCTACCTTCCACGGGCGGACGGATGGGCGATCATGCTCATGTATGCCTTATTAAACTTGAACATGATTGGGTGGTAGTTATATGATGTATACACTTGATCATTATTGTTATTTCAATTGGTATCATTGAAATTCTTTCAATTGGTATCAATTTTGACCTTTCTTGTATACTCATATATGTTTGTATGTATGTATGCTTTTCATTTCAATAGTATCAATTTCGATTGGTATTAAAACTTTTCATACATATATATGTATTTTGTTTATGCTAAGCTTGAGCTTCAACTTTGTTTCAATTGATTCAATTTTCAATTGGTATCTTATTACAAGCTTATGCATGTGTTTTGTTGGTATTTTCATAAAGGGGGAGAAAATTCGATTTTCACATTTCAATCGGTATTGTATTTCCACTCCCTTGCTTTATGATAGAAAATAAAATTTAAATTGATATCATATGTTTAAAAAGAATAATACTTCTTTTGATATCAAGATGTTTATTTGAATATTTTAAAATTGGTATCTCAAATTTTGTTTAAAGAAAATAAATACAAAAGTTTTGATATGTATTGCCTATATGCAAGGAGAGCTTAACATCTCTTTTACATATAGATTCATGTTGAGTGTATCTTATATTGAAGAGCTTGACATCTCTTCTTTATGTGGAACATGTGTATAGGGGAAGCTTTACATCTCCTCTTATGCATTGCATAGTATACGTTATGTGAATTAGGGCTTGGCATCCCTCCTTCATGTAATGAATCTATGTAGGGAAGCTTCACATCTTCCTCTTCATGAATGTATATCGCATATACCATTTGTTGATTGTCCTATGTTTACTTTCAATTGGTATCAAGATACTACTTTGTCATATTTTCAATTGATACCTAAATTGATTGTCACCCCTATTTGGTTTTTGTTTTTGTTTTAGACAAAAAGGGGGAGTATATTGTTTTTATTTAATCCTTTGTCGATTCTTTGTTTCGAACAAAAAGGGGGAGAAAAATTTATTGGAACATTTATTGCTTTTACCCTTTTTATTGATGTTTGTTTCTTTATAATAAAAAGGGGGAGAAGATTTTGTTTTGTTTTGATTGTTTCCCCTTTGTTGATGATTGACAAAAAGGGGGAGAAAGATTTTGAGTTTTATATATACATATTTATGTTTTGCATATATTAAGAGTTAATTTAGTTTAATTTTAATTGGTATCTAGAGCATCATGTTTTGTCTTTGAACATTTCATTGATATCTAGAGCTTTTTATTGTTTATGCATGTCTATGCATTCATGTTTAAGATCCTTCATTGCATATTCATTATGTTTATTTGTCTATGCATGAGTTAAGGGGGAGCTTCTTTGAAGCTTAACTTTAATCCATGCATATATAACTCCACGAGTTTTGTCATCATCAAAAAGGGGGAGATTGTTGGCCCGAAGGCCTTTCACCCTAGTTTTGATGATGATTAACTTATGTAGTTATGTTTACTAATAATCTTGTGATTTTAGTTACAGATCATTAATCAAGATATTAGTTGGTGATTGCTTCAAAAAGAGGAGTTTGGAAGCCTTCACTTGGTGATTCCGAGCCCGAGCGTCAAGATCATACATAGCCATACTCGTTGGATCACGGTGTTTGGACCAAGTCGACTTGAAGATGAAGATCGTCAAGAAGACTTAGGTATCATAGAGTTTAGTGTGTTTTAGATCCATTGTAAAGCTTAGTATAGTTGATATGCTCAAGTGCACAACACACACAAGTTTTATGTTTGGATTTGGTTTTCATGAATAGTTTAGATCAAAACAAGTTTAAATGGTTTTTATGTATATTAGATGTGTTCAATATACATACATGCTTCATATCTTAAACAAACTTATTTTGATATGTCTATTCATGAGTTTTAGGAAAAATCAGATTTCCTATTGAAAAATACAAGTTTGATAAAATACAAGTTTTGGTTTTTGGTAAAAATGTTAAAACACAAAAATGGTTTCATATGCTTGATATTTGAGTTAAAATGTTTATCACAAGTTTATATATCAATGCAAAATGATAAAACTATTTTTGGGTATTTTTTACAAGAGATAAAAGATTTTTAGAAATATTTTTAACATGTGTTTCTGTCCCAGAACAGTGGCGGACAGGCCAAGTCGGCCAACCGCACGGGTCGACCGCACCAAAGGCCGGTCTACCCTTGCGGTCGACCGACGTGCACAGGCTTGTGCACGTTTGGCAGACACAGGGACGGTCGGCCGGGCGGCCGACCGGACCAGAGAGCTCTGCGCTCTGTATCTGGCGGTCGGCCTGGCGGCCGACCGGATTGCCCAACGGTCATATTTCTGACCGTTGGCGGTCGGCCGGGCGGCCGACCGCTAGCCTGTCAGGCTGCCAGATCAGCCTAACGGCTAGTTTCTTTTGGCCTATATAAACCCCAATTCTTTGGGATTTTGGCCAAGATTTTACAGAGAAAAAAATTGTTGTTCCCTAGTGTTAAAAACAAGTTTTTAAAAGTGTTTTTGAGCTAAAAACTTCCAATCTTATTTGTTTTAGGTTTTTGGAAAAATCAAAGAAAAGAGTATTTGGGAGATTTGTCTTGGCTTTCATTTTCTATCTTTTACAAGAGTTTTCTCAAGTATTTTTCTT